>OZ020481.1:23724929-23732429 GCA_963971345.1 Andrena flavipes | reverse complement strand
ACCCTGACGTCCCCCAACGATCCGACATGATATACGCTCGGCAGCAGATATGTCCGCAAAGCGAACATTCTCTGCTGCGGCTTGAGCGGGGCTCTAGTTAGCTTAGTCATCGCAGCAGCTAACCTGACCGTCAGGTCGGAACGCAGACGTCCCTCTGGCGTAAATGGGATACCCAAATACGTCCAGGTGTCGGTCCGCTTCATCGCAGCCAGCCTCCGATCACCGAGGACAAAGTTACCTGGGTCCACGGTGGTCTTCTTCTGGCGCGGAACTGTTCCGAGACTGATAGTGAAGGACTTCCCCACGTTCACGGACATGCCACATCCCGCGAGGAAGCCCTCCGTGCAGTCAAGCAGCTGCTGGAGCCCAGTCGTCGTTGAGGCCGCCAGTATGAGGTCGTCGGCGAAGGCAGACGCCGCAATCCTAACACCGTCGATATCTGCCCCGATGTCCTGGGGCAAGCACTTGAGGAGCCTGTCCACCACCATGTTGAAGATATATGGAGACATGGGATCTCCCTGCCTCACCCCATGCGTCGGGTGGATGGCATGAGACTGCCAGCCGCCCGCCACAATGGTCGTGACAGCATCGGAGTACACCGCCTCCATATACTCCAACATGGGAGTCGGACAGCCCCTTGCTTCCAGTGTTTGCAGTATCGCACGGTGGGAAACGGTATCGAATGCCTTCGCCACATCAACAGAGGCGACGTGCAGCGGCTTATGGCGAGAGTGGTGGTGTCGCAACAGCAGGTCCAGCAGGAACACATTGTCCGCACAGCCGTCCGAGGTTCGGAAAGCCCTTTGCCTCTCATCAATCGGAATACACCGACCCATCCGTCTTGCCAGGACCTTGTGTAAACCACGCACAAGGACCGAGGCCACCGAGATGGGCCGATACTCCGACGGATTCGAGGGCTTCGGTTTCTTCGGAATCAGCACCGTCCTAGCGCCCCTAAGATGGATTGGGAGTCTGCGGCACCACAACACTAGATTGTAGATCCTTGCCAGCACCTCGAGGGGGGTGCTGTAAAGGATCCTTGCAGACAGGGCGTCAGGACCCGGTGCAGTCTTCCTCTCCGGCAGGCTTAGCCGAACCTCGTCCGGCATCACAGGAGACCATAGCGCGTGAATGGTTTCTTCACGCTGGGCCGGCGGTGGAGGGACGTCGCGGGCGTCAGTCATAATGGACTCCCAGTACGGAACCATTATCTCCTTCGGGAGGGAATGGCCCGCACCGGTGTCGTCCACTACGGCATCATAGCAGCGTCTTGGATCCCTACGCCAGAGCTTTTGCACTCTACCGTAGTCGATCCTGCGCTGCCTACGCCCGGACAATCGAGCATCCACCGTAGGCATCCGCCGGGGCGGTCGCCCAGCTCCCGCGT
Organism: Andrena flavipes; assembly: GCA_963971345.1. Lineage (NCBI taxonomy): Eukaryota > Metazoa > Arthropoda > Insecta > Hymenoptera > Andrenidae > Andrena > Andrena flavipes. Next base: position 23,731,042 of record OZ020481.1, on the reverse strand, counting down.
TTCGAGGTAGCGGAAAAACTTCGCTGAGGTACGCGGTCAGCCTCTCCAGGGTTGCCCCGCGGTCCTCAAGCCCGACACGGTTGCAGACGTCATCCAGGCTTGCAGACCTGAAGGCGTCCGCCCCGATCGGGTCTAGGCCGCGGAAGTACTCCAGAAGAGCCAGATCCGCCTCCTCATCCTCTCTGGCGGGAGCCTCTAACGGGGCGACAGCCACCGGTTCCATGGCCTCCTGTTCCATGCGTCCAATGTGCTCCGTCACGAGCGCACGATAGCCCTCGCGCTTTCGTGCACCCTTCACGGCTTCGAGCGAGCGCCCGGGCAGAAACCCCAGGAGGGCCTGGTTCATGCAGCGTTCACCCGTCATGGTCAGTTCCGCCTCGCGCCGCGCCAACAGGGACACCTCCTCCTGCGTCCAGCGTGCCTTCGTCGGCACGGCGCGGTTGACGTCATCAGTCCAATCAGGGTGAGCACGCTTCGCGTGAACGCCTCGCCCCGTTTTGGTGGTAAAAACGCGGTCACACCCAGGAAACTCACACACAAACAGCTCAGGGGGGTCAGAGCTTGGTCCCGGTTGAGGGGGTTGTGCTGGCGGGGGGGCACCAGTGGGCGCCCCCCTAGTACTTTTTCCATCCGAGGCTTGTCTTCTTGTTCTTGGGCCAACACTATTTCAAGGTCCGAGAGGGCTGGCAACCCCCAAGGACCCTTGTTTGGACGCACGACGTTCGGCCAGGTTACACCTGTTGACCGGCGGGACGACTTGGACGTAGTCGTGGTCCAGGGCAAGGAGAGGCTAAGGACCTAACTAGAGGTCTGTAAGACGCATCACTTGCCCCGTAACTATGACCCTTAAGAGGTGTTGCCTTAAGAGAGTCATAGTTACTCCCGCCGTTTACCCGCGCTTTTTTGAATTTCTTCACGTTGACATTCAGAGCACTGGGCAGAAATCACATTGCGTCAACACCCTCGGGGGCCATCGCAATGCTTTGTTTTAATTAGACAGTCGGATTCCCCTAGTCCGTGCCAGTTCTGAGCTGAGCGTTGAATGGCGGCCGAAGAGGACGACCACGACGGTGAAACCGACACGGAAGCCTCGCAGCAAGGAAGATCCGCGGGAGGCGATGGCACGGGACCGAGCTCGGATCCCGGATGCGAGACCGAAATCCCGACCGTTCACCTCACCCAGGCCCGGCTCGTCAACCAAACCCGTTTCCCAACCAAGCCCGACACGCCCCGCTCCTCAGAGCCAATCCTTATTCCGAAGTTACGGATCCAATTTGCCGACTTCCCTTACCTACATTAATCTATCGACTAGAGGCTCTTTACCTTGGAGACCTGCTGCGGATATGGGTACGAACCGGCGCGACACCTCCACGTGGCCCTCTCCTGGATTTTCAAGGTCCGAGGGGAAGATCCGGACACCGCCGCAACTGCGGTGCTCTTCGCGTTCCAAACCCTATCTCCCTGCTAGAGGTTTCCAGGGAACTCGAACGCTTATACAGAAAAGAAAACTCTTCCCGGATCTCCCGACGGCGTCTCCAGGTCATTTTGGGTTACCCCGACGAACACTCTTACGAGGGCCCGAATGGTTTGCGGTTCCGCTACCGGGTTCCGGAATAGGAACCGGATTCCCTTTCGCCCAACGGGTGTGTGTCTCAAAAAAAACTGTTTTAGGACACCACATCTGCATAGGATTTCTCTTAGGGCTTAGGATCGACTGACTCGTGTGCAACGGCTGTTCACACGAAACCCTTCTCCACGTCAGTCCTCCAGGGCCTCGCTGGAGTATTTGCTACTACCACCAAGATCTGCACCGACGGTGGCTCCAGGCAGGCTCACGCCCAGACCCTTCTGCGCACACCGCCGCGACCCTCCTACTCGTCAGGGCTTCATGGAGGACGGTCACCCGCGAGCGGGTGGCACGTCCCTCCCCACTTGCCGCTGACGGCGGAGTATAGGCGCGACGCTTCAGCGCCATCCATTTTCAGGGCTAGTTGCTTCGGCAGGTGAGTTGTTACACACTCCTTAGCGGATTCCGACTTCCATGGCCACCGTCCTGCTGTCTTAAGCAACCAACGCCTTTCATGGTATCCCATAAGCGTCGACTTAGGCGCCTTAACTCTGCGTTTGGTTCATCCCACAGCGCCAGTTCTGCTTACCAAAATTGGCCCACTTGGCACTCTGATTCAATATAATCTCGTGGCTTCATGATCCAAGCAAGCCAGAGATCTCACCCATTTAAAGTTTGAGAATAGGTTGAGGTCGTTTCGGCCCCAAGGCCTCTAATCATTCGCTTTACCAGATGAAACTCGCACACGTTCGCGTAGGAACGAGCGAGTGCCAGCTATCCTGAGGGAAACTTCGGAGGGAACCAGCTACTAGATGGTTCGATTAGTCTTTCGCCCCTATACCCAGTTCCGACGATCGATTTGCACGTCAGAATCGCTACGGACCTCCATCAGGGTTTCCCCTGACTTCGTCCTGACCAGGCATAGTTCACCATCTTTCGGGTCCCAACGTGTACGCTCTAGGTGCGCCTCTTCTCGCAATGAGAACGAGACGCCCCGGGAGTGCGAGGCCGCATCGTAACGCGGCCGATCCTCCCTCGGTCGACGCAAAGGTCGACCTTCACTTTCATTCCGCCTTTAGGTTTCTTTCTCCCAATGACTCGCGCACATGTTAGACTCCTTGGTCCGTGTTTCAAGACGGGTCCTGAGAGTACCCAAAGCAGTAGCGTCGCCGACCGGTAATTCGAAGCTTGGCCCAGTCCAAGGACACCGCCTGCTAACAGCTGGCCAGGCCCGGGGACGGCACCAGGTCCGTGCCTCCGGGTAAGAACTGACCGGGCTTGCGGCGGGCCTGACGCACACACATTCGAAAATGGATTGGTTGCGGCCCGATACCGTCTCAGAGTACCGTCGCGCAGCCGGCCAGGCGGCCGAGGGTCTGTCGCGTGCTCTGGGAGCAACGAAACAGGCAACCGCTCGGGCCGTAGACCGACACGCAACGGGTCGCGACGTTCTACTAGGGGAGAAGTGCACGACTACGTGGCCGGAACATTCGCCGCCGGTGGTGTACCCTCGTTAATGGAACCACGAAGGTCCATCCGGAGTATCGCGCACCGACGGGAGCCAGCCTCGTCGACGATGAATCTCCCCATTCGATCTTTTGGGTTTCTCAGGTTTACCCCTGAACGGTTTCACGTACTCTTGAACTCTCTCTTCAAAGTTCTTTTCAACTTTCCCTCACGGTACTTGTTCGCTATCGGTCTCGTGGTTGTATTTAGCCTTAGATGGAGTTTACCACCCACTTAGGGTTGCACTCTCAAGCAACCCGACTCTATGGAGAGATCCTCCCGAAACGCGTACCGGTCGCTACGGGCCTGGCACCCTCTCCGGGTAAGTGGCCCCATTCAAGATGGACTTGGACGCGGTGCGACGTCACGGGATAAACGGATCCTCCTGAACACTACAATTCCCTGCGGCGGAACCGCGGGATTCAGTGCTGGGCTAATTCCTGTTCGCTCGCCGCTACTAAGGAAATCCTTGTTAGTTTCTTTTCCTCCGCTTAGTAATATGCTTAAATTCAGCGGGTAATCTCGCCTACTCTGAGGTCGTCAATCGTTATATATTATACAAATGTGTCATCAGAGAAAAAAAACCGAGACCGCCAAGTAGAGAGAGAAGATATTTTGGAGAAGCGCGCGGCGCGCCTCCGGTATATGAATCATGCTCCCTCTTTTGGATATTGTCGTGTCGATGATGGTGATCATCGATCTCGTGTAGTATCCAGAGGTGCCATCGCATGATTTTTTCAGAGAAAAGGTACATTGGACTATCTCTCTTCTTCTCTAATCGAGAGAGAATTATAGAGTTCACCCCTACCTCTATTTGCGCCTCGCCAAAGTGTCTTTTCGTCGCGCATCGTCGATTCGATCAGAGACTCTCGCGGAACGACCACCGGTTTTTACTTTAACGTTCGTCCGCTATTATCAGCTTTGAGATTCCGCTATCCCTTCACGCCGCGAGCAGTGACTCGCAGCAGAGGGAACCGTGGAAAAATAAGCTTTTCTTCCGTGGACTGAACGACCGGCGAGACCCGCGGCTCTCGTATACGATCGACCAACAACGCGACAAAGACATGGGGCGATCGGGGAGACTCTTTCTCTTCAATTCTACGAAGTGAGAGTCTTTCCTTGCACACCTTTCGCGGCATCGGCGCCTTTCGGTTCGTCAAAGTTCAAATTCACGCAGCCGCGCCAACGAGGATTCAGAGAAACTGGGTACAGAAACGTTTTAAACGACGGCGTGGAGCGCAACCACTTCTCTTCTCATCGGATGTTTGGCGCATACAAACTACACTCTCTGTGTGTCGACGGAACGTGGCCATAGGGAGGGAATGACGAGAGGGCTAGGCGAGGCCACGCGCAACGACGGGGAAATAAATCGACCCGATCATGTTAACGAGTGGTTTTTTTATTTATCATCCCGCACAGGCGCCTCTCCATTCATGTACACCATCCTTGTGGATCTTCACGGCGTCCCGAAGAACGAGTATGTGTTGTTGTGCCCTCGATGTATAGATTGTGACTTTTCACTCTCACTGTCAAAACGACGACCCTCTTCTCTCTTTTTAAAATCCCTGGGGCCGCGTGAACGCGACGATATAGATCGGCGCGCACGTATGCCGCGCGCACTCCGCGCTCTATCTCTCTATCATCTCGCTCTTTTTTGGGTCTCTCTTTCTCGGGACAAATTTTTCATTTCAGGCGACGTCGGGAGCACGGTAAAAGATCTCGCGCGGAACGTGAAGGCATATTCTACACACCAGTGCGAGCGGAGAGGCCGCTGTGTGTGATCCAAGGGGAGCGGTGCAGCACACGGGCGGTCGTTATAAAGCAACGACGCACAACGCCGTGTAAGCACGCACGCGAGTCCCCAAACGATCATTCATCACATTCTCGCCTCTCTCTTTCTGGTTCTCGCACCGGAGAGAGTACACACGCTTCACGATTCTCACGCGAGCCCGTTGCAAACGCCGACGAACGACCCAACTTTCGCTCGTACGTCGCGTATCTCGCGTGTATCATTCGACCCGACTCCGAAACGCGTTACATCGTCGGAAACGCGAGACGGCGAGGATGTGAATACGCAGAGATCCGACGCAAGCAGTCTTTTGTACGTGATAACGACCCTCAGCCAGGCGTGGTCCAGGAATTGTATCCGTGGACCGCAATGTGCGTTCGAAATGTCGATGTTCATGTGTCCTGCAGTTCACACGTTGACGCGCAATTAGCTGCGTTCTTCATCGACCCACGAGCCAAGTGATCCACCGTTCAGGGTAATCGTGTTTTATTAAATATGTTCGTAATTTTATCTTTGTTCTCGGTTCGGGTGAAGCCGAGGCCCGTGCGCCTCCAACCAGCGCGCGAAGGAGGTTCGTCCGGGCGTCGCCAGCGTTGACGACACTGTGTGTGATTTGTGTCCAGGACGGGAACACCGTCGAAACGTACCGCGGCGGAAACACCGCGCGACACGTCCGACGGCCGAGCGTATATTATTCATTTAAAAACCATCGAGATACACGGCGGTTGGGTACGAGACCCTTTGTAATTGCGTGTACACGGAGGCGGGGGCCCAGACCACCGTACGCGGCAGCATCCTCTTCTACTTACACGCTCTCTCTCTCTCTCTATCGTCGTAGTCGCCCGAAAGCGGACGCACGGCCGGCTTCGATCGGTCCAATCGGACTTTCGCTATCGAAGCTTCACAGCCGGTCCCTTTCATTTTGCTAACGGGGCACGCGATTAAGAAGCGAGCGATGATACTCGGGATGCACCTCGACGCGATGGATGGTAAGAGCGCCGCAACCCCTAGGTTACCCGGATCCTCTCCGAGGAGAGTGTCCGTCACAGGACTCTTCGGAGCGCGCGACCAAAACTAAGGAAGCGGGATGCGAGTGGAAGAAGCGTCGTCGAGAGAAAGAGAGAAAAACGTCGCGAAGCCGAGGCTTCGACGGCGGCTCGTTCCTGCTCTCTCTTCTCTCAATTAACCACCACCACCACCACTCGGAGCGCTTGTGGTGTGTTTTCCTCCCTGTCTTGGGTCGCGAGTGAC
>OZ020481.1:23717429-23722429 GCA_963971345.1 Andrena flavipes | reverse complement strand
AACCATAACTGATTTAATGAGCCATTCGCGGTTTCACCTTAATTCGGTATGTACTGAGACATGCATGGCTTAATCTTTGAGACAAGCATATGACTACTGGCAGGATCAACCAGGGAGCTTCGCGAAGCTTCCCTCTCTATTCGAATTCACACACTTTTGTGTTCTTTCTGTTCTCATCGCGTCGTCCTCTCTTTTAGAGACGGATCGACGATGCCCCATGTTAAATTTTATAAAACTTGCACAACATCAGTGTGCAGCAGTTTTAGACATCATATCCTCGATTTGTTCCACCAATTCTATCTCGGATATGTGCCCGCCTCCTCGTCTCTCTCCTCTTTAGGATTTTCTCCACTAGAGACGCTATTATTATACTCGGACATCATATCGTTTCGATTATTCCACGGACTAATGTTAATCGGATATGTGCCTTTTATATACGTTCACAGAAAGATCTCGGACAAAATTCATTAAATTTCCCTTATAAATAAGGATGGCATCGGATGCTCGATAAAGCGCGTAAATCACGCGTCCCGCACCATCCATCGGGAAGCACGGAGTACACGGACACGCTAGCATCAACCGTATAAGCACGGACCACTACACGCTGGACAAATCGACAAAGCGCGTAACATTCACGCTGGTCATGTACGTAATAGCGCGGACAAGTGCATGCTGAGCAAACGGGAAAGCGCGAATCGTGCCATGCTGGGCATAACGAGTTGGGACGTAATGTGCGCGCTAGGCATATCGAGATCTGACACCTCTTGGGTTTGTATCTACTTTCTCCCTCTTTCAAAGTTCGAACATTTAGTTCGATACTTTATAATATACCCGGACGCTAGCCTTACTTAGCGTTTTGTTAAGTTCAAATCGTCCATCTGCGTGGATAAAGAGTTGAATGCATGATTTCGTACAAGCATACACAGAATTGCATATGTGTCACCAACGTCACTTTTGGACGCTCACCACATAAGGGCCATTCGGTCTTAGACACCGACCCGTGGTTATGCTGTGTGGAGAAATCCGAAACGCAACACGGCAAGAACAGTCGAGACAGAATCTCGAGGAGCGGTGACTGCTTCTCGACCGAGGTCGTAGAATAGCCACGCGCCCAACGCTGCTCCGACCGAGACGCTCGGACCGTCGCTCTCCCTTATAGATACCGAACGGCCGGCCGGAACGCCGGCGCCGCCGTACCTTACGCACGGGCGCTTATGGGTGTAAACCGCCGCTACAACAGACCGCTCGCCCGGCACTTTCGGACTTAGCCGCGGACAGTGTCGGAGACAAGAGTAAACCGACTAAACGAATTATTATACACATTCGCCGCGAACATTACCACGACACATACTCGGTCACAAACGACATTCCAAAATTATATCGCGGGACTTTGAAATTTTTCCGGATCGATTGGAGTTATTCGCGATTATCTCGAAAACCAGCGCGACTACCGTGGTCGAACCATTATAGTAATACCTTCGCAATGGGCCGAGGAATCGAGTTCAATGGTTGTTTCGAGGATCGGTCGAGTTTGGCTTCGGACGATAGTGCCGGAGGACTCTGAAATCCGTCGGGACTTTGAAATTTTTCCGGATCGATTGGAGTTATTCGCGATTATCTCGAAAACCAGCGCGACTACCGTGGTCGAACCATTATAGTAATACCTTCGCAATGGGCCGAGGAATCGAGTTCAATGGTTGTTTCGAGGATCGGTCGAGTTTGGCTTCGGACGATAGTGCCGGAGGACTCTGAAATCCGTCGGGACTTTGAAATTTTTCCGGAGCGATTGGAGTTATTCGCGATTATCTCGAAAACCAGCGCGACTACCGTGGTCGAACCATTATAGTAATACCTTCGCAATGGGCCGAGGAATCGAGTTCAATGGTTGTTTCGAGGATCGGTCGAGTTTGGCTTCGGACGATAGTGCCGGAGGACTCTGAAATCCGTCGGGACTTTGAAATTTTTCCGGATCGATTGGAGTTATTCGCGATTATCTCGAAAACCAGCGCGACTACCGTGGTCGAACCATTATAGTAATACCTTCGCAATGGGCCGAGGAATCGAGTTCAATGGTTGTTTCGAGGATCGGTCGAGTTTGGCTTCGGACGATAGTGCCGGAGGACTCTGAAATCCGTCGGGACTTTGAAATTTTTCCGGAGCGATTGGAGTTATTCGCGATTATCTCGAAAACCAGCGCGACTACCGTGGTCGAACCATTATAGTAATACCTTCGCAATGGGCCGAGGAATCGAGTTCAATGGTTGTTTCGAGGATCGGTCGAGTTTGGCTTCGGACGATAGTGCCGGAGGACTCTGAAATCCGTCGGGACTTTGAAATTTTTCCGGATCGATTGGAGTTATTCGCGATTATCTCGAAAACCAGCGCGACTACCGTGGTCGAACCATTATAGTAATACCTTCGCAATGGGCCGAGGAATCGAGTTCAATGGTTGTTTCGAGGATCGGTCGAGTTTGGCTTCGGACGATAGTGCCGGAGGACTCTGAAATCCGTCGGGACTTTGAAATTTTTCCGGAGCGATTGGAGTTATTCGCGATTATCTCGAAAACCAGCGCGACTACCGTGGTCGAACCATTATAGTAATACCTTCGCAATGGGCCGAGGAATCGAGTTCAATGGTTGTTTCGAGGATCGGTCGAGTTTGGCTTCGGACGATAGTGCCGGAGGACTCTGAAATCCGTCGGGACTTTGAAATTTTTCCGGAGCGATTGGAGTTATTCGCGATTATCTCGAAAACCAGCGCGACTACCGTGGTCGAACCATTATAGTAATACCTTCGCAATGGGCCGAGGAATCGAGTTCAATGGTTGTTTCGAGGATCGGTCGAGTTTGGCTTCGGACGATAGTGCCGGAGGACTCTGAAATCCGTCGGGACTTTGAAATTTTTCCGGAGCGATTGGAGTTATTCGCGATTATCTCGAAAACCAGCGCGACTACCGTGGTCGAACCATTATAGTAATACCTTCGCAATGGGCCGAGGAATCGAGTTCAATGGTTGTTTCGAGGATCGGTCGAGTTTGGCTTCGGACGATAGTGCCGGAGGACTCTGAAATCCGTCGGGACTTTGAAATTTTTCCGGAGCGATTGGAGTTATTCGCGATTATCTCGAAAACCAGCGCGACTACCGTGGTCGAACCATTATAGTAATACCTTCGCAATGGGCCGAGGAATCGAGTTCAATGGTTGTTTCGAGGATCGGTCGAGTTTGGCTTCGGACGATAGTGCCGGAGGACTCTGAAATCCGTCGGGACTTTGAAATTTTTCCGGAGCGATTGGAGTTATTCGCGATTATCTCGAAAACCAGCGCGACTACCGTGGTCGAACCATTATAGTAATACCTTCGCAATGGGCCGAGGAATCGAGTTCAATGGTTGTTTCGAGGATCGGTCGAGTTTGGCTTCGGACGATAGTGCCGGAGGACTCTGAAATCCGTCGGGACTTTGAAATTTTTCCGGAGCGATTGGAGTTATTCGCGATTATCTCGAAAACCAGCGCGACTACCGTGGTCGAACCATTATAGTAATACCTTCGCAATGGGCCGAGGAATCGAGTTCAATGGTTGTTTCGAGGATCGGTCGAGTTTGGCTTCGGACGATAGTGCCGGAGGACTCTGAAATCCGTCGGGACTTTGAAATTTTTCCGGAGCGATTGGAGTTATTCGCGATTATCTCGAAAACCAGCGCGACTACCGTGGTCGAACCATTATAGTAATACCTTCGCAATGGGCCGAGGAATCGAGTTCAATGGTTGTTTCGAGGATCGGTCGAGTTTGGCTTCGGACGATAGTGCCGGAGGACTCTGAAATCCGTCGGGACTTTGAAATTTTTCCGGAGCGATTGGAGTTATTCGCGATTATCTCGAAAACCAGCGCGACTACCGTGGTCGAACCATTATAGTAATACCTTCGCAATGGGCCGAGGAATCGAGTTCAATGGTTGTTTCGAGGATCGGTCGAGTTTGGCTTCGGACGATAGTGCCGGAGGACTCTGAAATCCGTCGGGACTTTGAAATTTTTCCGGAGCGATTGGAGTTATTCGCGATTATCTCGAAAACCAGCGCGACTACCGTGGTCGAACCATTATAGTAATACCTTCGCAATGGGCCGAGGAATCGAGTTCAATGGTTGTTTCGAGGATCGGTCGAGTTTGGCTTCGGACGATAGTGCCGGAGGCCTCTGAAATCCGTCGGGACTTTGAAATTTTTCCGGAGCGATTGGAGTTATTCGCGATTATCTCGAAAACCAGCGCGACTACCGTGGTCGAACCATTATAGTAATACCTTCGCAATGGGCCGAGGAATCGAGTTCAATGGTTGTTTCGAGGATCGGTCGAGTTTGGCTTCGGACGATAGTGCCGGAGGACTCTGAAATCCGTCGGGACTTTGAAATTTTTCCGGAGCGATTGGAGTTATTCGCGATTATCTCGAAAACCAGCGCGACTACCGTGGTCGAACCATTATAGTAATACCTTCGCAATGGGCCGAGGAATCGAGTTCAATGGTTGTTTCGAGGATCGGTCGAGTTTGGCTTCGGACGATAGTGCCGGAGGACTCTGAAATCCGTCGGGACTTTGAAATTTTTCCGGATCGATTGGAGTTATTCGCGATTATCTCGAAAACCAGCGCGACTACCGTGGTCGAACCATTATAGTAATACCTTCGCAATGGGCCGAGGAATCGAGTTCAATGGTTGTTTCGAGGATCGGTCGAGTTTGGCTTCGGACGATAGTGCCGGAGGACTCTGAAATCCGTCGGGACTTTGAAATTTTTCCGGAGCGATTGGAGTTATTCGCGATTATCTCGAAAACCAGCGCGACTACCGTGGTCGAACCATTATAGTAATACCTTCGCAATGGGCCGAGGAATCGAGTTCAATGGTTGTTTCGAGGATCGGTCGAGTTTGGCTTCGGACGATAGTGCCGGAGGACTCTGAAATCCGTCGGGACTTTGAAATTTTTCCGGATCGATTGGAGTTATTCGCGATT
>OZ020481.1:23702429-23712429 GCA_963971345.1 Andrena flavipes | reverse complement strand
TGATATTTGTAGTTTGTGCTTGGAGCACCAACTTGTGATGGCTTTCGTCACCTTATTTGCACTAAGTTCTAGTTCGCGCCTGGAGTTCCCGGAGATCAGCACTGCCAGATCATCTGCGTACGCTATGGGTTCAAATCCTAGGGATTGGATCAATACGATTACTTCGTCAAACACAAGGTTCCAGAAACTTGGACCCAATACGGAGCCCTGGGGACAGCCCTTGGTAGCCATTTTTCGAACCATCAGGTTGTTATCCGATATGCAAACAGATCTTTCAGAGAGGTAGCTTTGTATTAGCTTATATAGGTTTTTTGGACAGTCGCGAGTTTTTAAGTTGAACAGTATGCTTGGCCACCACACGTTATCGAATGCTCCCGATATATCGAACAAAAGAGCTACGGTATATTTGCTTGCGGATTCATTAGTCAACTTCCTCATTAATACTATGGCCTCTTCTGTGGTGCGTTTTCTTTTAAACCCGAACTGTCGATCAGAGGATTTCGGATGATGGTGAAAAATTGTTTCCAGTCTACCAGAGATAAGTTTCTCGAGCACCTTCCCTAGGATCGGGAGAAGACATATGGGGCGATATGATTTAGGGTCGGTTTTGTCCTTATCATCTCCTTTGAGGAGGACTCTGATATTTCCTTGTTTCCACTTTTGAGGGAATATTCCATGCTGCAGACAGTTATTTAGAAGATCCGATATTTTTGTGCAGAGTGTAGGCCAGGAATATTTAATCACTTCTGCTTCGATAAGGTCGAGACCAGGAGCTTTTTTGTTTTTAAGGGAGGCAATAGCTTCCCTGATTTCTAGGGGTCCAAAAGGCGGTGTGTCCTCCGTGTCCGGCGGGATCTTGGTGATTTCGCGGGTATTTTTTTGCCAGGCTGTTTCATTGTAGGAGTTGTCGTCGGGGATTACGGAGTTTAGTAAGTCAAGGTTAGCCTGATTCCAGGAGAGGGCTTGTGCGTTATTTATTCTTATAGTCTCGGATACTTCTGTGGGTTTTATTCTTTTAGTGATGATTTTATACGGTAAGCTCCACGGGTCTTCATCGCCTTTGGTTGTAACAAATTTTCGCCAACTATGTACTTTCGATTTCTTTATGGCTGCGTTGTAATGATTCCTGAATGCGCGGTACTGAGCTTTTAAGTGCTCGCGAACTGTTGGGTTTCTGGCCCGTTGGAACTCGCGCCTAGCATAGTTCGCTTCTCTCTTCAAAATTGTTATCTGTTCGTTCCACCATGGAGCAGATTTTGGAAATCGCGTTTTCTTTGGTATCGCGGTGTCGCAGGCTGACTTTAGTGCTATTTCTATTTCATCGGCTTGCGCATTGGCATTTAGATATGTTTCATTGCTACTTACATTATGTGGTTCGTGGCTTACGATATTCCTTAGTGTGTCTTCGAATTTATCCCAGTCCGCCCGTGCAATGTTATACCTGCTCATATTCTGGCGAGCCACGTTCTCTTCCGGCGGGTTTAGTACGAAGGTTATGGCGTTGTGGTCACTTGTTGTCCAGTCCGAACGGACTTCCCACTTTTTGATCCTGTTGAAGCACGTGTTGGTGGCGAGCGTGATGTCGATATTTGATCTCCCATGTATATTGTCAAAGGTGTGTTCGTTTGAGGGCCCGTTAGCAATATATAAGTTATTGGTTGCGATGAAGTCTTCCAGAAGTAGTCCCCTGTCGTCCGTCTCACCGCTGAACCAGAAATGGGACTTGGCGTTCGCGTCGGCAGAGATTATAACACTTTTGCCACTTAGGTTCCTGATTATTCCGTCAATGTGTCTGAGGTAGGGTTCTATGTTGTCAGAGTATTGGAAATACGCATTGATTACGTAGAACTGATACTTTGAAGCTGTTATTTCGGCACATATGCAGTGTGTGTTGCAGTATTGTTCGAGCTTGACCACAGAGAATTCTGGATTCAGGATTGTGATAGCTGCCTTAAACTGCCCTGGGCCAGATAAATTCGAGAATTGTTTCCTGTCGGTTATAACTCTAGTCGTCATACCCATACCGCTGTTGCCTTTGGAGTGCGTGAAAGGTTCTTGTATCAACAGAATATCAATCTTGTTCTGAATGGCCGCTTCCCTTAGTTGATCCATAACTACTCTGCTGTTTCGCGCGTTGATTTGTCCAAAGCGAATGGTGGGTGTACTGAGTTTCCGGGATTGCTTGTATGTGTTTTTACTGGATTGTCCTACCATAATCTATTTTGGTTGCATATGTTTCCATTGCTCTCATGTATGCAGGGCACTCCCTTGCTCTGGATGAGTGATCGTGCTGTTTATTTGCTCTCTTGCAGTTTATACAAGTAGGGTCCTTCGATTTGCTTGGACACGAATTGAAATTATGTCCATTAAGTCCGCAATGGCCGCATGTGTCCTCTTGTGATTTACAGAATTTTGATACATGGCCAAAACTCTGGCACTTGTAACAGCGAGATACGGAGATGAAATCCTTAACGTAACATGCGTACCAGTCAATGAAGACACGATTTTCCTTTAGGAAGATATCCCTGATTTCAGGTGACACCTCCACAACCCAATTCACAACTTCACGTTTCCTATCGCCGGTCTTAAAGCACAGTTTAAAGTCCTCTGCGAATTTGGACTTGCTGAAATTATTCAGGTTCTGTTGTTTTATCGCCGCGAGTAGATCGCTCTCTTTCATCTCCTTCGGTATGTTGGAAATTACCAACCGAGGATTTCTCTTGGAAGGCAGGCTTGCCGTCAGCCCCGCAGAGGCGAGTTTCCCATTGTGTAGAACACTGATCATCTCATCCTTAGTGGCTGTTTCGATCAGAACTCCGCTATTGCCAATTTTCTTAATATTTCTGATCCTTAGCTTCTCTTTAGTCGGGAGAACGCTTGACATTACAGCCACTTTTGTTTCCTCACTGCTGTAGATCTTGCTGTCTTCCTTAGGGTACACGGTTACCACGTGTTTTGGTGGACTTGCAGCTTGTTTTTGTGCCAGTTTAGACGGCATGCTGGCTTTCTGGGCGTACGTACTTTTGAAACTGGAAGGTTTCGTGACACGGCTCCTGAGTTCGTTCAGGTTTTCGATAACTCCATTTATCGTGACGTCCAGTAGTTCCAGCTTCTTTTCTACGCTAACTCCTTCGGTGGTTTTTCGTTTCAGAGATATGTTCTCTTCATCGAGTTCTTGAAATTGGGCATATACCTCTTGAATTTTACGTTTAAGAAATTTTATACCCTTTGCGTTTATGCTGGTATCAATATTATTGCAGAAATCCATGAGTTCCTCTACAGGGGAGTTTTCACTTTCTGTATCTGCCTGCTCGTCTGCCGAACCACTGACTTCGGGCTTCCTCTTTCTCTGCTTGCTGTCGTGGAACTCGGTGTCTGCGTCCTTCCTCTTGAGAGAGAAGCGCTTCCTCGAGGCGATTGAATTCAGAGCTTCACAATCCATTTTATCCATCGTTATGTATCATAAGCGGCACGGACACAAATGCTCAATTTGAATTTCCCGGGCAGGCACCGCTGCCGTCGCACTAGAGGCCTTCTCTGATTGGCTGACTGCGGGCCAATCGGGCGGCCGGGCCGCTGCAGCGCTCAGCCAATAGGCGGGCGCGCTGGAGGCAGCTCGGGCCGGGACGCTGGGACGCTACCCAAGATGGCCGCCCTAACCTTTACGTGTAAAACGACACTTTTGATCTCAATTTTTCCCTCAATTAGACCACTTATTCGAGTTCTATAAACTACAAAGTGTTTCTCTTGTACCACTGCACTAGCACAGGTGTAAGTTCGAGCGTGCACTGCCGAGAAGCGACGAAATTCGCGAGCGACGCGGTGACGCACGCCAAAGGACGCCACGAACCTACGCCACTTGAATTTCAATGATATTTTCCACACACTATGCACGATATCCACAATTTATATCTCCAAATGCTTGGTATTACTGGCACTATCGTTTAAGACACTTCACAAGATTTTCTGAGTGAGTTTTCCCGAAAATTACACAGACTTTTACGGAGCAACTCGCGACGCGTCAGCACTGCTCGGCGCCATCTTGAAAAGTCCAGTAGATAGGGACAGAGGGAATCTCGTTAATCCATTCATGCGCGTCACTAATTAGATGACGAGGCATTTGGCTACCTTAAGAGAGTCATAGTTACTCCCGCCGTTTACCCGCGCTTTTTTGAATTTCTTCACGTTGACATTCAGAGCACTGGGCAGAAATCACATTGCGTCAACACCCTCGGGGGCCATCGCAATGCTTTGTTTTAATTAGACAGTCGGATTCCCCTAGTCCGTGCCAGTTCTGAGCTGAGCGTTGAATGGCGGCCGAAGAGGACGACCACGACGGTGAAACCGACACGGAAGCCTCGCAGCAAGGAAGATCCGCGGGAGGCGATGGCACGGGACCGAGCTCGGATCCCGGATGCGAGACCGAAATCCCGACCGTTCACCTCACCCAGGCCCGGCTCGTCAACCAAACCCGTTTCCCAACCAAGCCCGACACGCCCCGCTCCTCAGAGCCAATCCTTATTCCGAAGTTACGGATCCAATTTGCCGACTTCCCTTACCTACATTAATCTATCGACTAGAGGCTCTTTACCTTGGAGACCTGCTGCGGATATGGGTACGAACCGGCGCGACACCTCCACGTGGCCCTCTCCTGGATTTTCAAGGTCCGAGGGGAAGATCCGGACACCGCCGCAACTGCGGTGCTCTTCGCGTTCCAAACCCTATCTCCCTGCTAGAGGTTTCCAGGGAACTCGAACGCTTATACAGAAAAGAAAACTCTTCCCGGATCTCCCGACGGCGTCTCCAGGTCATTTTGGGTTACCCCGACGAACACTCTTACGAGGGCCCGAATGGTTTGCGGTTCCGCTACCGGGTTCCGGAATAGGAACCGGATTCCCTTTCGCCCAACGGGTGTGTGTCTCAAAAAAAACTGTTTTAGGACACCACATCTGCATAGGATTTCTCTTAGGGCTTAGGATCGACTGACTCGTGTGCAACGGCTGTTCACACGAAACCCTTCTCCACGTCAGTCCTCCAGGGCCTCGCTGGAGTATTTGCTACTACCACCAAGATCTGCACCGACGGTGGCTCCAGGCAGGCTCACGCCCAGACCCTTCTGCGCACACCGCCGCGACCCTCCTACTCGTCAGGGCTTCATGGAGGACGGTCACCCGCGAGCGGGTGGCACGTCCCTCCCCACTTGCCGCTGACGGCGGAGTATAGGCGCGACGCTTCAGCGCCATCCATTTTCAGGGCTAGTTGCTTCGGCAGGTGAGTTGTTACACACTCCTTAGCGGATTCCGACTTCCATGGCCACCGTCCTGCTGTCTTAAGCAACCAACGCCTTTCATGGTATCCCATAAGCGTCGACTTAGGCGCCTTAACTCTGCGTTTGGTTCATCCCACAGCGCCAGTTCTGCTTACCAAAATTGGCCCACTTGGCACTCTGATTCAATATAATCTCGTGGCTTCATGATCCAAGCAAGCCAGAGATCTCACCCATTTAAAGTTTGAGAATAGGTTGAGGTCGTTTCGGCCCCAAGGCCTCTAATCATTCGCTTTACCAGATGAAACTCGCACACGTTCGCGTAGGAACGAGCGAGTGCCAGCTATCCTGAGGGAAACTTCGGAGGGAACCAGCTACTAGATGGTTCGA
This sequence comes from Andrena flavipes, assembly GCA_963971345.1. Taxonomy (NCBI): domain Eukaryota; kingdom Metazoa; phylum Arthropoda; class Insecta; order Hymenoptera; family Andrenidae; genus Andrena; species Andrena flavipes. Next base: position 23,706,773 of record OZ020481.1, on the reverse strand, counting down.
TTAGTCTTTCGCCCCTATACCCAGTTCCGACGATCGATTTGCACGTCAGAATCGCTACGGACCTCCATCAGGGTTTCCCCTGACTTCGTCCTGACCAGGCATAGTTCACCATCTTTCGGGTCCCAACGTGTACGCTCTAGGTGCGCCTCTTCTCGCAATGAGAACGAGACGCCCCGGGAGTGCGAGGCCGCATCGTAACGCGGCCGATCCTCCCTCGGTCGACGCAAAGGTCGACCTTCACTTTCATTCCGCCTTTAGGTTTCTTTCTCCCAATGACTCGCGCACATGTTAGACTCCTTGGTCCGTGTTTCAAGACGGGTCCTGAGAGTACCCAAAGCAGTAGCGTCGCCGACCGGTAATTCGAAGCTTGGCCCAGTCCAAGGACACCGCCTGCTAACAGCTGGCCAGGCCCGGGGACGGCACCAGGTCCGTGCCTCCGGGTAAGAACTGACCGGGCTTGCGGCGGGCCTGACGCACACACATTCGAAAATGGATTGGTTGCGGCCCGATACCGTCTCAGAGTACCGTCGCGCAGCCGGCCAGGCGGCCGAGGGTCTGTCGCGTGCTCTGGGAGCAACGAAACAGGCAACCGCTCGGGCCGTAGACCGACACGCAACGGGTCGCGACGTTCTACTAGGGGAGAAGTGCACGACTACGTGGCCGGAACATTCGCCGCCGGTGGTGTACCCTCGTTAATGGAACCACGAAGGTCCATCCGGAGTATCGCGCACCGACGGGAGCCAGCCTCGTCGACGATGAATCTCCCCATTCGATCTTTTGGGTTTCTCAGGTTTACCCCTGAACGGTTTCACGTACTCTTGAACTCTCTCTTCAAAGTTCTTTTCAACTTTCCCTCACGGTACTTGTTCGCTATCGGTCTCGTGGTTGTATTTAGCCTTAGATGGAGTTTACCACCCACTTAGGGTTGCACTCTCAAGCAACCCGACTCTATGGAGAGATCCTCCCGAAACGCGTACCGGTCGCTACGGGCCTGGCACCCTCTCCGGGTAAGTGGCCCCATTCAAGATGGACTTGGACGCGGTGCGACGTCACGGGATAAACGGATCCTCCTGAACACTACAATTCCCTGCGGCGGAACCGCGGGATTCAGTGCTGGGCTAATTCCTGTTCGCTCGCCGCTACTAAGGAAATCCTTGTTAGTTTCTTTTCCTCCGCTTAGTAATATGCTTAAATTCAGCGGGTAATCTCGCCTACTCTGAGGTCGTCAATCGTTATATATTATACAAATGTGTCATCAGAGAAAAAAAACCGAGACCGCCAAGTAGAGAGAGAAGATATTTTGGAGAAGCGCGCGGCGCGCCTCCGGTATATGAATCATGCTCCCTCTTTTGGATATTGTCGTGTCGATGATGGTGATCATCGATCTCGTGTAGTATCCAGAGGTGCCATCGCATGATTTTTTCAGAGAAAAGGTACATTGGACTATCTCTCTTCTTCTCTAATCGAGAGAGAATTATAGAGTTCACCCCTACCTCTATTTGCGCCTCGCCAAAGTGTCTTTTCGTCGCGCATCGTCGATTCGATCAGAGACTCTCGCGGAACGACCACCGGTTTTTACTTTAACGTTCGTCCGCTATTATCAGCTTTGAGATTCCGCTATCCCTTCACGCCGCGAGCAGTGACTCGCAGCAGAGGGAACCGTGGAAAAATAAGCTTTTCTTCCGTGGACTGAACGACCGGCGAGACCCGCGGCTCTCGTATACGATCGACCAACAACGCGACAAAGACATGGGGCGATCGGGGAGACTCTTTCTCTTCAATTCTACGAAGTGAGAGTCTTTCCTTGCACACCTTTCGCGGCATCGGCGCCTTTCGGTTCGTCAAAGTTCAAATTCACGCAGCCGCGCCAACGAGGATTCAGAGAAACTGGGTACAGAAACGTTTTAAACGACGGCGTGGAGCGCAACCACTTCTCTTCTCATCGGATGTTTGGCGCATACAAACTACACTCTCTGTGTGTCGACGGAACGTGGCCATAGGGAGGGAATGACGAGAGGGCTAGGCGAGGCCACGCGCAACGACGGGGAAATAAATCGACCCGATCATGTTAACGAGTGGTTTTTTTATTTATCATCCCGCACAGGCGCCTCTCCATTCATGTACACCATCCTTGTGGATCTTCACGGCGTCCCGAAGAACGAGTATGTGTTGTTGTGCCCTCGATGTATAGATTGTGACTTTTCACTCTCACTGTCAAAACGACGACCCTCTTCTCTCTTTTTAAAATCCCTGGGGCCGCGTGAACGCGACGATATAGATCGGCGCGCACGTATGCCGCGCGCACTCCGCGCTCTATCTCTCTATCATCTCGCTCTTTTTTGGGTCTCTCTTTCTCGGGACAAATTTTTCATTTCAGGCGACGTCGGGAGCACGGTAAAAGATCTCGCGCGGAACGTGAAGGCATATTCTACACACCAGTGCGAGCGGAGAGGCCGCTGTGTGTGATCCAAGGGGAGCGGTGCAGCACACGGGCGGTCGTTATAAAGCAACGACGCACAACGCCGTGTAAGCACGCACGCGAGTCCCCAAACGATCATTCATCACATTCTCGCCTCTCTCTTTCTGGTTCTCGCACCGGAGAGAGTACACACGCTTCACGATTCTCACGCGAGCCCGTTGCAAACGCCGACGAACGACCCAACTTTCGCTCGTACGTCGCGTATCTCGCGTGTATCATTCGACCCGACTCCGAAACGCGTTACATCGTCGGAAACGCGAGACGGCGAGGATGTGAATACGCAGAGATCCGACGCAAGCAGTCTTTTGTACGTGATAACGACCCTCAGCCAGGCGTGGTCCAGGAATTGTATCCGTGGACCGCAATGTGCGTTCGAAATGTCGATGTTCATGTGTCCTGCAGTTCACACGTTGACGCGCAATTAGCTGCGTTCTTCATCGACCCACGAGCCAAGTGATCCACCGTTCAGGGTAATCGTGTTTTATTAAATATGTTCGTAATTTTATCTTTGTTCTCGGTTCGGGTGAAGCCGAGGCCCGTGCGCCTCCAACCAGCGCGCGAAGGAGGTTCGTCCGGGCGTCGCCAGCGTTGACGACACTGTGTGTGATTTGTGTCCAGGACGGGAACACCGTCGAAACGTACCGCGGCGGAAACACCGCGCGACACGTCCGACGGCCGAGCGTATATTATTCATTTAAAAACCATCGAGATACACGGCGGTTGGGTACGAGACCCTTTGTAATTGCGTGTACACGGAGGCGGGGGCCCAGACCACCGTACGCGGCAGCATCCTCTTCTACTTACACGCTCTCTCTCTCTCTCTATCGTCGTAGTCGCCCGAAAGCGGACGCACGGCCGGCTTCGATCGGTCCAATCGGACTTTCGCTATCGAAGCTTCACAGCCGGTCCCTTTCATTTTGCTAACGGGGCACGCGATTAAGAAGCGAGCGATGATACTCGGGATGCACCTCGACGCGATGGATGGTAAGAGCGCCGCAACCCCTAGGTTACCCGGATCCTCTCCGAGGAGAGTGTCCGTCACAGGACTCTTCGGAGCGCGCGACCAAAACTAAGGAAGCGGGATGCGAGTGGAAGAAGCGTCGTCGAGAGAAAGAGAGAAAAACGTCGCGAAGCCGAGGCTTCGACGGCGGCTCGTTCCTGCTCTCTCTTCTCTCAATTAACCACCACCACCACCACTCGGAGCGCTTGTGGTGTGTTTTCCTCCCTGTCTTGGGTCGCGAGTGACTCCTTTCTCGATACGAGCATCTACAAGCTCGCGCAGACAAACACGCACAGACACGGGCAAACGCCTCCGATACGAGGGTTTACGCGAATCGACGAGGCGGCGGGTTACCTAGAGGAGAACACGATCGCAACGACGGGGTCTTGGTTCTTCCCGATCCAGTTAACGACGGTCTCTCGAGAAACCTCGCGCGAGCGCACTCGTGATTGCGTTCGTATTATTATCGTCTTCCCGTTCTCAAAGAGGGGCGCGTCTGGCGGTCTGGAGCGTTCGCTTGCTTGCTTGCTTGCTTGCTGCTCTCTCTCTCTTTGCGCTTCACCGATGGCAGCGGACGGGAGCGTCGCGGTGAGAAACCAGGTTCTCCGTCTGTAGCGACCTCCCCACGTAAGCCGTGCCACGGCGTTGCTAAATGCAATCGCATTTAGTCGTTGGTATCTGTGTAAACGCATTCGCATTTAGTTTTTGGTATCTGTGTAAACGCATTCGCATTTAGTTTTTGGTATCTGTTTAAACGCATTCGCATTTAGTTTTTGGTATCTGTTTATTAAATGCATTCGCATTTAGTTTTTGGTATCTGTTTAAATGCATTCGCATTTAGTTTTTGGTATCTGTTTATATAAAT
>OZ020481.1:23694929-23699929 GCA_963971345.1 Andrena flavipes | reverse complement strand
AAGCGCGTAACATTCACGCTGGTCATGTACGTAATAGCGCGGACAAGTGCATGCTGAGCAAACGGGAAAGCGCGAATCGTGCCATGCTGGGCATAACGAGTTGGGACGTAATGTGCGCGCTAGGCATATCGAGATCTGACACCTCTTGGGTTTGTATCTACTTTCTCCCTCTTTCAAAGTTCGAACATTTAGTTCGATACTTTATAATATACCCGGACGCTAGCCTTACTTAGCGTTTTGTTAAGTTCAAATCGTCCATCTGCGTGGATAAAGAGTTGAATGCATGATTTCGTACAAGCATACACAGAATTGCATATGTGTCACCAACGTCACTTTTGGACGCTCACCACATAAGGGCCATTCGGTCTTAGACACCGACCCGTGGTTATGCTGTGTGGAGAAATCCGAAACGCAACACGGCAAGAACAGTCGAGACAGAATCTCGAGGAGCGGTGACTGCTTCTCGACCGAGGTCGTAGAATAGCCACGCGCCCAACGCTGCTCCGACCGAGACGCTCGGACCGTCGCTCTCCCTTATAGATACCGAACGGCCGGCCGGAACGCCGGCGCCGCCGTACCTTACGCACGGGCGCTTATGGGTGTAAACCGCCGCTACAACAGACCGCTCGCCCGGCACTTTCGGACTTAGCCGCGGACAGTGTCGGAGACAAGAGTAAACCGACTAAACGAATTATTATACACATTCGCCGCGAACATTACCACGACACATACTCGGTCACAAACGACATTCCAAAATTATATCGCGGGACTTTGAAATTTTTCCGGATCGATTGGAGTTATTCGCGATTATCTCGAAAACCAGCGCGACTACCGTGGTCGAACCATTATAGTAATACCTTCGCAATGGGCCGAGGAATCGAGTTCAATGGTTGTTTCGAGGATCGGTCGAGTTTGGCTTCGGACGATAGTGCCGGAGGACTCTGAAATCCGTCGGGACTTTGAAATTTTTCCGGATCGATTGGAGTTATTCGCGATTATCTCGAAAACCAGCGCGACTACCGTGGTCGAACCATTATAGTAATACCTTCGCAATGGGCCGAGGAATCGAGTTCAATGGTTGTTTCGAGGATCGGTCGAGTTTGGCTTCGGACGATAGTGCCGGAGGACTCTGAAATCCGTCGGGACTTTGAAATTTTTCCGGAGCGATTGGAGTTATTCGCGATTATCTCGAAAACCAGCGCGACTACCGTGGTCGAACCATTATAGTAATACCTTCGCAATGGGCCGAGGAATCGAGTTCAATGGTTGTTTCGAGGATCGGTCGAGTTTGGCTTCGGACGATAGTGCCGGAGGACTCTGAAATCCGTCGGGACTTTGAAATTTTTCCGGATCGATTGGAGTTATTCGCGATTATCTCGAAAACCAGCGCGACTACCGTGGTCGAACCATTATAGTAATACCTTCGCAATGGGCCGAGGAATCGAGTTCAATGGTTGTTTCGAGGATCGGTCGAGTTTGGCTTCGGACGATAGTGCCGGAGGACTCTGAAATCCGTCGGGACTTTGAAATTTTTCCGGAGCGATTGGAGTTATTCGCGATTATCTCGAAAACCAGCGCGACTACCGTGGTCGAACCATTATAGTAATACCTTCGCAATGGGCCGAGGAATCGAGTTCAATGGTTGTTTCGAGGATCGGTCGAGTTTGGCTTCGGACGATAGTGCCGGAGGACTCTGAAATCCGTCGGGACTTTGAAATTTTTCCGGAGCGATTGGAGTTATTCGCGATTATCTCGAAAACCAGCGCGACTACCGTGGTCGAACCATTATAGTAATACCTTCGCAATGGGCCGAGGAATCGAGTTCAATGGTTGTTTCGAGGATCGGTCGAGTTTGGCTTCGGACGATAGTGCCGGAGGACTCTGAAATCCGTCGGGACTTTGAAATTTTTCCGGAGCGATTGGAGTTATTCGCGATTATCTCGAAAACCAGCGCGACTACCGTGGTCGAACCATTATAGTAATACCTTCGCAATGGGCCGAGGAATCGAGTTCAATGGTTGTTTCGAGGATCGGTCGAGTTTGGCTTCGGACGATAGTGCCGGAGGACTCTGAAATCCGTCGGGACTTTGAAATTTTTCCGGAGCGATTGGAGTTATTCGCGATTATCTCGAAAACCAGCGCGACTACCGTGGTCGAACCATTATAGTAATACCTTCGCAATGGGCCGAGGAATCGAGTTCAATGGTTGTTTCGAGGATCGGTCGAGTTTGGCTTCGGACGATAGTGCCGGAGGACTCTGAAATCCGTCGGGACTTTGAAATTTTTCCGGAGCGATTGGAGTTATTCGCGATTATCTCGAAAACCAGCGCGACTACCGTGGTCGAACCATTATAGTAATACCTTCGCAATGGGCCGAGGAATCGAGTTCAATGGTTGTTTCGAGGATCGGTCGAGTTTGGCTTCGGACGATAGTGCCGGAGGACTCTGAAATCCGTCGGGACTTTGAAATTTTTCCGGAGCGATTGGAGTTATTCGCGATTATCTCGAAAACCAGCGCGACTACCGTGGTCGAACCATTATAGTAATACCTTCGCAATGGGCCGAGGAATCGAGTTCAATGGTTGTTTCGAGGATCGGTCGAGTTTGGCTTCGGACGATAGTGCCGGAGGACTCTGAAATCCGTCGGGACTTTGAAATTTTTCCGGAGCGATTGGAGTTATTCGCGATTATCTCGAAAACCAGCGCGACTACCGTGGTCGAACCATTATAGTAATACCTTCGCAATGGGCCGAGGAATCGAGTTCAATGGTTGTTTCGAGGATCGGTCGAGTTTGGCTTCGGACGATAGTGCCGGAGGACTCTGAAATCCGTCGGGACTTTGAAATTTTTCCGGAGCGATTGGAGTTATTCGCGATTATCTCGAAAACCAGCGCGACTACCGTGGTCGAACCATTATAGTAATACCTTCGCAATGGGCCGAGGAATCGAGTTCAATGGTTGTTTCGAGGATCGGTCGAGTTTGGCTTCGGACGATAGTGCCGGAGGACTCTGAAATCCGTCGGGACTTTGAAATTTTTCCGGAGCGATTGGAGTTATTCGCGATTATCTCGAAAACCAGCGCGACTACCGTGGTCGAACCATTATAGTAATACCTTCGCAATGGGCCGAGGAATCGAGTTCAATGGTTGTTTCGAGGATCGGTCGAGTTTGGCTTCGGACGATAGTGCCGGAGGACTCTGAAATCCGTCGGGACTTTGAAATTTTTCCGGAGCGATTGGAGTTATTCGCGATTATCTCGAAAACCAGCGCGACTACCGTGGTCGAACCATTATAGTAATACCTTCGCAATGGGCCGAGGAATCGAGTTCAATGGTTGTTTCGAGGATCGGTCGAGTTTGGCTTCGGACGATAGTGCCGGAGGACTCTGAAATCCGTCGGGACTTTGAAATTTTTCCGGAGCGATTGGAGTTATTCGCGATTATCTCGAAAACCAGCGCGACTACCGTGGTCGAACCATTATAGTAATACCTTCGCAATGGGCCGAGGAATCGAGTTCAATGGTTGTTTCGAGGATCGGTCGAGTTTGGCTTCGGACGATAGTGCCGGAGGACTCTGAAATCCGTCGGGACTTTGAAATTTTTCCGGATCGATTGGAGTTATTCGCGATTATCTCGAAAACCAGCGCGACTACCGTGGTCGAACCATTATAGTAATACCTTCGCAATGGGCCGAGGAATCGAGTTCAATGGTTGTTTCGAGGATCGGTCGAGTTTGGCTTCGGACGATAGTGCCGGAGGACTCTGAAATCCGTCGGGACTTTGAAATTTTTCCGGAGCGATTGGAGTTATTCGCGATTATCTCGAAAACCAGCGCGACTACCGTGGTCGAACCATTATAGTAATACCTTCGCAATGGGCCGAGGAATCGAGTTCAATGGTTGTTTCGAGGATCGGTCGAGTTTGGCTTCGGACGATAGTGCCGGAGGACTCTGAAATCCGTCGGGACTTTGAAATTTTTCCGGATCGATTGGAGTTATTCGCGATTATCTCGAAAACCAGCGCGACTACCGTGGTCGAACCATTATAGTAATACCTTCGCAATGGGCCGAGGAATCGAGTTCAATGGTTGTTTCGAGGATCGGTCGAGTTTGGCTTCGGACGATAGTGCCGGAGGACTCTGAAATCCGTCGGGACTTTGAAATTTTTCCGGAGCGATTGGAGTTATTCGCGATTATCTCGAAAACCAGCGCGACTACCGTGGTCGAACCATTATAGTAATACCTTCGCAATGGGCCGAGGAATCGAGTTCAATGGTTGTTTCGAGGATCGGTCGAGTTTGGCTTCGGACGATAGTGCCGGAGGACTCTGAAATCCGTCGGGACTTTGAAATTTTTCCGGAGCGATTGGAGTTATTCGCGATTATCTCGAAAACCAGCGCGACTACCGTGGTCGAACCATTATAGTAATACCTTCGCAATGGGCCGAGGAATCGAGTTCAATGGTTGTTTCGAGGATCGGTCGAGTTTGGCTTCGGACGATAGTGCCGGAGGACTCTGAAATCCGTCGGGACTTTGAAATTTTTCCGGAGCGATTGGAGTTATTCGCGATTATCTCGAAAACCAGCGCGACTACCGTGGTCGAACCATTATAGTAATACCTTCGCAATGGGCCGAGGAATCGAGTTCAATGGTTGTTTCGAGGATCGGTCGAGTTTGGCTTCGGACGATAGTGCCGGAGGACTCTGAAATCCGTCGGGACTTTGAAATTTTTCCGGAGCGATTGGAGTTATTCGCGATTATCTCGAAAACCAGCGCGACTACCGTGGTCGAACCATTATAGTAATACCTTCGCAATGGGCCGAGGAATCGAGTTCAATGGTTGTTTCGAGGATCGGTCGAGTTTGGCTTCGGACGATAGTGCCGGAGGACTCTGAAATCCGTCGGGACTTTGAAATTTTTCCGGAGCGATTGGAGTTATTCGCGATTATCTCGAAAACCAGCGCGACTACCGTGGTCGAACCATTATAGTAATACCTTCGCA
>OZ020481.1:23684929-23689929 GCA_963971345.1 Andrena flavipes | reverse complement strand
ATCTATAACGTCCGCTTCCGTGAACGGATCAGCGTCCGTTGTGCCGGGCGCGACTCGCGCGCTCTCCCTAATGATACGCTGCGCCGGCGTATCATCTTCCTCCCGGTCATCGGGGACGTGAACATCCAAAAGTGAACTGGCAGTTTCACTCGCGCTCATCGTGTATCCATTACCACGCCGGAGAGTGCTAATCACTCTCGCTACTTGGAGTTTATTCGCCTGGAGCTTATATACGAAACCCCAGGGCTCCGAGTTTCCGTTCGACGTTACATATCGACGCCAGCTCGTGAGCTTCGTCCTTTTCACCACCCTGTTGTAATTTCGCAATGAATAGCGATACAACAGTTGCAGTTGGTGGCGAGCCGGCGCGTCTCGCTCCTTTTGAAAATTCCGCCTCTGCCTGTGCACGGCCTTCTTGAGCTCTGTTAGCTCTTGTGTCCACCATGGGTTGGACTTCCTAAATACTCTCTTTCTTGGCATAGCTGCGGTACAGGCATCAGTAATGACACCCGTAAGCGCACTTGCCATTTCTCTAACTTCTTCCGCGGACTCCAGCCGGAGGTCCTCAAGCCTAGATCTAGAAAGATCAGCCAGGCTTTCAGCGTACCGCTTCCAATCAGCCCGATGTATGTCGAACCGAGTGCCAGCGGAACTCTGCTCCACCGCTCGAGCCTTCTGGACCCCCAATCTAATGTCCACGGCTCTATGGTCACTTGTGACCCAGTCGCACCTCACGTTCCAGCTTTTGATATAAAGCAGCATGGAAGCGGACGCCAGAGTGACATCGATGTACGATTCTCCCTCCGACGTCCAGTAAGTAGGCGTCTGAGCCCCCCCATTGACCACTTCCATGCCATATGACCGTATGAGGTCTTCCACCTTCTCACCTCTATCGTCTGTACTCTGCGGGCCCCAGAGTGACGACCGGGCATTGGCATCTACCGATACTAACAGCCTCTTCCCCCTCAGCGCTTGAAACACCATCTCGAGGTGCCTGAGATGCCCCTCGATCTCGTCACTAAACTGGAAATACAGTGAAGCCACGTAGAACGAGAAGCCGGGGGCCAGCACTTCCGCACATACACAGTGGGTCGTGCTTAGCTGCGAGACGAACACCAAATCGAGCAGGTCATTACATAGGGCAACCGCAGCCCACGGCCTTTGTGAGCTTACGGCTGCTACCTTTGCTCGTATCCCTAATCCTGCAACTAAATAGCTCGAGCCATCACGTCTGACGTGGGGTTCCTGCAGTAGCAGCACGTCAAATCGCTTCTTGGCTACAAGCTGCCTAACCTCTCCTGCTACTTTTCCAGAACGTTGCATGTTCAATTGCAACATTCTGATCCCCATGGTCGCATTCGCGTTCGCGGATGGAATCGCGTACCTTGAAGGTCTTTTTATACTCGTATCGTTCGAGTGGGGTCCTACCTCACCGGGACTTGACGTTATTTCGGACGCAACGGACGTGAGCAATGACGCTTTTCTACACGTCGTCCTATTCGCGATCACGTTCGCGGTATCATTCGCGGTCTCGGAGCTATTCGCGGAGCTATTGCCTATATTTGCAGCTGCTGCAATTTCAATTTCCTCGCCTTGCTCAGTCGGGCTTTTCCGCCCACACCTGAGCCGCTTCACGCGCCTCGTCATCTCTACTTGGACGGTACGAAGACCGAGAACCTGTTGGGACTGCACCGCCGTCGGTGCGGAGATTGTGGAAGCACACCCGGGCGCAGCCCGACAGACGGAGTTCCTTGATCGAGCCTCCCGCGTTACCGAGCGCGTCACCGGGCGGCTCCGCAACTCGACAGCGGGTGCATCCATCGTTGGCCTCCACTCACCTCCCATACGAGAGAGGTTGCTGGAGACTCTGGAACTCCGCCGACACTCCACGATGACACGCTCGAGTCCAGCTCCCACCCGGAGATCCGAATGGGGAGCGAGTTTACCTCCGGAGTATTTTGAACTCGGGCATGCCATCATGATTTTTATGAGTTTTGTTTGGCTGAAAATGTAATATTTGTTATTAGTGAGGAGCGGCCCCAGTTCCAACGCCTCCTGGTTCGGAAACGTCGGGCCCGGAGGCCGCATGTAGGCTCGTTTCCTTATCTCGCTTTAGTCAAACGAGGGAAGGAAGGAAGCGGAGAGCCCAGTAGGAGGAGGTTTTAGGATGTCAAAAGGATAAAAGGAAAAAAAAAGGAAAAGGAATTTTTGGATAGGTTATTTCTCCTCTCTTCTTTTCTCTTCTTCTTCTTGTTCTTCTTCTTCTTCTGCTCTTCTTCTTCTTCTTCTCTTCTTCTATTCTCCTTCGTATCTCCGTATCTCGTCGTTCTAATACCGTGGCATTAGCCATGCCACGGCAGTTCTAAATGCCTTTCGCATTTATTTTGGTATCTGTTTCAAATGCATTCGCATTTGCTTTTGGTATCTGTTAAATGCCTTCGCATTTTTGGTTTCTGTTTAAATGCTTTCGCATTTTTCATATTTTCATTTCTCATATCTCATATCTGTTCTAATACCGTGACATTTGTCGTGTCACGGCAGTTCTAAATGCCTTCGCATTTATTTTGGTATTTGGTTCAAATGCATTCGCATTTGCTTTTGGTATCTGTTAAATGCCTCCGCATTTTTGGTCTCTGTTAAATGCTTTCGCATTTCGTATATATATATATATCGTATATCCGTTCTAATACCGTGACATTTGTCATGCCACGGCAGTTCTAAATGCATCCACATTTATTTTGGTGTCTGTTCAAATGCAGTCGCATTTATTCTTGGTATCTGTTCAAATGCGTTCGCATTTGTTTTTGGTATCTGTATAAATGCATTCGCATTTGCTCGTCCCGATCAATTCCGTAAACAACTTCTAGCGCCCCGTGAAGGCATTGATCGTGACTTGAGGCACCAGAGGCTGTATGTTCGCTTAGTGCCCCCATATCCATAGTCCCTGGGACCCACCCGACACAGCACCCCCATCTCGCCACCAGTACTTGATTGCCCAGCCATCAGGGCAAATTCTCAAGTACCAGCAGCGTATTACTTTAACATCCCCAAGCTACCTTGGTATAGGGCTTAGGGACGTATTACTTTGCCTTCGGGTGAGTTGATACCCACGGCGACATATTGCCTCGCCGTCAGACTCAGCGAGCCTCGCTCAACCATCAGAGCGAATCCCAAAGTCTTAACGGCGTATTGCTTGCCGCCACGGGCTACCAAGTCCCAGCGGCGTGTTGCTTTGCCGTATGACTTACTTCAACGTCCCCAATCTACCCTGGAATAAGGCTTAGGGACGTATTACTTCGCCTTTGGGCGAGTTGATACCCACGGCGACACATTGCCTCGCCGTCAGACTCAGCGAGCCTCGCTCAACCAACAGAGCGAATCCCAAAGTCTTAACGGCGTATTGCTTGCCGCCACGGGTTACCAACTCCCAGCAGCGTGTTGCTTTGCTTCCCGACATATTTATTGAAACTGAACTGACCCCTAATGGCGCATTGCTTTGCTTCGCCTCACCTGGGCTATTTTTGGCACCCACGGCAGCATTTATGCACCGCTGCCGAACTCCACGGGGATTCGCCCACCTCTAAAACGAATCCCACAAGTTCCAACAGCGTATTGCTTGCTACCATAGGTTACCAAGCCTTAGAGGCGTGTTGCTTTGCCCTGGGATGACCTAAGTCCCAACGGCATATTGCATTATCTTGCCTTGCCTCACCCGGGGCTTTTTAGCACCCACGGCAGCATTTTTGCATCGCTAATGGACTCCATGGGATGTCATCTTTACAAGACGAATCCCCGGAGTCCCAACAGCGTATTGCTTGCTACCACAGATTGCCAAAGCCCCAGCATCGTATCGCTTTACCGTGGGACGAACCCAACGGTATCCTTCCGCGGGGCATTAATCCCCGCGGTGAGCTTTATTGCCTATCTGCTGAAACTCCAAGTTCCAGCAGCGTATTGCTTTACCGAGGGACGAACCCAACGGTTTCTTTCCGCGGGGTACTACCGGACCCCGCGGCGTAAGTAGATAGGGACAGAGGGAATCTCGTTAATCCATTCATGCGCGTCACTAATTAGATGACGAGGCATTTGGCTACCTTAAGAGAGTCATAGTTACTCCCGCCGTTTACCCGCGCTTTTTTGAATTTCTTCACGTTGACATTCAGAGCACTGGGCAGAAATCACATTGCGTCAACACCCTCGGGGGCCATCGCAATGCTTTGTTTTAATTAGACAGTCGGATTCCCCTAGTCCGTGCCAGTTCTGAGCTGAGCGTTGAATGGCGGCCGAAGAGGACGACCACGACGGTGAAACCGACACGGAAGCCTCGCAGCAAGGAAGATCCGCGGGAGGCGATGGCACGGGACCGAGCTCGGATCCCGGATGCGAGACCGAAATCCCGACCGTTCACCTCACCCAGGCCCGGCTCGTCAACCAAACCCGTTTCCCAACCAAGCCCGACACGCCCCGCTCCTCAGAGCCAATCCTTATTCCGAAGTTACGGATCCAATTTGCCGACTTCCCTTACCTACATTAATCTATCGACTAGAGGCTCTTTACCTTGGAGACCTGCTGCGGATATGGGTACGAACCGGCGCGACACCTCCACGTGGCCCTCTCCTGGATTTTCAAGGTCCGAGGGGAAGATCCGGACACCGCCGCAACTGCGGTGCTCTTCGCGTTCCAAACCCTATCTCCCTGCTAGAGGTTTCCAGGGAACTCGAACGCTTATACAGAAAAGAAAACTCTTCCCGGATCTCCCGACGGCGTCTCCAGGTCATTTTGGGTTACCCCGACGAACACTCTTACGAGGGCCCGAATGGTTTGCGGTTCCGCTACCGGGTTCCGGAATAGGAACCGGATTCCCTTTCGCCCAACGGGTGTGTGTCTCAAAAAAAACTGTTTTAGGACACCACATCTGCATAGGATTTCTCTTAGGGCTTAGGATCGACTGACTCGTGTGCAACGGCTGTTCACACGAAACCCTTCTCCACGTCAGTCCT
>OZ020481.1:23627828-23684729 GCA_963971345.1 Andrena flavipes | reverse complement strand
ATTCGCGATTATCTCGAAAACCAGCGCGACTACCGTGGTCGAACCATTATAGTAATACCTTCGCAATGGGCCGAGGAATCGAGTTCAATGGTTGTTTCGAGGATCGGTCGAGTTTGGCTTCGGACGATAGTGCCGGAGGACTCTGAAATCCGTCGGGACTTTGAAATTTTTCCGGAGCGATTGGAGTTATTCGCGATTATCTCGAAAACCAGCGCGACTACCGTGGTCGAACCATTATAGTAATACCTTCGCAATGGGCCGAGGAATCGAGTTCAATGGTTGTTTCGAGGATCGGTCGAGTTTGGCTTCGGACGATAGTGCCGGAGGACTCTGAAATCCGTCGGGACTTTGAAATTTTTCCGGAGCGATTGGAGTTATTCGCGATTATCTCGAAAACCAGCGCGACTACCGTGGTCGAACCATTATAGTAATACCTTCGCAATGGGCCGAGGAATCGAGTTCAATGGTTGTTTCGAGGATCGGTCGAGTTTGGCTTCGGACGATAGTGCCGGAGGACTCTGAAATCCGTCGGGACTTTGAAATTTTTCCGGAGCGATTGGAGTTATTCGCGATTATCTCGAAAACCAGCGCGACTACCGTGGTCGAACCATTATAGTAATACCTTCGCAATGGGCCGAGGAATCGAGTTCAATGGTTGTTTCGAGGATCGGTCGAGTTTGGCTTCGGACGATAGTGCCGGAGGACTCTGAAATCCGTCGGGACTTTGAAATTTTTCCGGAGCGATTGGAGTTATTCGCGATTATCTCGAAAACCAGCGCGACTACCGTGGTCGAACCATTATAGTAATACCTTCGCAATGGGCCGAGGAATCGAGTTCAATGGTTGTTTCGAGGATCGGTCGAGTTTGGCTTCGGACGATAGTGCCGGAGGACTCTGAAATCCGTCGGGACTTTGAAATTTTTCCGGAGCGATTGGAGTTATTCGCGATTATCTCGAAAACCAGCGCGACTACCGTGGTCGAACCATTATAGTAATACCTTCGCAATGGGCCGAGGAATCGAGTTCAATGGTTGTTTCGAGGATCGGTCGAGTTTGGCTTCGGACGATAGTGCCGGAGGACTCTGAAATCCGTCGGGACTTTGAAATTTTTCCGGAGCGATTGGAGTTATTCGCGATTATCTCGAAAACCAGCGCGACTACCGTGGTCGAACCATTATAGTAATACCTTCGCAATGGGCCGAGGAATCGAGTTCAATGGTTGTTTCGAGGATCGGTCGAGTTTGGCTTCGGACGATAGTGCCGGAGGACTCTGAAATCCGTCGGGACTTTGAAATTTTTCCGGAGCGATTGGAGTTATTCGCGATTATCTCGAAAACCAGCGCGACTACCGTGGTCGAACCATTATAGTAATACCTTCGCAATGGGCCGAGGAATCGAGTTCAATGGTTGTTTCGAGGATCGGTCGAGTTTGGCTTCGGACGATAGTGCCGGAGGACTCTGAAATCCGTCGGGACTTTGAAATTTTTCCGGAGCGATTGGAGTTATTCGCGATTATCTCGAAAACCAGCGCGACTACCGTGGTCGAACCATTATAGTAATACCTTCGCAATGGGCCGAGGAATCGAGTTCAATGGTTGTTTCGAGGATCGGTCGAGTTTGGCTTCGGACGATAGTGCCGGAGGACTCTGAAATCCGTCGGGACTTTGAAATTTTTCCGGAGCGATTGGAGTTATTCGCGATTATCTCGAAAACCAGCGCGACTACCGTGGTCGAACCATTATAGTAATACCTTCGCAATGGGCCGAGGAATCGAGTTCAATGGTTGTTTCGAGGATCGGTCGAGTTTGGCTTCGGACGATAGTGCCGGAGGACTCTGAAATCCGTCGGGACTTTGAAATTTTTCCGGAGCGATTGGAGTTATTCGCGATTATCTCGAAAACCAGCGCGACTACCGTGGTCGAACCATTATAGTAATACCTTCGCAATGGGCCGAGGAATCGAGTTCAATGGTTGTTTCGAGGATCGGTCGAGTTTGGCTTCGGACGATAGTGCCGGAGGACTCTGAAATCCGTCGGGACTTTGAAATTTTTCCGGAGCGATTGGAGTTATTCGCGATTATCTCGAAAACCAGCGCGACTACCGTGGTCGAACCATTATAGTAATACCTTCGCAATGGGCCGAGGAATCGAGTTCAATGGTTGTTTCGAGGATCGGTCGAGTTTGGCTTCGGACGATAGTGCCGGAGGACTCTGAAATCCGTCGGGACTTTGAAATTTTTCCGGAGCGATTGGAGTTATTCGCGATTATCTCGAAAACCAGCGCGACTACCGTGGTCGAACCATTATAGTAATACCTTCGCAATGGGCCGAGGAATCGAGTTCAATGGTTGTTTCGAGGATCGGTCGAGTTTGGCTTCGGACGATAGTGCCGGAGGACTCTGAAATCCGTCGGGACTTTGAAATTTTTCCGGAGCGATTGGAGTTATTCGCGATTATCTCGAAAACCAGCGCGACTACCGTGGTCGAACCATTATAGTAATACCTTCGCAATGGGCCGAGGAATCGAGTTCAATGGTTGTTTCGAGGATCGGTCGAGTTTGGCTTCGGACGATAGTGCCGGAGGACTCTGAAATCCGTCGGGACTTTGAAATTTTTCCGGAGCGATTGGAGTTATTCGCGATTATCTCGAAAACCAGCGCGACTACCGTGGTCGAACCATTATAGTAATACCTTCGCAATGGGCCGAGGAATCGAGTTCAATGGTTGTTTCGAGGATCGGTCGAGTTTGGCTTCGGACGATAGTGCCGGAGGACTCTGAAATCCGTCGGGACTTTGAAATTTTTCCGGAGCGATTGGAGTTATTCGCGATTATCTCGAAAACCAGCGCGACTACCGTGGTCGAACCATTATAGTAATACCTTCGCAATGGGCCGAGGAATCGAGTTCAATGGTTGTTTCGAGGATCGGTCGAGTTTGGCTTCGGACGATAGTGCCGGAGGACTCTGAAATCCGTCGGGACTTTGAAATTTTTCCGGAGCGATTGGAGTTATTCGCGATTATCTCGAAAACCAGCGCGACTACCGTGGTCGAACCATTATAGTAATACCTTCGCAATGGGCCGAGGAATCGAGTTCAATGGTTGTTTCGAGGATCGGTCGAGTTTGGCTTCGGACGATAGTGCCGGAGGACTCTGAAATCCGTCGGGACTTTGAAATTTTTCCGGAGCGATTGGAGTTATTCGCGATTATCTCGAAAACCAGCGCGACTACCGTGGTCGAACCATTATAGTAATACCTTCGCAATGGGCCGAGGAATCGAGTTCAATGGTTGTTTCGAGGATCGGTCGAGTTTGGCTTCGGACGATAGTGCCGGAGGACTCTGAAATCCGTCGGGACTTTGAAATTTTTCCGGAGCGATTGGAGTTATTCGCGATTATCTCGAAAACCAGCGCGACTACCGTGGTCGAACCATTATAGTAATACCTTCGCAATGGGCCGAGGAATCGAGTTCAATGGTTGTTTCGAGGATCGGTCGAGTTTGGCTTCGGACGATAGTGCCGGAGGACTCTGAAATCCGTCGGGACTTTGAAATTTTTCCGGAGCGATTGGAGTTATTCGCGATTATCTCGAAAACCAGCGCGACTACCGTGGTCGAACCATTATAGTAATACCTTCGCAATGGGCCGAGGAATCGAGTTCAATGGTTGTTTCGAGGATCGGTCGAGTTTGGCTTCGGACGATAGTGCCGGAGGACTCTGAAATCCGTCGGGACTTTGAAATTTTTCCGGAGCGATTGGAGTTATTCGCGATTATCTCGAAAACCAGCGCGACTACCGTGGTCGAACCATTATAGTAATACCTTCGCAATGGGCCGAGGAATCGAGTTCAATGGTTGTTTCGAGGATCGGTCGAGTTTGGCTTCGGACGATAGTGCCGGAGGACTCTGAAATCCGTCGGGACTTTGAAATTTTTCCGGAGCGATTGGAGTTATTCGCGATTATCTCGAAAACCAGCGCGACTACCGTGGTCGAACCATTATAGTAATACCTTCGCAATGGGCCGAGGAATCGAGTTCAATGGTTGTTTCGAGGATCGGTCGAGTTTGGCTTCGGACGATAGTGCCGGAGGACTCTGAAATCCGTCGGGACTTTGAAATTTTTCCGGAGCGATTGGAGTTATTCGCGATTATCTCGAAAACCAGCGCGACTACCGTGGTCGAACCATTATAGTAATACCTTCGCAATGGGCCGAGGAATCGAGTTCAATGGTTGTTTCGAGGATCGGTCGAGTTTGGCTTCGGACGATAGTGCCGGAGGACTCTGAAATCCGTCGGGACTTTGAAATTTTTCCGGAGCGATTGGAGTTATTCGCGATTATCTCGAAAACCAGCGCGACTACCGTGGTCGAACCATTATAGTAATACCTTCGCAATGGGCCGAGGAATCGAGTTCAATGGTTGTTTCGAGGATCGGTCGAGTTTGGCTTCGGACGATAGTGCCGGAGGACTCTGAAATCCGTCGGGACTTTGAAATTTTTCCGGAGCGATTGGAGTTATTCGCGATTATCTCGAAAACCAGCGCGACTACCGTGGTCGAACCATTATAGTAATACCTTCGCAATGGGCCGAGGAATCGAGTTCAATGGTTGTTTCGAGGATCGGTCGAGTTTGGCTTCGGACGATAGTGCCGGAGGACTCTGAAATCCGTCGGGACTTTGAAATTTTTCCGGAGCGATTGGAGTTATTCGCGATTATCTCGAAAACCAGCGCGACTACCGTGGTCGAACCATTATAGTAATACCTTCGCAATGGGCCGAGGAATCGAGTTCAATGGTTGTTTCGAGGATCGGTCGAGTTTGGCTTCGGACGATAGTGCCGGAGGACTCTGAAATCCGTCGGGACTTTGAAATTTTTCCGGAGCGATTGGAGTTATTCGCGATTATCTCGAAAACCAGCGCGACTACCGTGGTCGAACCATTATAGTAATACCTTCGCAATGGGCCGAGGAATCGAGTTCAATGGTTGTTTCGAGGATCGGTCGAGTTTGGCTTCGGACGATAGTGCCGGAGGACTCTGAAATCCGTCGGGACTTTGAAATTTTTCCGGAGCGATTGGAGTTATTCGCGATTATCTCGAAAACCAGCGCGACTACCGTGGTCGAACCATTATAGTAATACCTTCGCAATGGGCCGAGGAATCGAGTTCAATGGTTGTTTCGAGGATCGGTCGAGTTTGGCTTCGGACGATAGTGCCGGAGGACTCTGAAATCCGTCGGGACTTTGAAATTTTTCCGGAGCGATTGGAGTTATTCGCGATTATCTCGAAAACCAGCGCGACTACCGTGGTCGAACCATTATAGTAATACCTTCGCAATGGGCCGAGGAATCGAGTTCAATGGTTGTTTCGAGGATCGGTCGAGTTTGGCTTCGGACGATAGTGCCGGAGGACTCTGAAATCCGTCGGGACTTTGAAATTTTTCCGGAGCGATTGGAGTTATTCGCGATTATCTCGAAAACCAGCGCGACTACCGTGGTCGAACCATTATAGTAATACCTTCGCAATGGGCCGAGGAATCGAGTTCAATGGTTGTTTCGAGGATCGGTCGAGTTTGGCTTCGGACGATAGTGCCGGAGGACTCTGAAATCCGTCGGGACTTTTTTTTTTTTTTTTTTTTTATTTTTATTTTAATTAACGGGTAAAACCCTTTAGTACATAGAGTAAATTATGGTAATTTTATGCTGAATAGCACACTGCAGCAATATGTAAATAAGTACTATGTGCGGAGAAGGCCACTCAATTGTCTATATAAAGAGTTACGGAATGTAATAATTGATCCATAAAAAAGATCACATTCCCCAAGATGCATATTCGCCTCAGTCATACATCGGTTAATCGGGTTCGTAACACTACATTTGTGGGTAAGAAGTCCCGGCACCAACAAAGAACACGTCCTTAGTGGTCTTAATGGTGCATTGAATTTAAGCGATCCAAGCAACTCCGGACAGTCAATGGAATTATTAATGATTTTATGAAGAAAAACCAGATCAGAAACAAGCCGACGATCTGAGAGATCTGTGAGGTTGAGGATTTGAAGAATAGGCCGGTAATCGTGATCTGTAATGTTCATAGGGCGCCCCAAAGTACGCGCTGCAAATCTTAAGAACCTGTGTTGGACGCTTTCAAGGAGTTTGATATACTTCTTACTGTGCCCAGGATTCCAAATAACCGAGGCGTACTCAACATGCGGTCTAACGAGGGAAGTGTATAGAAGTCTCAGAGTTTCCTTGTTCTTAAAATGTGCCGAGAATCTTTTCACAAAGCCCAATGTTCTAAATGCTTTGCTGGTAATGTTGGCATAATGATTCCTGAAGTCAAAGCATGGGGTTATAGAAACCCCAAGATCAGTCACTTCTGTAACATGGCCTAGGACCGTGCCATTTAATTCATATGGATACTCTATGCAGATAGAAGATTGGGATGCCCTCATTACCATACACTTTGAAAGGTTAAGTCTCATCTTATTTATGACACACCAGCGTTCAAATCTTTTAAGGTCAAGTTGCATGTTATGAGCATCGCGTAGATCCGAGACTCTACAGAACATCTTCAGATCATCGGCATACAATAAAAAGTGACTGTTGGAGAAGACAACGCTCAGATCGTTAATAAAAAGATTGAACAGTAGCGGGCCAAGGTGTGAGCCTTGCGGAACACCCGAGGAGACATTTATGATCTCAGAAGCATGTCCAGATACTTTGACAATCTGCATACGGTTAGTGAGATAGCTCTTAAGCCAGCTCAGCAGAAAGCCGCTAAAGCCCCAAGAAGACAATTTCCAGAGTAAGATCTCATGATCGACGGTATCAAATGCCTTCTGGAAGTCTGTATAAACAGTATCTACTTGAAATCTGTCTTCGTGAGCCGTAGAGACAAAGTTCCGATATACGGCTAAATTGGTGACAGCTGATCGCCTAGGAACAAAGCTCTGACTTTGAAATTTTTCCGGAGCGATTGGAGTTATTCGCGATTATCTCGAAAACCAGCGCGACTACCGTGGTCGAACCATTATAGTAATACCTTCGCAATGGGCCGAGGAATCGAGTTCAATGGTTGTTTCGAGGATCGGTCGAGTTTGGCTTCGGACGATAGTGCCGGAGGACTCTGAAATCCGTCGGGACTTTGAAATTTTTCCGGAGCGATTGGAGTTATTCGCGATTATCTCGAAAACCAGCGCGACTACCGTGGTCGAACCATTATAGTAATACCTTCGCAATGGGCCGAGGAATCGAGTTCAATGGTTGTTTCGAGGATCGGTCGAGTTTGGCTTCGGACGATAGTGCCGGAGGACTCTGAAATCCGTCGGGACTTTGAAATTTTTCCGGAGCGATTGGA
Source organism: Andrena flavipes (assembly GCA_963971345.1). Taxonomy (NCBI): domain Eukaryota; kingdom Metazoa; phylum Arthropoda; class Insecta; order Hymenoptera; family Andrenidae; genus Andrena; species Andrena flavipes. The sequence continues at coordinate 23,677,380 of OZ020481.1, read as the reverse complement.
GTTATTCGCGATTATCTCGAAAACCAGCGCGACTACCGTGGTCGAACCATTATAGTAATACCTTCGCAATGGGCCGAGGAATCGAGTTCAATGGTTGTTTCGAGGATCGGTCGAGTTTGGCTTCGGACGATAGTGCCGGAGGACTCTGAAATCCGTCGGGACTTTGAAATTTTTCCGGAGCGATTGGAGTTATTCGCGATTATCTCGAAAACCAGCGCGACTACCGTGGTCGAACCATTATAGTAATACCTTCGCAATGGGCCGAGGAATCGAGTTCAATGGTTGTTTCGAGGATCGGTCGAGTTTGGCTTCGGACGATAGTGCCGGAGGACTCTGAAATCCGTCGGGACTTTGAAATTTTTCCGGAGCGATTGGAGTTATTCGCGATTATCTCGAAAACCAGCGCGACTACCGTGGTCGAACCATTATAGTAATACCTTCGCAATGGGCCGAGGAATCGAGTTCAATGGTTGTTTCGAGGATCGGTCGAGTTTGGCTTCGGACGATAGTGCCGGAGGACTCTGAAATCCGTCGGGACTTTTTTTTTTTTTTTTTTTTTATTTTTATTTTAATTAACGGGTAAAACCCTTTAGTACATAGAGTAAATTATGGTAATTTTATGCTGAATAGCACACTGCAGCAATATGTAAATAAGTACTATGTGCGGAGAAGGCCACTCAATTGTCTATATAAAGAGTTACGGAATGTAATAATTGATCCATAAAAAAGATCACATTCCCCAAGATGCATATTCGCCTCAGTCATACATCGGTTAATCGGGTTCGTAACACTACATTTGTGGGTAAGAAGTCCCGGCACCAACAAAGAACACGTCCTTAGTGGTCTTAATGGTGCATTGAATTTAAGCGATCCAAGCAACTCCGGACAGTCAATGGAATTATTAATGATTTTATGAAGAAAAACCAGATCAGAAACAAGCCGACGATCTGAGAGATCTGTGAGGTTGAGGATTTGAAGAATAGGCCGGTAATCGTGATCTGTAATGTTCATAGGGCGCCCCAAAGTACGCGCTGCAAATCTTAAGAACCTGTGTTGGACGCTTTCAAGGAGTTTGATATACTTCTTACTGTGCCCAGGATTCCAAATAACCGAGGCGTACTCAACATGCGGTCTAACGAGGGAAGTGTATAGAAGTCTCAGAGTTTCCTTGTTCTTAAAATGTGCCGAGAATCTTTTCACAAAGCCCAATGTTCTAAATGCTTTGCTGGTAATGTTGGCATAATGATTCCTGAAGTCAAAGCATGGGGTTATAGAAACCCCAAGATCAGTCACTTCTGTAACATGGCCTAGGACCGTGCCATTTAATTCATATGGATACTCTATGCAGATAGAAGATTGGGATGCCCTCATTACCATACACTTTGAAAGGTTAAGTCTCATCTTATTTATGACACACCAGCGTTCAAATCTTTTAAGGTCAAGTTGCATGTTATGAGCATCGCGTAGATCCGAGACTCTACAGAACATCTTCAGATCATCGGCATACAATAAAAAGTGACTGTTGGAGAAGACAACGCTCAGATCGTTAATAAAAAGATTGAACAGTAGCGGGCCAAGGTGTGAGCCTTGCGGAACACCCGAGGAGACATTTATGATCTCAGAAGCATGTCCAGATACTTTGACAATCTGCATACGGTTAGTGAGATAGCTCTTAAGCCAGCTCAGCAGAAAGCCGCTAAAGCCCCAAGAAGACAATTTCCAGAGTAAGATCTCATGATCGACGGTATCAAATGCCTTCTGGAAGTCTGTATAAACAGTATCTACTTGAAATCTGTCTTCGTGAGCCGTAGAGACAAAGTTCCGATATACGGCTAAATTGGTGACAGCTGATCGCCTAGGAACAAAGCTCTGACTTTGAAATTTTTCCGGAGCGATTGGAGTTATTCGCGATTATCTCGAAAACCAGCGCGACTACCGTGGTCGAACCATTATAGTAATACCTTCGCAATGGGCCGAGGAATCGAGTTCAATGGTTGTTTCGAGGATCGGTCGAGTTTGGCTTCGGACGATAGTGCCGGAGGACTCTGAAATCCGTCGGGACTTTGAAATTTTTCCGGAGCGATTGGAGTTATTCGCGATTATCTCGAAAACCAGCGCGACTACCGTGGTCGAACCATTATAGTAATACCTTCGCAATGGGCCGAGGAATCGAGTTCAATGGTTGTTTCGAGGATCGGTCGAGTTTGGCTTCGGACGATAGTGCCGGAGGACTCTGAAATCCGTCGGGACTTTGAAATTTTTCCGGAGCGATTGGAGTTATTCGCGATTATCTCGAAAACCAGCGCGACTACCGTGGTCGAACCATTATAGTAATACCTTCGCAATGGGCCGAGGAATCGAGTTCAATGGTTGTTTCGAGGATCGGTCGAGTTTGGCTTCGGACGATAGTGCCGGAGGACTCTGAAATCCGTCGGGACTTTGAAATTTTTCCGGAGCGATTGGAGTTATTCGCGATTATCTCGAAAACCAGCGCGACTACCGTGGTCGAACCATTATAGTAATACCTTCGCAATGGGCCGAGGAATCGAGTTCAATGGTTGTTTCGAGGATCGGTCGAGTTTGGCTTCGGACGATAGTGTCGGAGGACTCTGAAATCCGTCGGGACTTTGAAATTTTTCCGGAGCGATTGGAGTTATTCGCGATTATCTCGAAAACCAGCGCGACTACCGTGGTCGAACCATTATAGTAATACCTTCGCAATGGGCCGAGGAATCGAGTTCAATGGTTGTTTCGAGGATCGGTCGAGTTTGGCTTCGGACGATAGTGCCGGAGGACTCTGAAATCCGTCGGGACTTTGAAATTTTTCCGGAGCGATTGGAGTTATTCGCGATTATCTCGAAAACCAGCGCGACTACCGTGGTCGAACCATTATAGTAATACCTTCGCAATGGGCCGAGGAATCGAGTTCAATGGTTGTTTCGAGGATCGGTCGAGTTTGGCTTCGGACGATAGTGCCGGAGGACTCTGAAATCCGTCGGGACTTTGAAATTTTTCCGGAGCGATTGGAGTTATTCGCGATTATCTCGAAAACCAGCGCGACTACCGTGGTCGAACCATTATAGTAATACCTTCGCAATGGGCCGAGGAATCGAGTTCAATGGTTGTTTCGAGGATCGGTCGAGTTTGGCTTCGGACGATAGTGCCGGAGGACTCTGAAATCCGTCGGGACTTTGAAATTTTTCCGGAGCGATTGGAGTTATTCGCGATTATCTCGAAAACCAGCGCGACTACCGTGGTCGAACCATTATAGTAATACCTTCGCAATGGGCCGAGGAATCGAGTTCAATGGTTGTTTCGAGGATCGGTCGAGTTTGGCTTCGGACGATAGTGCCGGAGGACTCTGAAATCCGTCGGGACTTTGAAATTTTTCCGGAGCGATTGGAGTTATTCGCGATTATCTCGAAAACCAGCGCGACTACCGTGGTCGAACCATTATAGTAATACCTTCGCAATGGGCCGAGGAATCGAGTTCAATGGTTGTTTCGAGGATCGGTCGAGTTTGGCTTCGGACGATAGTGCCGGAGGACTCTGAAATCCGTCGGGACTTTGAAATTTTTCCGGAGCGATTGGAGTTATTCGCGATTATCTCGAAAACCAGCGCGACTACCGTGGTCGAACCATTATAGTAATACCTTCGCAATGGGCCGAGGAATCGAGTTCAATGGTTGTTTCGAGGATCGGTCGAGTTTGGCTTCGGACGATAGTGCCGGAGGACTCTGAAATCCGTCGGGACTTTGAAATTTTTCCGGAGCGATTGGAGTTATTCGCGATTATCTCGAAAACCAGCGCGACTACCGTGGTCGAACCATTATAGTAATACCTTCGCAATGGGCCGAGGAATCGAGTTCAATGGTTGTTTCGAGGATCGGTCGAGTTTGGCTTCGGACGATAGTGCCGGAGGACTCTGAAATCCGTCGGGACTTTGAAATTTTTCCGGAGCGATTGGAGTTATTCGCGATTATCTCGAAAACCAGCGCGACTACCGTGGTCGAACCATTATAGTAATACCTTCGCAATGGGCCGAGGAATCGAGTTCAATGGTTGTTTCGAGGATCGGTCGAGTTTGGCTTCGGACGATAGTGCCGGAGGACTCTGAAATCCGTCGGGACTTTGAAATTTTTCCGGAGCGATTGGAGTTATTCGCGATTATCTCGAAAACCAGCGCGACTACCGTGGTCGAACCATTATAGTAATACCTTCGCAATGGGCCGAGGAATCGAGTTCAATGGTTGTTTCGAGGATCGGTCGAGTTTGGCTTCGGACGATAGTGCCGGAGGACTCTGAAATCCGTCGGGACTTTGAAATTTTTCCGGAGCGATTGGAGTTATTCGCGATTATCTCGAAAACCAGCGCGACTACCGTGGTCGAACCATTATAGTAATACCTTCGCAATGGGCCGAGGAATCGAGTTCAATGGTTGTTTCGAGGATCGGTCGAGTTTGGCTTCGGACGATAGTGCCGGAGGACTCTGAAATCCGTCGGGACTTTGAAATTTTTCCGGAGCGATTGGAGTTATTCGCGATTATCTCGAAAACCAGCGCGACTACCGTGGTCGAACCATTATAGTAATACCTTCGCAATGGGCCGAGGAATCGAGTTCAATGGTTGTTTCGAGGATCGGTCGAGTTTGGCTTCGGACGATAGTGCCGGAGGACTCTGAAATCCGTCGGGACTTTGAAATTTTTCCGGAGCGATTGGAGTTATTCGCGATTATCTCGAAAACCAGCGCGACTACCGTGGTCGAACCATTATAGTAATACCTTCGCAATGGGCCGAGGAATCGAGTTCAATGGTTGTTTCGAGGATCGGTCGAGTTTGGCTTCGGACGATAGTGCCGGAGGACTCTGAAATCCGTCGGGACTTTGAAATTTTTCCGGAGCGATTGGAGTTATTCGCGATTATCTCGAAAACCAGCGCGACTACCGTGGTCGAACCATTATAGTAATACCTTCGCAATGGGCCGAGGAATCGAGTTCAATGGTTGTTTCGAGGATCGGTCGAGTTTGGCTTCGGACGATAGTGCCGGAGGACTCTGAAATCCGTCGGGACTTTGAAATTTTTCCGGAGCGATTGGAGTTATTCGCGATTATCTCGAAAACCAGCGCGACTACCGTGGTCGAACCATTATAGTAATACCTTCGCAATGGGCCGAGGAATCGAGTTCAATGGTTGTTTCGAGGATCGGTCGAGTTTGGCTTCGGACGATAGTGCCGGAGGACTCTGAAATCCGTCGGGACTTTGAAATTTTTCCGGAGCGATTGGAGTTATTCGCGATTATCTCGAAAACCAGCGCGACTACCGTGGTCGAACCATTATAGTAATACCTTCGCAATGGGCCGAGGAATCGAGTTCAATGGTTGTTTCGAGGATCGGTCGAGTTTGGCTTCGGACGATAGTGCCGGAGGACTCTGAAATCCGTCGGGACTTTGAAATTTTTCCGGAGCGATTGGAGTTATTCGCGATTATCTCGAAAACCAGCGCGACTACCGTGGTCGAACCATTATAGTAATACCTTCGCAATGGGCCGAGGAATCGAGTTCAATGGTTGTTTCGAGGATCGGTCGAGTTTGGCTTCGGACGATAGTGCCGGAGGACTCTGAAATCCGTCGGGACTTTGAAATTTTTCCGGAGCGATTGGAGTTATTCGCGATTATCTCGAAAACCAGCGCGACTACCGTGGTCGAACCATTATAGTAATACCTTCGCAATGGGCCGAGGAATCGAGTTCAATGGTTGTTTCGAGGATCGGTCGAGTTTGGCTTCGGACGATAGTGCCGGAGGACTCTGAAATCCGTCGGGACTTTGAAATTTTTCCGGAGCGATTGGAGTTATTCGCGATTATCTCGAAAACCAGCGCGACTACCGTGGTCGAACCATTATAGTAATACCTTCGCAATGGGCCGAGGAATCGAGTTCAATGGTTGTTTCGAGGATCGGTCGAGTTTGGCTTCGGACGATAGTGCCGGAGGACTCTGAAATCCGTCGGGACTTTGAAATTTTTCCGGAGCGATTGGAGTTATTCGCGATTATCTCGAAAACCAGCGCGACTACCGTGGTCGAACCATTATAGTAATACCTTCGCAATGGGCCGAGGAATCGAGTTCAATGGTTGTTTCGAGGATCGGTCGAGTTTGGCTTCGGACGATAGTGCCGGAGGACTCTGAAATCCGTCGGGACTTTGAAATTTTTCCGGAGCGATTGGAGTTATTCGCGATTATCTCGAAAACCAGCGCGACTACCGTGGTCGAACCATTATAGTAATACCTTCGCAATGGGCCGAGGAATCGAGTTCAATGGTTGTTTCGAGGATCGGTCGAGTTTGGCTTCGGACGATAGTGCCGGAGGACTCTGAAATCCGTCGGGACTTTGAAATTTTTCCGGAGCGATTGGAGTTATTCGCGATTATCTCGAAAACCAGCGCGACTACCGTGGTCGAACCATTATAGTAATACCTTCGCAATGGGCCGAGGAATCGAGTTCAATGGTTGTTTCGAGGATCGGTCGAGTTTGGCTTCGGACGATAGTGCCGGAGGACTCTGAAATCCGTCGGGACTTTGAAATTTTTCCGGAGCGATTGGAGTTATTCGCGATTATCTCGAAAACCAGCGCGACTACCGTGGTCGAACCATTATAGTAATACCTTCGCAATGGGCCGAGGAATCGAGTTCAATGGTTGTTTCGAGGATCGGTCGAGTTTGGCTTCGGACGATAGTGCCGGAGGACTCTGAAATCCGTCGGGACTTTGAAATTTTTCCGGAGCGATTGGAGTTATTCGCGATTATCTCGAAAACCAGCGCGACTACCGTGGTCGAACCATTATAGTAATACCTTCGCAATGGGCCGAGGAATCGAGTTCAATGGTTGTTTCGAGGATCGGTCGAGTTTGGCTTCGGACGATAGTGCCGGAGGACTCTGAAATCCGTCGGGACTTTGAAATTTTTCCGGAGCGATTGGAGTTATTCGCGATTATCTCGAAAACCAGCGCGACTACCGTGGTCGAACCATTATAGTAATACCTTCGCAATGGGCCGAGGAATCGAGTTCAATGGTTGTTTCGAGGATCGGTCGAGTTTGGCTTCGGACGATAGTGCCGGAGGACTCTGAAATCCGTCGGGACTTTGAAATTTTTCCGGAGCGATTGGAGTTATTCGCGATTATCTCGAAAACCAGCGCGACTACCGTGGTCGAACCATTATAGTAATACCTTCGCAATGGGCCGAGGAATCGAGTTCAATGGTTGTTTCGAGGATCGGTCGAGTTTGGCTTCGGACGATAGTGCCGGAGGACTCTGAAATCCGTCGGGACTTTGAAATTTTTCCGGAGCGATTGGAGTTATTCGCGATTATCTCGAAAACCAGCGCGACTACCGTGGTCGAACCATTATAGTAATACCTTCGCAATGGGCCGAGGAATCGAGTTCAATGGTTGTTTCGAGGATCGGTCGAGTTTGGCTTCGGACGATAGTGCCGGAGGACTCTGAAATCCGTCGGGACTTTGAAATTTTTCCGGAGCGATTGGAGTTATTCGCGATTATCTCGAAAACCAGCGCGACTACCGTGGTCGAACCATTATAGTAATACCTTCGCAATGGGCCGAGGAATCGAGTTCAATGGTTGTTTCGAGGATCGGTCGAGTTTGGCTTCGGACGATAGTGCCGGAGGACTCTGAAATCCGTCGGGACTTTGAAATTTTTCCGGAGCGATTGGAGTTATTCGCGATTATCTCGAAAACCAGCGCGACTACCGTGGTCGAACCATTATAGTAATACCTTCGCAATGGGCCGAGGAATCGAGTTCAATGGTTGTTTCGAGGATCGGTCGAGTTTGGCTTCGGACGATAGTGCCGGAGGACTCTGAAATCCGTCGGGACTTTGAAATTTTTCCGGAGCGATTGGAGTTATTCGCGATTATCTCGAAAACCAGCGCGACTACCGTGGTCGAACCATTATAGTAATACCTTCGCAATGGGCCGAGGAATCGAGTTCAATGGTTGTTTCGAGGATCGGTCGAGTTTGGCTTCGGACGATAGTGCCGGAGGACTCTGAAATCCGTCGGGACTTTGAAATTTTTCCGGAGCGATTGGAGTTATTCGCGATTATCTCGAAAACCAGCGCGACTACCGTGGTCGAACCATTATAGTAATACCTTCGCAATGGGCCGAGGAATCGAGTTCAATGGTTGTTTCGAGGATCGGTCGAGTTTGGCTTCGGACGATAGTGCCGGAGGACTCTGAAATCCGTCGGGACTTTGAAATTTTTCCGGAGCGATTGGAGTTATTCGCGATTATCTCGAAAACCAGCGCGACTACCGTGGTCGAACCATTATAGTAATACCTTCGCAATGGGCCGAGGAATCGAGTTCAATGGTTGTTTCGAGGATCGGTCGAGTTTGGCTTCGGACGATAGTGCCGGAGGACTCTGAAATCCGTCGGGACTTTGAAATTTTTCCGGAGCGATTGGAGTTATTCGCGATTATCTCGAAAACCAGCGCGACTACCGTGGTCGAACCATTATAGTAATACCTTCGCAATGGGCCGAGGAATCGAGTTCAATGGTTGTTTCGAGGATCGGTCGAGTTTGGCTTCGGACGATAGTGCCGGAGGACTCTGAAATCCGTCGGGACTTTGAAATTTTTCCGGAGCGATTGGAGTTATTCGCGATTATCTCGAAAACCAGCGCGACTACCGTGGTCGAACCATTATAGTAATACCTTCGCAATGGGCCGAGGAATCGAGTTCAATGGTTGTTTCGAGGATCGGTCGAGTTTGGCTTCGGACGATAGTGCCGGAGGACTCTGAAATCCGTCGGGACTTTGAAATTTTTCCGGAGCGATTGGAGTTATTCGCGATTATCTCGAAAACCAGCGCGACTACCGTGGTCGAACCATTATAGTAATACCTTCGCAATGGGCCGAGGAATCGAGTTCAATGGTTGTTTCGAGGATCGGTCGAGTTTGGCTTCGGACGATAGTGCCGGAGGACTCTGAAATCCGTCGGGACTTTGAAATTTTTCCGGAGCGATTGGAGTTATTCGCGATTATCTCGAAAACCAGCGCGACTACCGTGGTCGAACCATTATAGTAATACCTTCGCAATGGGCCGAGGAATCGAGTTCAATGGTTGTTTCGAGGATCGGTCGAGTTTGGCTTCGGACGATAGTGCCGGAGGACTCTGAAATCCGTCGGGACTTTGAAATTTTTCCGGAGCGATTGGAGTTATTCGCGATTATCTCGAAAACCAGCGCGACTACCGTGGTCGAACCATTATAGTAATACCTTCGCAATGGGCCGAGGAATCGAGTTCAATGGTTGTTTCGAGGATCGGTCGAGTTTGGCTTCGGACGATAGTGCCGGAGGACTCTGAAATCCGTCGGGACTTTGAAATTTTTCCGGAGCGATTGGAGTTATTCGCGATTATCTCGAAAACCAGCGCGACTACCGTGGTCGAACCATTATAGTAATACCTTCGCAATGGGCCGAGGAATCGAGTTCAATGGTTGTTTCGAGGATCGGTCGAGTTTGGCTTCGGACGATAGTGCCGGAGGACTCTGAAATCCGTCGGGACTTTGAAATTTTTCCGGAGCGATTGGAGTTATTCGCGATTATCTCGAAAACCAGCGCGACTACCGTGGTCGAACCATTATAGTAATACCTTCGCAATGGGCCGAGGAATCGAGTTCAATGGTTGTTTCGAGGATCGGTCGAGTTTGGCTTCGGACGATAGTGCCGGAGGACTCTGAAATCCGTCGGGACTTTGAAATTTTTCCGGAGCGATTGGAGTTATTCGCGATTATCTCGAAAACCAGCGCGACTACCGTGGTCGAACCATTATAGTAATACCTTCGCAATGGGCCGAGGAATCGAGTTCAATGGTTGTTTCGAGGATCGGTCGAGTTTGGCTTCGGACGATAGTGCCGGAGGACTCTGAAATCCGTCGGGACTTTGAAATTTTTCCGGAGCGATTGGAGTTATTCGCGATTATCTCGAAAACCAGCGCGACTACCGTGGTCGAACCATTATAGTAATACCTTCGCAATGGGCCGAGGAATCGAGTTCAATGGTTGTTTCGAGGATCGGTCGAGTTTGGCTTCGGACGATAGTGCCGGAGGACTCTGAAATCCGTCGGGACTTTGAAATTTTTCCGGAGCGATTGGAGTTATTCGCGATTATCTCGAAAACCAGCGCGACTACCGTGGTCGAACCATTATAGTAATACCTTCGCAATGGGCCGAGGAATCGAGTTCAATGGTTGTTTCGAGGATCGGTCGAGTTTGGCTTCGGACGATAGTGCCGGAGGACTCTGAAATCCGTCGGGACTTTGAAATTTTTCCGGAGCGATTGGAGTTATTCGCGATTATCTCGAAAACCAGCGCGACTACCGTGGTCGAACCATTATAGTAATACCTTCGCAATGGGCCGAGGAATCGAGTTCAATGGTTGTTTCGAGGATCGGTCGAGTTTGGCTTCGGACGATAGTGCCGGAGGACTCTGAAATCCGTCGGGACTTTGAAATTTTTCCGGAGCGATTGGAGTTATTCGCGATTATCTCGAAAACCAGCGCGACTACCGTGGTCGAACCATTATAGTAATACCTTCGCAATGGGCCGAGGAATCGAGTTCAATGGTTGTTTCGAGGATCGGTCGAGTTTGGCTTCGGACGATAGTGCCGGAGGACTCTGAAATCCGTCGGGACTTTGAAATTTTTCCGGAGCGATTGGAGTTATTCGCGATTATCTCGAAAACCAGCGCGACTACCGTGGTCGAACCATTATAGTAATACCTTCGCAATGGGCCGAGGAATCGAGTTCAATGGTTGTTTCGAGGATCGGTCGAGTTTGGCTTCGGACGATAGTGCCGGAGGACTCTGAAATCCGTCGGGACTTTGAAATTTTTCCGGAGCGATTGGAGTTATTCGCGATTATCTCGAAAACCAGCGCGACTACCGTGGTCGAACCATTATAGTAATACCTTCGCAATGGGCCGAGGAATCGAGTTCAATGGTTGTTTCGAGGATCGGTCGAGTTTGGCTTCGGACGATAGTGCCGGAGGACTCTGAAATCCGTCGGGACTTTGAAATTTTTCCGGAGCGATTGGAGTTATTCGCGATTATCTCGAAAACCAGCGCGACTACCGTGGTCGAACCATTATAGTAATACCTTCGCAATGGGCCGAGGAATCGAGTTCAATGGTTGTTTCGAGGATCGGTCGAGTTTGGCTTCGGACGATAGTGCCGGAGGACTCTGAAATCCGTCGGGACTTTGAAATTTTTCCGGAGCGATTGGAGTTATTCGCGATTATCTCGAAAACCAGCGCGACTACCGTGGTCGAACCATTATAGTAATACCTTCGCAATGGGCCGAGGAATCGAGTTCAATGGTTGTTTCGAGGATCGGTCGAGTTTGGCTTCGGACGATAGTGCCGGAGGACTCTGAAATCCATCGGGACTTTGAAATTTTTCCGGAGCGATTGGAGTTATTCGCGATTATCTCGAAAACCAGCGCGACTACCGTGGTCGAACCATTATAGTAATACCTTCGCAATGGGCCGAGGAATCGAGTTCAATGGTTGTTTCGAGGATCGGTCGAGTTTGGCTTCGGACGATAGTGCCGGAGGACTCTGAAATCCGTCGGGACTTTGAAATTTTTCCGGAGCGATTGGAGTTATTCGCGATTATCTCGAAAACCAGCGCGACTACCGTGGTCGAACCATTATAGTAATACCTTCGCAATGGGCCGAGGAATCGAGTTCAATGGTTGTTTCGAGGATCGGTCGAGTTTGGCTTCGGACGATAGTGCCGGAGGACTCTGAAATCCGTCGGGACTTTGAAATTTTTCCGGAGCGATTGGAGTTATTCGCGATTATCTCGAAAACCAGCGCGACTACCGTGGTCGAACCATTATAGTAATACCTTCGCAATGGGCCGAGGAATCGAGTTCAATGGTTGTTTCGAGGATCGGTCGAGTTTGGCTTCGGACGATAGTGCCGGAGGACTCTGAAATCCGTCGGGACTTTGAAATTTTTCCGGAGCGATTGGAGTTATTCGCGATTATCTCGAAAACCAGCGCGACTACCGTGGTCGAACCATTATAGTAATACCTTCGCAATGGGCCGAGGAATCGAGTTCAATGGTTGTTTCGAGGATCGGTCGAGTTTGGCTTCGGACGATAGTGCCGGAGGACTCTGAAATCCGTCGGGACTTTGAAATTTTTCCGGAGCGATTGGAGTTATTCGCGATTATCTCGAAAACCAGCGCGACTACCGTGGTCGAACCATTATAGTTGTTTGAGATTCCATTAGTTCTCTGCTCTGCCGCACGCTTGCTCACCGCAGCACCTACCGGGCCGCAGAATACGCCGCTGATCGACGATCGATGCGGCAATCGATTGTCTCTATCGTTTGCTCAGCCAATCACAGGGCGCCACGTGAAACGAGCGGCCCAATCACAATGCGTACTTTCTTGATCGATTCTCGAGGATTGTTCGAGAAGACGCTCAACCGTTTTTCGGCGTCCCCTTTGTTCACTCTTGTTTCATACCGCTTGTCGCGATAACGTGTATCACATTGTTCATCTCGCAACGTACGAAAATCATTTAAATAGTACTTTTCAGTGCTCAACTCACGTTTTAGTTATCTTTTGTGCTCACCTCTTTAGTTCTGTTCACGCGAGTGAGTTATTTCACCTTCACTTTTCTGTTCATTGTTTGTGCGCAACACGTGTGACCATCGTGTGCTCGTGGCCGCGTGTATTGTATAAAACAACCGTTATGCTCACTTTTAGACGCAATTCATCGTTAATAAAGTGACTTGGTCAATTTTGACTTAATTGCTCGTGCACCGCGCGTTATTTTCTCACCGTCGATCCCATAACCTCAATCCAGCGTGCTCACCCGCCTGACTTTCGAACATTTGGTCCTTCGAGCCGGATCGACGGTGAAAGTGAGTGCAGTGTAGTTCGTGCTCAAGCAAGTGCTCAGCTCAACGATGGCCGACAAGGAGACCAGCAAGGTCACCAAGGAGGAAAAGCCGTCCTCTGCGTCCACGCTCAGCGTCCCTACGGAACCGCAGGCAACCACCGCTGCTCAGGAAAAGGGTCGAACCAGGTCAACGTCCCCCTCGGTGCTTCCATCGCAGCTCATCATCAAGGCGAGAACTCAGGTGGGTCGTTTTAAATCTCTAACCACCTTGAAGACCCAGCTGCCGTCCCATGCACATTCCACCTCTCTCGATGAGGTCCAATTGCTCACTGGTCAGGTCGAAGAAATTCACCAGGCTTTCTGCAGGGAGCATGAGCACTTTGAATCTGTGTGGCCTGCTAAATTCCTGGACCACGAATATTTCGCCACCGAGGTGGCGGTGCAGGAGCGGCAGCTGGTCTGGGAAATGAAACTCCACCTGAGCCGCCTGAAGGGAGACGTGCAGGTAATAACCGACCTGCGAGCTGCTCAAGCGCAATCAACGCCTGCACGAGCATCGAAGCTGCCAGAAATTGAATTACCGAAGTTTTCTGGCAGCTACGCTGAGTGGCCCACGTTCAGTGAGCTCTTCACCTCACTGATAATCCAGGACAAGCAGCTAATGGAGATTGACCGCCTCCATTACCTACGCTCAAGCCTGAGTGGCGAGCCAGCGAGGCGCGTCAACGCCTTCCCGCTCAGGGGCTCATCGTTCCAGGCTTGCTGGGACATGTTGACGAAGCGGTTCGCCAACAAGCGTCTGCTCATCCAGGAGCAGCTGGACAAGCTGCTCACGCTGCCTCCAATCACCACGCGCTGCTCAACATCTCTGAAGGATTTGGCAGCAACAGTCAACCAAGTCAACGAGTCCTTGGTTGCACTGAAGGCCGACGAGGAGATGCACAATTGCATCTTAGTGCATGCCATCACCAAGGCCCTCGACAAGGTGACCCGAGAGGCTTGGGAAACCTCGCTGGCAAGTGCCACAGAGTACCCCAAATATGAACAGCTCTTGGCGTTCATTGAGAACAAAAGCTCTGCGTTGGAGCAGACAGAGGGCTCTGCAAAAAAGGCAGCGACATCCTCGAATCCAGCTCACCCTGCGCAACGGAAGGCGACAAGTCACGCATCTACGAGCTCAACCAAAGAAGCGCAGCCTGCTCAACGGTCGAGGGCCACCGCGTATCCTTGCGACCACTGCAGAGGAGACCATTTTTTGGTAATGTGTCCGAAGTTCCGGAGCATGGCAGTGGAAGCCAGGCGCAAGGTTATCACCGCAAATAACCTATGCCGGAACTGCTGCGGCCGGCATCAGACGGATGTCTGCAAATCTGCAATCCGATGCAAGAATTGTGGGGCTGCGCACCACACTATGTTGCATTTGCCCCAAACATCTGCGCAAGCCACTGCAAAACCGTCTGCGCAACCAAGAGCTGCTCAAGATTCAACGCAGTGAAGCTTCGGTGCAGTCGTCGCATCAACCAACTGCTCAACAGGTCTCCCTCAGCTCAGCTCAACCTGCTCACCAGAATTTGTGCATTCAGCAGCCAAGCTCACCTCAAGCACTTCAACCACCCTGTTGGCAACCGCCAACGCTCAACTCATCGCACCGGTGACGTCTCTACCCGTTAGGATGCTCGTCGATGCAGGCTCCGAAATCACCTTCATCAAGGAGGAGCTTATCACTCAGCTCAAGCTCCAACGCATCCATTCAACAATTTCCATCTTCGGCATTGGAGGTAACAAAGCTACTCAGACTCGAGGAGTCGTGCTAATTTCGCTTCGCTCCAATTACTGCCCAACAACTGTGCACATTCAAGCACACATACTCAGGGCACTGACGTCAAATTTGCCATCGGTGGAATCACCTCAGCAAGAGTGGCCACATATCAAAGGCCTTCAATTGGCCGATCCAGATTTCCTGACGTCAAGACCCATCGACATTGTCATCGGCGCAGATACTTATGGGCAGATCATCAAGCCCAACATAAGGAAGGGCGATCCTTCAATGCCAATTGCTCAACTGTCAATATTTGGGTGGCTCGTTCTTGGACCAATCAACGTTGATTCCAATCAACTCAGCTCCGTGCATCACTCTGCCACAGTGCAGCACAAGGACAACGCTCTTCAAGATCTACTAACCAAGTTTTGGATTCAAGAGGAACTCCCAATGGACACACCGACTCTACTCACCCCTGAAGAACAGGAATGTGAGGATCACTTTCGAGCGACACACACTCGTGATTCTACAGGACGTTACATCGTACGCATCCCTCTAAAATCTTCTCCAAATTTACTTGGTAATTCCTATCAGACTGCACATGCGTGCTTGAAGCGCACGCTCAACAAGCTCAACAAGAACAGCGAGTACTGCAATCTGTACCAAGGATTCATGAAGGAATACGTGGAGCTTCAACATATGGTAAGAGCACCATCCATATCACCTAACACATATTCTGTTTTCTATCTGCCACACCATGGAGTGATCAAGCTCGACAGCGAGACGACAAAGTTGAGGGTCGTCTTCAATGGATCAAGCCCGACGACATCTGGGCACTCAATCAATGACCTCATGCACACTGGCGCAAATCTTCTGCTCAACATTACGGATGTGCTATTATGGATCCGTCAGCACAAGTTCATTTTTGCCACGGATGTGACAAAGATGTATCGTCAAGTCAAGGTGCATGAAGAAGATCAAGACCTCCAGAGGGTGCTCTGGATAGATGAGAATTACAAAGAGGTGCCTTACAAGCTCACTACAGTCACTTATGGTACAAAGGCTGCTCCATTCCTGGCTGTGAGAGCTCTCCTGCAACTGGTGGAAGACGAGGGTCATCGCTTCCCACTCGCAGTGCCATGCATCACCCATGCCAGATACGTCGACGATATCTTTGGCGGCGCTGACACAGGTGAGAGGCTCATTACAATTGCTCAACAACTAAGAGACCTGTGCAACGCGGGAGGTTTTCCACTTGCCAAATGGCATTCCACATACCCTCCGTTGCTGGAATTAATTTCAGAGACCACACGAGCCCATGGCTCAATCATTTCACTAGACGACTGCAATACCAAAATACTCGGACTGCATTGGAATGTTTTCAATGACAACTTTTCATTCTCTTCAAAAGCAAGCTCAACTTCAACGCTCTCCAAACGCCTCATCCTCTCAGAAGTAGCAAAAATATTTGATCCACTCGGATTTCTGTCACCAGTCATCATTCGAGCAAAGACACTTTTGCAAGAGTTGTGGCTGCACAAAATCAGCTGGGATGATCCACTGCCATCCCAAGTCACATCCAATTGGCTCATCATCAGAGAAGATCTTACAAGCCTGGCCAGGCTCTCAATTCCAAGGTGGTTTCACACCCTCAGCAATTCAACAGTGGAACTTCATGGATTCTCTGATGCTTCTCAGCTCGCCATGGCAGCGGTAATTTATCTTACCGTAACATCACCGTCCACTAATCACAAAGTGTCGACACTAGTGTTCAAGCAACCCTGCAGCTCAACATTGCTACAACACATCTGTGGACGGATTCTCAAGTGACATTAATATGGATCAGAGCTCACGCTTCACGCTGGAAGGACTACGTACGGAATCGTGTCTCCCAAATTCAGGAGCTCACCCAAGATGCACAATGGAGACATGTTCCAGGGAAGTCAAACCCAGCTGATTGCGCATCAAGAGGCTTAACAACTGCTCAGCTTGAACAGCATGAGCTGTGGTGGACGGGACCATCATGGCTCACTCAACCCAGTGACTCATGGCCACCCCAACCAAATTTGAAGGACGACTCGAGTGCACTAGAGGCTCGTCCAGGAATTTCAAATCTTCTCAACGTACAACAGATTCAATACCACTGGGACCTCATCTATAAATACTCTTCTCTTACCAAACTGTATCGCATCACTTCAGTTTGTTTCAGAATCCTCACTAGAGTGAAGAAGTTGCCATTGTCTCTGCCAATCATCTCAATCCTGCCAGAGGACTTGGAAAGGGCCAAGAACTTTTGGATCAAGGCAACACAAGCGCTCTACTTCTCAACTGAGCTCAAAGTTCTCAGCTCAGGTTCTACGATGCCAAGCTCCCATGCCTTCAATCGACTCACAGCCTTCATTGACGAAAAAGGAATAATTCGAGTCGGAGGTCGACTCGACAATGCTCACATGGAGTATGAGAGCAAACATCCAGCAATTTTACCACGCCACTCACGTCTGTCTACTTTGATTATAGACCATGCACATCGCCAAACCATGCATGGAGGGACCCAGCTCACCCTCGCTCACATCAGATTCAACTATTGGATCATCGGAGGGCGAGCGCCAGTCAAGACTCATGTGCTCAGGTGTGTTGTGTGTGCTCGACAAAGGGGGATCCGTGCCCATCAACTGATGGGCCAACTACCTCTTTCGAGAGTTGCACCCTCACGACCGTTCACCCACACTGGCATTGATTATGCGGGTCCCATCGTGCTCAAGACGTGGAAGGGGCGAGGCGCAAAAACTCAGAAGGGCTGGATCTGTGTTTTTGTCTGTCTTACGACCTCAGCTGTTCATTTGGACATTGTCACAGACTACTCAACAGAAGGGTTCATCGCTGCCTATAGGAGATTTACCTCAAGACGAGGAATCCCAACCACGCTCTACTCCGACTGTGGAACGAACTTCATCGGAGCAGACACCATTATCAAGAGGATGTTCATCCAGGGCTCACAAGATCATCAGCAACTCAGTCAGCTGTTTGTCAATGACAACACTGGCTGGTGCTTTAACCCACCTGCAGCTCCTCACATGGGAGGCAAATGGGAAGCCGTCGTGAAATCAATCAAACACCATCTTCGGCGAACCGTCAGTGAGACGCTGCTCACCTACGAAGAATTCTGCACGCTTATCACCCAGATAGAAGCCATGCTCAATTCACGACCGCTCGAGCCTCTCAGTGATGACCCTGAAGACATCTCCACCCTCACACCTGCGCACTTTCTCATCGGGCAGCCTCTTACAACTCTACCGGAGCCATCTGTCGAGCATTCAAGCATCCCACCATCAGCCAGGTGGCGGCTCATTCAACAACGGACTCAACGTTTTTGGACTCAATGGTCATCACATTATCTCCAACGCCAACTTTCCATCTCAAAGTGGCACCACCCATCTAATGACATCAAGATCGGATCCTTAGTGCTCATCACGGATGAAAGGTTTCCACCAAGCAAGTGGCCACTTGCTAGAGTCGTCACCCTTCACCCTGGAAAGGATGGGCTCACCAGAGTGGTAACACTCAGGACTGCCACGACAACATTAATCAGGCCAATTGCAAAATTGGCAGTTTTGCATGTTTCAGAGTGATTCTACATCAACATCATCCAACAGCTGTTGATGGCGGGAGAATGTTTGAGATTCCATTAGTTCTCTGCTCTGCCGCACGCTTGCTCACCGCAGCACCTACCGGGCCGCAGAATACGCCGCTGATCGACGATCGATGCGGCAATCGATTGTCTCTATCGTTTGCTCAGCCAATCACAGGGCGCCACGTGAAACGAGCGGCCCAATCACAATGCGTACTTTCTTGATCGATTCTCGAGGATTGTTCGAGAAGACGCTCAACCGTTTTTCGGCGTCCCCTTTGTTCACTCTTGTTTCATACCGCTTGTCGCGATAACGTGTATCACATTGTTCATCTCGCAACGTACGAAAATCATTTAAATAGTACTTTTCAGTGCTCAACTCACGTTTTAGTTATCTTTTGTGCTCACCTCTTTAGTTCTGTTCACGCGAGTGAGTTATTTCACCTTCACTTTTCTGTTCATTGTTTGTGCGCAACACGTGTGACCATCGTGTGCTCGTGGCCGCGTGTATTGTATAAAACAACCGTTATGCTCACTTTTAGACGCAATTCATCGTTAATAAAGTGACTTGGTCAATTTTGACTTAATTGCTCGTGCACCGCGCGTTATTTTCTCACCGTCGATCCCATAACCTCAATCCAGCGTGCTCACCCGCCTGACTTTCGAACAATAGTAATACCTTCGCAATGGGCCGAGGAATCGAGTTCAATGGTTGTTTCGAGGATCGGTCGAGTTTGGCTTCGGACGATAGTGCCGGAGGACTCTGAAATCCGTCGGGACTTTGAAATTTTTCCGGAGCGATTGGAGTTATTCGCGATTATCTCGAAAACCAGCGCGACTACCGTGGTCGAACCATTATAGTAATACCTTCGCAATGGGCCGAGGAATCGAGTTCAATGGTTGTTTCGAGGATCGGTCGAGTTTGGCTTCGGACGATAGTGCCGGAGGACTCTGAAATCCGTCGGGACTTTGAAATTTTTCCGGAGCGATTGGAGTTATTCGCGATTATCTCGAAAACCAGCGCGACTACCGTGGTCGAACCATTATAGTAATACCTTCGCAATGGGCCGAGGAATCGAGTTCAATGGTTGTTTCGAGGATCGGTCGAGTTTGGCTTCGGACGATAGTGCCGGAGGACTCTGAAATCCGTCGGGACTTTGAAATTTTTCCGGAGCGATTGGAGTTATTCGCGATTATCTCGAAAACCAGCGCGACTACCGTGGTCGAACCATTATAGTAATACCTTCGCAATGGGCCGAGGAATCGAGTTCAATGGTTGTTTCGAGGATCGGTCGAGTTTGGCTTCGGACGATAGTGCCGGAGGACTCTGAAATCCGTCGGGACTTTGAAATTTTTCCGGAGCGATTGGAGTTATTCGCGATTATCTCGAAAACCAGCGCGACTACCGTGGTCGAACCATTATAGTAATACCTTCGCAATGGGCCGAGGAATCGAGTTCAATGGTTGTTTCGAGGATCGGTCGAGTTTGGCTTCGGACGATAGTGCCGGAGGACTCTGAAATCCGTCGGGACTTTGAAATTTTTCCGGAGCGATTGGAGTTATTCGCGATTATCTCGAAAACCAGCGCGACTACCGTGGTCGAACCATTATAGTAATACCTTCGCAATGGGCCGAGGAATCGAGTTCAATGGTTGTTTCGAGGATCGGTCGAGTTTGGCTTCGGACGATAGTGCCGGAGGACTCTGAAATCCGTCGGGACTTTGAAATTTTTCCGGAGCGATTGGAGTTATTCGCGATTATCTCGAAAACCAGCGCGACTACCGTGGTCGAACCATTATAGTAATACCTTCGCAATGGGCCGAGGAATCGAGTTCAATGGTTGTTTCGAGGATCGGTCGAGTTTGGCTTCGGACGATAGTGCCGGAGGACTCTGAAATCCGTCGGGACTTTGAAATTTTTCCGGAGCGATTGGAGTTATTCGCGATTATCTCGAAAACCAGCGCGACTACCGTGGTCGAACCATTATAGTAATACCTTCGCAATGGGCCGAGGAATCGAGTTCAATGGTTGTTTCGAGGATCGGTCGAGTTTGGCTTCGGACGATAGTGCCGGAGGACTCTGAAATCCGTCGGGACTTTGAAATTTTTCCGGAGCGATTGGAGTTATTCGCGATTATCTCGAAAACCAGCGCGACTACCGTGGTCGAACCATTATAGTAATACCTTCGCAATGGGCCGAGGAATCGAGTTCAATGGTTGTTTCGAGGATCGGTCGAGTTTGGCTTCGGACGATAGTGCCGGAGGACTCTGAAATCCGTCGGGACTTTGAAATTTTTCCGGAGCGATTGGAGTTATTCGCGAT
Source organism: Andrena flavipes (assembly GCA_963971345.1). NCBI lineage: Eukaryota > Metazoa > Arthropoda > Insecta > Hymenoptera > Andrenidae > Andrena > Andrena flavipes. The sequence continues at coordinate 23,656,740 of OZ020481.1, read as the reverse complement.
TATCTCGAAAACCAGCGCGACTACCGTGGTCGAACCATTATAGTAATACCTTCGCAATGGGCCGAGGAATCGAGTTCAATGGTTGTTTCGAGGATCGGTCGAGTTTGGCTTCGGACGATAGTGCCGGAGGACTCTGAAATCCGTCGGGACTTTGAAATTTTTCCGGAGCGATTGGAGTTATTCGCGATTATCTCGAAAACCAGCGCGACTACCGTGGTCGAACCATTATAGTAATACCTTCGCAATGGGCCGAGGAATCGAGTTCAATGGTTGTTTCGAGGATCGGTCGAGTTTGGCTTCGGACGATAGTGCCGGAGGACTCTGAAATCCGTCGGGACTTTGAAATTTTTCCGGAGCGATTGGAGTTATTCGCGATTATCTCGAAAACCAGCGCGACTACCGTGGTCGAACCATTATAGTAATACCTTCGCAATGGGCCGAGGAATCGAGTTCAATGGTTGTTTCGAGGATCGGTCGAGTTTGGCTTCGGACGATAGTGCCGGAGGACTCTGAAATCCGTCGGGACTTTGAAATTTTTCCGGAGCGATTGGAGTTATTCGCGATTATCTCGAAAACCAGCGCGACTACCGTGGTCGAACCATTATAGTAATACCTTCGCAATGGGCCGAGGAATCGAGTTCAATGGTTGTTTCGAGGATCGGTCGAGTTTGGCTTCGGACGATAGTGCCGGAGGACTCTGAAATCCGTCGGGACTTTGAAATTTTTCCGGAGCGATTGGAGTTATTCGCGATTATCTCGAAAACCAGCGCGACTACCGTGGTCGAACCATTATAGTAATACCTTCGCAATGGGCCGAGGAATCGAGTTCAATGGTTGTTTCGAGGATCGGTCGAGTTTGGCTTCGGACGATAGTGCCGGAGGACTCTGAAATCCGTCGGGACTTTGAAATTTTTCCGGAGCGATTGGAGTTATTCGCGATTATCTCGAAAACCAGCGCGACTACCGTGGTCGAACCATTATAGTAATACCTTCGCAATGGGCCGAGGAATCGAGTTCAATGGTTGTTTCGAGGATCGGTCGAGTTTGGCTTCGGACGATAGTGCCGGAGGACTCTGAAATCCGTCGGGACTTTGAAATTTTTCCGGAGCGATTGGAGTTATTCGCGATTATCTCGAAAACCAGCGCGACTACCGTGGTCGAACCATTATAGTAATACCTTCGCAATGGGCCGAGGAATCGAGTTCAATGGTTGTTTCGAGGATCGGTCGAGTTTGGCTTCGGACGATAGTGCCGGAGGACTCTGAAATCCGTCGGGACTTTGAAATTTTTCCGGAGCGATTGGAGTTATTCGCGATTATCTCGAAAACCAGCGCGACTACCGTGGTCGAACCATTATAGTAATACCTTCGCAATGGGCCGAGGAATCGAGTTCAATGGTTGTTTCGAGGATCGGTCGAGTTTGGCTTCGGACGATAGTGCCGGAGGACTCTGAAATCCGTCGGGACTTTGAAATTTTTCCGGAGCGATTGGAGTTATTCGCGATTATCTCGAAAACCAGCGCGACTACCGTGGTCGAACCATTATAGTAATACCTTCGCAATGGGCCGAGGAATCGAGTTCAATGGTTGTTTCGAGGATCGGTCGAGTTTGGCTTCGGACGATAGTGCCGGAGGACTCTGAAATCCGTCGGGACTTTGAAATTTTTCCGGAGCGATTGGAGTTATTCGCGATTATCTCGAAAACCAGCGCGACTACCGTGGTCGAACCATTATAGTAATACCTTCGCAATGGGCCGAGGAATCGAGTTCAATGGTTGTTTCGAGGATCGGTCGAGTTTGGCTTCGGACGATAGTGCCGGAGGACTCTGAAATCCGTCGGGACTTTGAAATTTTTCCGGAGCGATTGGAGTTATTCGCGATTATCTCGAAAACCAGCGCGACTACCGTGGTCGAACCATTATAGTAATACCTTCGCAATGGGCCGAGGAATCGAGTTCAATGGTTGTTTCGAGGATCGGTCGAGTTTGGCTTCGGACGATAGTGCCGGAGGACTCTGAAATCCGTCGGGACTTTGAAATTTTTCCGGAGCGATTGGAGTTATTCGCGATTATCTCGAAAACCAGCGCGACTACCGTGGTCGAACCATTATAGTAATACCTTCGCAATGGGCCGAGGAATCGAGTTCAATGGTTGTTTCGAGGATCGGTCGAGTTTGGCTTCGGACGATAGTGCCGGAGGACTCTGAAATCCGTCGGGACTTTGAAATTTTTCCGGAGCGATTGGAGTTATTCGCGATTATCTCGAAAACCAGCGCGACTACCGTGGTCGAACCATTATAGTAATACCTTCGCAATGGGCCGAGGAATCGAGTTCAATGGTTGTTTCGAGGATCGGTCGAGTTTGGCTTCGGACGATAGTGCCGGAGGACTCTGAAATCCGTCGGGACTTTGAAATTTTTCCGGAGCGATTGGAGTTATTCGCGATTATCTCGAAAACCAGCGCGACTACCGTGGTCGAACCATTATAGTAATACCTTCGCAATGGGCCGAGGAATCGAGTTCAATGGTTGTTTCGAGGATCGGTCGAGTTTGGCTTCGGACGATAGTGCCGGAGGACTCTGAAATCCGTCGGGACTTTGAAATTTTTCCGGAGCGATTGGAGTTATTCGCGATTATCTCGAAAACCAGCGCGACTACCGTGGTCGAACCATTATAGTAATACCTTCGCAATGGGCCGAGGAATCGAGTTCAATGGTTGTTTCGAGGATCGGTCGAGTTTGGCTTCGGACGATAGTGCCGGAGGACTCTGAAATCCGTCGGGACTTTGAAATTTTTCCGGAGCGATTGGAGTTATTCGCGATTATCTCGAAAACCAGCGCGACTACCGTGGTCGAACCATTATAGTAATACCTTCGCAATGGGCCGAGGAATCGAGTTCAATGGTTGTTTCGAGGATCGGTCGAGTTTGGCTTCGGACGATAGTGCCGGAGGACTCTGAAATCCGTCGGGACTTTGAAATTTTTCCGGAGCGATTGGAGTTATTCGCGATTATCTCGAAAACCAGCGCGACTACCGTGGTCGAACCATTATAGTAATACCTTCGCAATGGGCCGAGGAATCGAGTTCAATGGTTGTTTCGAGGATCGGTCGAGTTTGGCTTCGGACGATAGTGCCGGAGGACTCTGAAATCCGTCGGGACTTTGAAATTTTTCCGGAGCGATTGGAGTTATTCGCGATTATCTCGAAAACCAGCGCGACTACCGTGGTCGAACCATTATAGTAATACCTTCGCAATGGGCCGAGGAATCGAGTTCAATGGTTGTTTCGAGGATCGGTCGAGTTTGGCTTCGGACGATAGTGCCGGAGGACTCTGAAATCCGTCGGGACTTTGAAATTTTTCCGGAGCGATTGGAGTTATTCGCGATTATCTCGAAAACCAGCGCGACTACCGTGGTCGAACCATTATAGTAATACCTTCGCAATGGGCCGAGGAATCGAGTTCAATGGTTGTTTCGAGGATCGGTCGAGTTTGGCTTCGGACGATAGTGCCGGAGGACTCTGAAATCCGTCGGGACTTTGAAATTTTTCCGGAGCGATTGGAGTTATTCGCGATTATCTCGAAAACCAGCGCGACTACCGTGGTCGAACCATTATAGTAATACCTTCGCAATGGGCCGAGGAATCGAGTTCAATGGTTGTTTCGAGGATCGGTCGAGTTTGGCTTCGGACGATAGTGCCGGAGGACTCTGAAATCCGTCGGGACTTTGAAATTTTTCCGGAGCGATTGGAGTTATTCGCGATTATCTCGAAAACCAGCGCGACTACCGTGGTCGAACCATTATAGTAATACCTTCGCAATGGGCCGAGGAATCGAGTTCAATGGTTGTTTCGAGGATCGGTCGAGTTTGGCTTCGGACGATAGTGCCGGAGGACTCTGAAATCCGTCGGGACTTTGAAATTTTTCCGGAGCGATTGGAGTTATTCGCGATTATCTCGAAAACCAGCGCGACTACCGTGGTCGAACCATTATAGTAATACCTTCGCAATGGGCCGAGGAATCGAGTTCAATGGTTGTTTCGAGGATCGGTCGAGTTTGGCTTCGGACGATAGTGCCGGAGGACTCTGAAATCCGTCGGGACTTTGAAATTTTTCCGGAGCGATTGGAGTTATTCGCGATTATCTCGAAAACCAGCGCGACTACCGTGGTCGAACCATTATAGTAATACCTTCGCAATGGGCCGAGGAATCGAGTTCAATGGTTGTTTCGAGGATCGGTCGAGTTTGGCTTCGGACGATAGTGCCGGAGGACTCTGAAATCCGTCGGGACTTTGAAATTTTTCCGGAGCGATTGGAGTTATTCGCGATTATCTCGAAAACCAGCGCGACTACCGTGGTCGAACCATTATAGTAATACCTTCGCAATGGGCCGAGGAATCGAGTTCAATGGTTGTTTCGAGGATCGGTCGAGTTTGGCTTCGGACGATAGTGCCGGAGGACTCTGAAATCCGTCGGGACTTTGAAATTTTTCCGGAGCGATTGGAGTTATTCGCGATTATCTCGAAAACCAGCGCGACTACCGTGGTCGAACCATTATAGTAATACCTTCGCAATGGGCCGAGGAATCGAGTTCAATGGTTGTTTCGAGGATCGGTCGAGTTTGGCTTCGGACGATAGTGCCGGAGGACTCTGAAATCCGTCGGGACTTTGAAATTTTTCCGGAGCGATTGGAGTTATTCGCGATTATCTCGAAAACCAGCGCGACTACCGTGGTCGAACCATTATAGTAATACCTTCGCAATGGGCCGAGGAATCGAGTTCAATGGTTGTTTCGAGGATCGGTCGAGTTTGGCTTCGGACGATAGTGCCGGAGGACTCTGAAATCCGTCGGGACTTTGAAATTTTTCCGGAGCGATTGGAGTTATTCGCGATTATCTCGAAAACCAGCGCGACTACCGTGGTCGAACCATTATAGTAATACCTTCGCAATGGGCCGAGGAATCGAGTTCAATGGTTGTTTCGAGGATCGGTCGAGTTTGGCTTCGGACGATAGTGCCGGAGGACTCTGAAATCCGTCGGGACTTTGAAATTTTTCCGGAGCGATTGGAGTTATTCGCGATTATCTCGAAAACCAGCGCGACTACCGTGGTCGAACCATTATAGTAATACCTTCGCAATGGGCCGAGGAATCGAGTTCAATGGTTGTTTCGAGGATCGGTCGAGTTTGGCTTCGGACGATAGTGCCGGAGGACTCTGAAATCCGTCGGGACTTTGAAATTTTTCCGGAGCGATTGGAGTTATTCGCGATTATCTCGAAAACCAGCGCGACTACCGTGGTCGAACCATTATAGTAATACCTTCGCAATGGGCCGAGGAATCGAGTTCAATGGTTGTTTCGAGGATCGGTCGAGTTTGGCTTCGGACGATAGTGCCGGAGGACTCTGAAATCCGTCGGGACTTTGAAATTTTTCCGGAGCGATTGGAGTTATTCGCGATTATCTCGAAAACCAGCGCGACTACCGTGGTCGAACCATTATAGTAATACCTTCGCAATGGGCCGAGGAATCGAGTTCAATGGTTGTTTCGAGGATCGGTCGAGTTTGGCTTCGGACGATAGTGCCGGAGGACTCTGAAATCCGTCGGGACTTTGAAATTTTTCCGGAGCGATTGGAGTTATTCGCGATTATCTCGAAAACCAGCGCGACTACCGTGGTCGAACCATTATAGTAATACCTTCGCAATGGGCCGAGGAATCGAGTTCAATGGTTGTTTCGAGGATCGGTCGAGTTTGGCTTCGGACGGCGGCATTCGGGATTGGTCGGTCGGTCCGTATTTCGGTATTTGCCGATGCGGGTTCTCCCCGACCGGTCAGTCAATATCCCGAAAGCTCTGGTCGAGCACCCCACCAGCTGTCGGCTTGCCGGCGCATGGTTGGTGGGGAACTCCGATGGGTTCCATATTCTCTCAACTGGGTCGTCACCTTTGGTGGTACCCCCGGACCTTTGGGTCGCGGGTGGAGGATCCAGAGGCAGCCCAGGGCGGAGAATTTGGACGAAGTTGGAGGCTTGACCGGGGTAAGTCCATGTACCGCACCTCCACGTCGGTGCCGCTGGGGGCCCTACACGACATAGTCGGGTAGGGGCGCGAACGCGGACATGGCATCTTTCCCCCCATGATCGGCTTGTCCGTAGGGGTCCCTCCGTGGCGGAAGTCTTCCGTCACGGGGACGATGTAGTCTCGGGATGCTCCCGAGGCTACGGTGCCGCCCCCGCCTTAGTAGGGGACGCCCGGCAGCGCATCGCTGTCGGGCTTTTCGTAATCCGTGCTGTGTGGAACGACGACCCCTCGGTGAGCTATCTCCCGAGGGTATGCGAAACCAGCACGGACCGAAGGTCTTGCCTTAACCGGCCGGGCCGCGAGGTAAGGAAAAACCTCTATAATCAAACCCCCCAACCCTGAGCCCCATTGGTGGTGCCGGGGCACGTGATCCCCTCAGTCTGAGGGGACACGTGGGCGGAGCGGGTCATGCTCCGCCTAACCAAGATCCGTCTGGGACCTGCCGCCCCCAGACGTAGCCCGCGCCCTTAGGGGTCCGGGCATAACGGCTTCGCAACGGCAGGCCGCCTCTACCGTTGCGTGACCACCCCAAGCGGTTTCTCGTGGGAACACTATGGAAGGATTCTACACGGAGGGAGGAGAGGGCGGTGCCCTGCATTCACCCCCGACCAGCGACCGGGTTATGTCGCTGGAGCGCAACGAGGACCGACGTTCGATCGCTTCGCGCGGGTCGTCGGCCTCATCCCAGGTCCAGTTCTCGATCGCGGTTTCGCGGGTGGCTGGCCTGGCTGGGAGGGAGGAGGAGGAGCGAGAGTTGGGTGGGATTAGCGGGGGTGGCAACCCAGCCACTTCCCGCGAGGATCACCCGGTCGCGAACGCCACGGGCGGCCTAGTTGCGGGCGAGGAGGCTTCGGCTGTCTCCTCGTTCCCGCGGGTCGAAGATGGTAGGGCGGCTGCTGGGGTGGAACAGCGTGCCTCCAGAGGTGTGCCGTACGTGCGCTGCGTGGAGTCCAAAACTTCAGAACAAGTCCAAGCGTTGCTTGGACTTCATGAGGAGGTGGCGCAGCTGGTGGGGCGTCTGGACTCAGCCGCCGTGTCCGTCGCCGTGTCGTCGCGGGGCCGATCTCGGGCCGGATTGGTCCGGCCTGACGCTTCGGCGGTGAGTGGCGGGGCGGCGGCGGGCGTTCCGCGCGTCGTCCTGGAGAGGTGCGACGCGCTCGTACCCGACGGCGGGCGCGTCATCGTCCTTTCTTCCAACGATGAGTCGGGGGAGGGGATGGGCAGCGCGGGTTCGGTGCCCCGAGACATGGACGCCGGGGAGGGGACGTCGGGTGAGGCCGTCGTCGCGATGGAGGTTGACGCTGCGACCGGTGGTGGAGGCGGCGGCGGCGGCTTCGATGCTGGGGCTGTTCGGGGCGTGGGTCGGGTGCGCCCGGCGGTAGCGTCCGACTCCGACCGGGACCACGCCAGCGATTGGGAGGACGCCGCTGGGGCCTGCCTGGACGCCCCCCTGCCGACGTCGTCCGACGGGGGGACCGACCCTGCTCGGCCCAGATTTGTGCCGGGCAAGAGGGGTCAGAGACCCGGGGTTTGGACTGACCCCAAGAGTCTGGGCCCTGGAATGAAGGCCCTGCCGACGAGGTCGCATCTCCGCGATTGGGCGGAAACCATGTCGGTGGGTGGCCTGGCGGGTCAGGCCCAGCGAGATCTGGATGCGGTCGCCGCAACCGTCAGTGCTGCAAAGCATTTAAAGACGACGGATATGCGAGCGATCCGCATCGCCATCCGCCGCGCTTCCGCGGTTGCGGCGGAGCTCACGGGCAGGGCGGAGAGGGGGGAAAACCCCAATAGGCCGGCGCGGGAGGTCGTGTTCCGCCAGGGGATGTGGGAAATTAAGTACCACAAACTGGCGGACCAGGTGCGGGCCCTGACCGACCAGGCGCATTCGCTGGCAAGGTGCCTCCACGTCAGAGAGAGGGAGTTGGAATCCCTCCGCGGGAAATGCGCCCGCCTTGAGACGTGGGCGGCTCTCAACGGCGTGGAGGTGACGGAGACGGAGGCCATGTCCTCCCATCCTTCCGTCCCTCTGCCCACCCGCGAGGAGCTCCTCCCGCCGTGCTTGCCCCCCGGGACGGACACCGGCGCTGAGTCGGCGGTTACCCCTGGGCCCTCGTCGGCCGCGAGGCCCGACCCCCTGCCGGACGAGTCGGCTGGAGGCGGCGTTGCCGCCAGCTGTAAGAAGAAGAGGAGGAGGGAGGCGTCTCCCCCACCCCCGACTCCGGCCTCATGCCCTCCATCTCGGGGCGCCGTCGCCGCGCCTGCGGAACAGCCGTGGGACGTCGTGCTGCGCCGGATGGAGGAGCTCGAGAGGCGCGTAGACGCGCGCCTTTTGGCCCTGGGAAGGGTCATGCTGCGCGAGGGATCGGCGCCGGGATCGGCTAGCCGGCCCTCGGCCCATGCTGGGGGGAGCGTGGCAGTCGGCGGGGGGAGCGTTGCCGGGGCCGGGGCTCGTGCCCCTTCTCGTAAAGAGAAGGGGAGGGAGCAGAGGAGGAAAGCGGCGGAGCGGGGTTCCCGCGGGCCCGTCGGTGGGTCCGAAAGCGCGCGCACGGAGTGTGCTCCTCCGCCTGTGCCTGTGTCGCATCCTTCTGGGGGGAGAGGTGCTGGTGCCCTGCCTGCCCCCGGGGCGCCGCCGCCGGGCGGCGTCGGTCCGAGACCCAGGGGTGCTGGGAAGAAGAGGGGCCCGCCGGAGGTTTCCCCCCGGGAGACCGCTCGCGCGGCGGCCGGGCTTGTGGGGAATGGGACGGGCTCTCCGTCCCACCTAACCCCTACGCAGACCAGGCGGGCGCGTAGAAGAGCCGCGAAGGCCGCCAAAAAGGCGGCAGCTGCGCAAGCTCCGCCTGGTGTGCCTGGCGCCGCGTGTGTGCGAGGCACGGCCCCGACCCCGGCGAGTCAGGTTGCCCAGCAGGGCACCTGGGCCCAAGTGGTCGGCCGCAGGGCGAGGACGGCTGCCCGAGGAGCGGTTCAGGCGGCCGCGGTTGCGGCGCCGACTCCACGGCGGGCCGGCGCGCTCGGATTGTCCCCGGTTGCGATACCGCGCGCACCGAGAACGGCCGCGGTGGCTATCACCGCTCCCGCCGGGGAGGAGAAAGATTTCTCCGCGCGTGTCGCCGGCGCGATGGCGGCCATTAAGGTCGCTGACCTCGGGATCGCTTCCATGCGTCCGAGGCGCGCCGTGACCGGGGGACTGGTCCTTGAGATCCCAGGATCTCAAGGCTCGGCCAAGGCCGCCGCCTTGAAGGCGAAGCTGGCCGAGCAGCTCCGGGGCACGGGTATAAAGGTCCATTGCCCCCAGAAGCTGGCCGAATTCCGGGTATGTGGCCTCACGGAGTTGGCGTCAGGGGGGGCTGTTAGGGGGGCCATCGCGGCCCAGGGGGGTTGCGCGGCGGAGGACGTCTCGCTAGGCGAGATGCGTCGAGACACCGCCGGGCTCTTTTCCCTCTGGGTTCGCGCACCGGTGGCGGCTGCTGCCAAACTTGTCAAGGTGTCCACGATAATCGTGGACGCGCTCACGGCCCGCGTGGTTCCGCTAGCGCAGCGGAGGCTTCAATGCTTCCGCTGCCTAGAGTTCGGCCACGTGCAGGCCAAGTGCAGCAGCCCCACTGACAGGAGGGGTCTCTGCTACCGTTGTGGTGGCGAGGGACACGTGGCCCGCTCCTGTGTGGCCCCCCCCGGCTGCCCGCTGTGCACGGCGGCCGGCCTTCCGGGTGGCCACAGGATGGGTGGTCCGGCTTGCCGGCCCCCTCCTGCGACTCGCCCTGGGGCGCGGAGGAGGGCTCCCGCCCCGACGTCGTCCGGGGCACGAACCACCCCACCCTTGGGCGATACCCCTGCGCCCCCCGTGTCTCCGCCACCGGCGACCCCGTCGGATTTTATGGAGACCGGTCCCCTGGCCTCGTCTTCCGTGGCCGTGGCGGGCGCGGGCAAAAGGAAGGATCGCGAGGAGTCTGACTCCCTGGCGTGCGATCCTTCCTCGTCGGCGCCTGAGGGGTCCCCGAGGGCGGGGAGGAGGAAGAGGAGGGTGAAGGGTGGGGGCACCCCAGAGCCCCCCCCTGGAGGAACCCAGCCGGTCGGGAGGGAGGCGTTTCTAAAGTCTAAGAAGCCCCCACCGACCGGGGTCGAGACGGTGGAGGCGGATAGCGACGAGGCGCTGCAATTAGCGTCCTCGATCGCTGCCTCCTATGGAGGTGGTTCCCACCTCCCAGGCGACGAGGCGGAGAGCCTCGGGCCCCCCAACGCCATCGGGGGGGCGGCCCGAACCGCGGGAGTATCGGAGGAGGCCGACGTTGACATCGCGTAATGTCAAGAGGCCCTCCGTTACTCCTCGCGAACATTAACCACTCCATGCGAGCGCACGACCTGCTTGAGCAGGCTCGCGTGGAGTTGGGAATCGGGCTGGCCGTCATCGCCGAGCCGTATCCGCTGGGGGACCGATGTTATCGGTCCACGAACCCGGATCGGCAGGTGGCGATGACGTGGGAGGTGGGAAGGGGCGCCCCGTCGTGTTCGATCGCCCGACACGGACGGGGCTGGATGGCCGCCACGTGGGGGGGTCTCCTCGTGGTTGGCTGCTATCTAGCGCCTAGGTTTACCGTCCCGGAGTTCGAGGACCGGCTGGGCGAGATAGGGGCCTTTCTAGCGCCCCAACTAGCTCGGCCGGTGGTCCTCATGGGGGATTTTAACGCCCACGCTCGTGAGTGGGGCGCCCCCAGGACCGACTCCCGGGGCGAGGCGCTGCTCGAGTGGGCGGAGGCAATGGGGTTCGTCTTAAAGAACCCCTATGCAGTTTCGACGTTTCGCGGTCCGCGGGGCGAGTCGGTAATCGACCTCGTCTGGGTTAACCCCGCGGCCGCGGCGATGACGTCGGACTGCTGGGTGGCGGAGGATTCAGAGCCAGGTTCCGATCACATGTATGTGATGCTGGCCACCTCCGCTGCCCTGCCTCGTGCCCCTCGAGCCGGTAGGCAGCCACCACGCTGGGCGCTCAAACAGCTTGATGCTGGCGCAGCCCAAATGGCGTCCTCCGTCGTCGCCTGGCCTCCTTTGCCGGGCGACGTCCTCGACGACCCCGTTGCCGGCGCCCTCTGGCTCCGGCGAGCGTTGCAGTCCATCTGCGACGCCACTATGCCGAGAGTCACGGTGCCGGGTGGGGGTCGGAGGTCGGTATATTGGTGGTCTATGGAGATCGCGAATCTCCGTGCCGCGAACTTGCGGGCGAGACGCCAGTATACCAAGGCCCGGCGTTGGGATCGACGACGGGTCACGGAGGACCGGCTCCTGGAGCTGCGCATCGCGTTTTCTGCGGCGCGCAGAGAGCTCCGTGGAGCCATTGCCCGGGCCAAAGCCCGTTCGTGCGAGGAATTCCTTGCGACCCTCAACGAGGACCCTTGGGGGCGCCCGTATAGGACCGTGTCCATCAAGCTCGGTCCCTGGGCGCCCCCCGTTACAGAGGGCCTCGAGCACCGGTTCCTCCTCGACGTTCTGTCGGCGCTCTTTCCCCCTCCCCCAGTTCCGGGGGAGGGCGGCGTCGACGGGTCGGGGGATCCGGGGCTGACATGGGGCACCGATATTTCGGATGCCCCGAGGGTCACAGCAGAGGAGCTCGCGTCCGCGGTGCAGAAAATGCGTTCTAAGAACGCTGCACCCGGACCGGACGGAGTGCCCGGGCGAGCATGGGCTTGCGCAATGGGCGCCCTTGGGGACGGCCTCAGGCGCGTGTTCGACGCAGTCCTGAGGACCGGGAGATTCCCCCCTATTTGGAAGGAAGCGAGGTTGGTGCTGCTCCGGAAGCCCGGAAAACCCGCAGAGTCACCCTCGGCATACCGGCCGATCTGTCTCCTGAACGAGGCGGGCAAGCTGTTGGAACGGATCCTGGCTGCCCGCCTCCTGGACCACCTAGGAGCCGCGGATGTCCCGGATCTATCCGACCGCCAATTTGGCTTTAGGCGGCAGCGATCAACGGTGGATGCCATCCTGTTGGTCAGATCGCTGTCGCGCCAGGCGGTCGAGGGGGGCGGTGTCAGCGTGGCGGTGTCTCTCGACATCGCCAACGCGTTCAACACCGTCTCCTGGGCGGCGATCGAGCGGGCGCTTGTTTACCATCGCGTCCCGCTCTACCTTCGCCGTCTGATCTGGGATTACCTCCGCGGCCGGGTGGTCTCTTTCGTCGGCCGGGACGGTGACGGGGTGACTCATGTACACCGCGGCGTTCCACAGGGGTCCGTTCTAGGACCCCTGTTGTGGAACCTTGCGTACGACGCGGTGTTGCGGGTGTTAATGCCATCGCCGGACGTGTCGCTCGTCTGCTACGCAGACGATACGCTGGTGGTGGCTTCCGGGCGGACATGGCGAGCAGCACTCGACCTCGCTGAGAGGGCACTGCGACTCGTTATCCCCGCGATAGGGGCGCTCGGTCTGCGAGTCGCCTTCGATAAAACGGAGGCGATATGGCTCGCGGACAGGGACGGCAGAGGCGTCCCGAATAGAGCGTCCCTGCAAGTCGGGGAAGCCTGCGTCAGGGTCGGCCGATCGATGAAGTATCTCGGCCTGACCCTGGATACCTACTGGCGGTTTACGCGCCACTTTCGGGTCCTGGGCCCCCGGTTAGAGCGGCAGGTGTTTGCCTTCGGGCGCATCATGCCCAACCTCGGGGGCCCTAACGAAGCAGTTCGGCGCTTATATGTGACGGTCGTCCGGTCCATGGCGCTCTACGGAGCCCCGGTGTGGGCCGGCGACTTGGAGGGCTGTCGCGTCGGGCGGGAGCTTCTCGCAAAAGTTCACCGCCGCGCTGTCCTCCGTACCGTGCGGGCTTACCGCACGGTGTCGCATGCCGAGCTGTCGGCGCTTGGTGGGTCCCCTCCTTTCCACCTGCTCGCGGGGATGGAGGCGGAGGTTTACTTCGCCTCCCACGATCTCCGCGGAGCGAGGGACCCCCTGGCGCCGGTTGGACCCGAGGCGCGGTGTCAGGCCCGGCGGCGCGTGGGAGCCAAATGGATCGAATGGCTCTCCCTCCCCGAACATCGGGAGGGACGCGTCGTCGGGGCGCTCCTGCCCATTCTCGCCGAATGGGTAGGGCGCAGGTATGGCAGGCTCACCTTCCGCCTGACACAGATGATCACCGGCGTTGGTTGTTTCGGTGACTATCTGTGTCGCATAGGGCGGGAGGAGTCGTCGCAGTGCCACAGCTGCGACCTGGGCGTTGAGGACTCGGCGGATCACACTCTGGCCAGGTGTCCAGAGTGGAGTGACGACCGCCGGGTCCTCGGGGCGCAGCTGGGTCCCGACCTCTCGCTACCGACAGTCGTGCGTCGGATGGCGGAGGATCGGGACTGTTGGGTGGCGGTCTCCTCCTTCTCCGAGGATATAATGCTGGAGAAGGAGGAGGCGGAGAGGGACCGCGAGCGGGCCGGTTTGCGGCCCCGTCGCGCGGTTCGGGCGGGAAGGCGCCCCAACGGATGACCCGGGGCCGGGGGAGGCCGAGCGGCGACTTAGTCGATTTAAGGTCGCCCCGCTCCCCCGGTACAGGCCCCGGGTCTCGTTGACGCGTTCCCCCTCAGTTGAGGGGGAGTGGGAAGAGGAGTGCCCGTACGCCCCCCGGTGAGAGTGGGGGGCGTGTGATGACGGGGGTAGGGAAGGAGGCAAAGGGCGGCGGCCCGCGTTGCGTTGGGCCGTCGATGGCCGTTCGAGAGTGTGCGATCGAACTCGCGGGACAAGTCTTGGCGGCCGATAGTGGGCCGCCCCGCTGGCGAACCGCCAGCCGCCCCGTGCGAGGGTGCCCACGTTAGGGCCCCTCATGGCATCGGGCGGTTCAAGGGCGGTCCTCAAGGCCGTCAATGTCCCGGCCCGTCCGTGACTCCTAACATCTTTGTTGCGGCGGGTATGAGTTCGATCGCGGGGTCGCTGAGCGGGGCGTCGGGGGACGCCACCGCTCCGGACTAGCGACCCCGGATGAGGCGGCACGGACGCGTGGTCCGTCGCGTGCCGCCAACCCAGGTGAGTGTAGCTGGGGGAGGTATATAATACTCCCCCAGGGAAGACCCTGCAGGCTTTTGCGCGGAGTTGCACTCATGCGCAGGAGGGGGGGGCAAGCGAATGTATCGCTAGTTTGCTCTCGCGTAAGTCCTTCCCCTCAGGCGCGCAACTCCGCGCACGAGGAAGATCACCGTGGTGGTTTTAGTGGGTGCAAGCCCCACATAACCCCTCGCCCTCCCCCGGGGGTGAGGGGTATCCGTTAGGGATTTCCACCACGTAAAAAAAAAAAAAAAAAAAAAAAAAAAAAAAGTTTGGCTTCGGACGATAGTGCCGGAGGACTCTGAAATCCGTCGGGACTTTGAAATTTTTCCGGAGCGATTGGAGTTATTCGCGATTATCTCGAAAACCAGCGCGACTACCGTGGTCGAACCATTATAGTAATACCTTCGCAATGGGCCGAGGAATCGAGTTCAATGGTTGTTTCGAGGATCGGTCGAGTTTGGCTTCGGACGATAGTGCCGGAGGACTCTGAAATCCGTCGGGACTTTGAAATTTTTCCGGAGCGATTGGAGTTATTCGCGATTATCTCGAAAACCAGCGCGACTACCGTGGTCGAACCATTATAGTAATACCTTCGCAATGGGCCGAGGAATCGAGTTCAATGGTTGTTTCGAGGATCGGTCGAGTTTGGCTTCGGACGATAGTGCCGGAGGACTCTGAAATCCGTCGGGACTTTGAAATTTTTCCGGAGCGATTGGAGTTATTCGCGATTATCTCGAAAACCAGCGCGACTACCGTGGTCGAACCATTATAGTAATACCTTCGCAATGGGCCGAGGAATCGAGTTCAATGGTTGTTTCGAGGATCGGTCGAGTTTGGCTTCGGACGATAGTGCCGGAGGACTCTGAAATCCGTCGGGACTTTGAAATTTTTCCGGAGCGATTGGAGTTATTCGCGATTATCTCGAAAACCAGCGCGACTACCGTGGTCGAACCATTATAGTAATACCTTCGCAATGGGCCGAGGAATCGAGTTCAATGGTTGTTTCGAGGATCGGTCGAGTTTGGCTTCGGACGATAGTGCCGGAGGACTCTGAAATCCGTCGGGACTTTGAAATTTTTCCGGAGCGATTGGAGTTATTCGCGATTATCTCGAAAACCAGCGCGACTACCGTGGTCGAACCATTATAGTAATACCTTCGCAATGGGCCGAGGAATCGAGTTCAATGGTTGTTTCGAGGATCGGTCGAGTTTGGCTTCGGACGATAGTGCCGGAGGACTCTGAAATCCGTCGGGACTTTGAAATTTTTCCGGAGCGATTGGAGTTATTCGCGATTATCTCGAAAACCAGCGCGACTACCGTGGTCGAACCATTATAGTAATACCTTCGCAATGGGCCGAGGAATCGAGTTCAATGGTTGTTTCGAGGATCGGTCGAGTTTGGCTTCGGACGATAGTGCCGGAGGACTCTGAAATCCGTCGGGACTTTGAAATTTTTCCGGAGCGATTGGAGTTATTCGCGATTATCTCGAAAACCAGCGCGACTACCGTGGTCGAACCATTATAGTAATACCTTCGCAATGGGCCGAGGAATCGAGTTCAATGGTTGTTTCGAGGATCGGTCGAGTTTGGCTTCGGACGATAGTGCCGGAGGACTCTGAAATCCGTCGGGACTTTGAAATTTTTCCGGAGCGATTGGAGTTATTCGCGATTATCTCGAAAACCAGCGCGACTACCGTGGTCGAACCATTATAGTAATACCTTCGCAATGGGCCGAGGAATCGAGTTCAATGGTTGTTTCGAGGATCGGTCGAGTTTGGCTTCGGACGATAGTGCCGGAGGACTCTGAAATCCGTCGGGACTTTGAAATTTTTCCGGAGCGATTGGAGTTATTCGCGATTATCTCGAAAACCAGCGCGACTACCGTGGTCGAACCATTATAGTAATACCTTCGCAATGGGCCGAGGAATCGAGTTCAATGGTTGTTTCGAGGATCGGTCGAGTTTGGCTTCGGACGATAGTGCCGGAGGACTCTGAAATCCGTCGGGACTTTGAAATTTTTCCGGAGCGATTGGAGTTATTCGCGATTATCTCGAAAACCAGCGCGACTACCGTGGTCGAACCATTATAGTAATACCTTCGCAATGGGCCGAGGAATCGAGTTCAATGGTTGTTTCGAGGATCGGTCGAGTTTGGCTTCGGACGATAGTGCCGGAGGACTCTGAAATCCGTCGGGACTTTGAAATTTTTCCGGAGCGATTGGAGTTATTCGCGATTATCTCGAAAACCAGCGCGACTACCGTGGTCGAACCATTATAGTAATACCTTCGCAATGGGCCGAGGAATCGAGTTCAATGGTTGTTTCGAGGATCGGTCGAGTTTGGCTTCGGACGATAGTGCCGGAGGACTCTGAAATCCGTCGGGACTTTGAAATTTTTCCGGAGCGATTGGAGTTATTCGCGATTATCTCGAAAACCAGCGCGACTACCGTGGTCGAACCATTATAGTAATACCTTCGCAATGGGCCGAGGAATCGAGTTCAATGGTTGTTTCGAGGATCGGTCGAGTTTGGCTTCGGACGATAGTGCCGGAGGACTCTGAAATCCGTCGGGACTTTGAAATTTTTCCGGAGCGATTGGAGTTATTCGCGATTATCTCGAAAACCAGCGCGACTACCGTGGTCGAACCATTATAGTAATACCTTCGCAATGGGCCGAGGAATCGAGTTCAATGGTTGTTTCGAGGATCGGTCGAGTTTGGCTTCGGACGATAGTGCCGGAGGACTCTGAAATCCGTCGGGACTTTGAAATTTTTCCGGAGCGATTGGAGTTATTCGCGATTATCTCGAAAACCAGCGCGACTACCGTGGTCGAACCATTATAGTAATACCTTCGCAATGGGCCGAGGAATCGAGTTCAATGGTTGTTTCGAGGATCGGTCGAGTTTGGCTTCGGACGATAGTGCCGGAGGACTCTGAAATCCGTCGGGACTTTGAAATTTTTCCGGAGCGATTGGAGTTATTCGCGATTATCTCGAAAACCAGCGCGACTACCGTGGTCGAACCATTATAGTAATACCTTCGCAATGGGCCGAGGAATCGAGTTCAATGGTTGTTTCGAGGATCGGTCGAGTTTGGCTTCGGACGATAGTGCCGGAGGACTCTGAAATCCGTCGGGACTTTGAAATTTTTCCGGAGCGATTGGAGTTATTCGCGATTATCTCGAAAACCAGCGCGACTACCGTGGTCGAACCATTATAGTAATACCTTCGCAATGGGCCGAGGAATCGAGTTCAATGGTTGTTTCGAGGATCGGTCGAGTTTGGCTTCGGACGATAGTGCCGGAGGACTCTGAAATCCGTCGGGACTTTGAAATTTTTCCGGAGCGATTGGAGTTATTCGCGATTATCTCGAAAACCAGCGCGACTACCGTGGTCGAACCATTATAGTAATACCTTCGCAATGGGCCGAGGAATCGAGTTCAATGGTTGTTTCGAGGATCGGTCGAGTTTGGCTTCGGACGATAGTGCCGGAGGACTCTGAAATCCGTCGGGACTTTGAAATTTTTCCGGAGCGATTGGAGTTATTCGCGATTATCTCGAAAACCAGCGCGACTACCGTGGTCGAACCATTATAGTAATACCTTCGCAATGGGCCGAGGAATCGAGTTCAATGGTTGTTTCGAGGATCGGTCGAGTTTGGCTTCGGACGATAGTGCCGGAGGACTCTGAAATCCGTCGGGACTTTGAAATTTTTCCGGAGCGATTGGAGTTATTCGCGATTATCTCGAAAACCAGCGCGACTACCGTGGTCGAACCATTATAGTAATACCTTCGCAATGGGCCGAGGAATCGAGTTCAATGGTTGTTTCGAGGATCGGTCGAGTTTGGCTTCGGACGATAGTGCCGGAGGACTCTGAAATCCGTCGGGACTTTGAAATTTTTCCGGAGCGATTGGAGTTATTCGCGATTATCTCGAAAACCAGCGCGACTACCGTGGTCGAACCATTATAGTAATACCTTCGCAATGGGCCGAGGAATCGAGTTCAATGGTTGTTTCGAGGATCGGTCGAGTTTGGCTTCGGACGATAGTGCCGGAGGACTCTGAAATCCGTCGGGACTTTGAAATTTTTCCGGAGCGATTGGAGTTATTCGCGATTATCTCGAAAACCAGCGCGACTACCGTGGTCGAACCATTATAGTAATACCTTCGCAATGGGCCGAGGAATCGAGTTCAATGGTTGTTTCGAGGATCGGTCGAGTTTGGCTTCGGACGATAGTGCCGGAGGACTCTGAAATCCGTCGGGACTTTGAAATTTTTCCGGAGCGATTGGAGTTATTCGCGATTATCTCGAAAACCAGCGCGACTACCGTGGTCGAACCATTATAGTAATACCTTCGCAATGGGCCGAGGAATCGAGTTCAATGGTTGTTTCGAGGATCGGTCGAGTTTGGCTTCGGACGATAGTGCCGGAGGACTCTGAAATCCGTCGGGACTTTGAAATTTTTCCGGAGCGATTGGAGTTATTCGCGATTATCTCGAAAACCAGCGCGACTACCGTGGTCGAACCATTATAGTAATACCTTCGCAATGGGCCGAGGAATCGAGTTCAATGGTTGTTTCGAGGATCGGTCGAGTTTGGCTTCGGACGATAGTGCCGGAGGACTCTGAAATCCGTCGGGACTTTGAAATTTTTCCGGAGCGATTGGAGTTATTCGCGATTATCTCGAAAACCAGCGCGACTACCGTGGTCGAACCATTATAGTAATACCTTCGCAATGGGCCGAGGAATCGAGTTCAATGGTTGTTTCGAGGATCGGTCGAGTTTGGCTTCGGACGATAGTGCCGGAGGACTCTGAAATCCGTCGGGACTTTGAAATTTTTCCGGAGCGATTGGAGTTATTCGCGATTATCTCGAAAACCAGCGCGACTACCGTGGTCGAACCATTATAGTAATACCTTCGCAATGGGCCGAGGAATCGAGTTCAATGGTTGTTTCGAGGATCGGTCGAGTTTGGCTTCGGACGATAGTGCCGGAGGACTCTGAAATCCGTCGGGACTTTGAAATTTTTCCGGAGCGATTGGAGTTATTCGCGATTATCTCGAAAACCAGCGCGACTACCGTGGTCGAACCATTATAGTAATACCTTCGCAATGGGCCGAGGAATCGAGTTCAATGGTTGTTTCGAGGATCGGTCGAGTTTGGCTTCGGACGATAGTGCCGGAGGACTCTGAAATCCGTCGGGACTTTGAAATTTTTCCGGAGCGATTGGAGTTATTCGCGATTATCTCGAAAACCAGCGCGACTACCGTGGTCGAACCATTATAGTAATACCTTCGCAATGGGCCGAGGAATCGAGTTCAATGGTTGTTTCGAGGATCGGTCGAGTTTGGCTTCGGACGATAGTGCCGGAGGACTCTGAAATCCGTCGGGACTTTGAAATTTTTCCGGAGCGATTGGAGTTATTCGCGATTATCTCGAAAACCAGCGCGACTACCGTGGTCGAACCATTATAGTAATACCTTCGCAATGGGCCGAGGAATCGAGTTCAATGGTTGTTTCGAGGATCGGTCGAGTTTGGCTTCGGACGATAGTGCCGGAGGACTCTGAAATCCGTCGGGACTTTGAAATTTTTCCGGAGCGATTGGAGTTATTCGCGATTATCTCGAAAACCAGCGCGACTACCGTGGTCGAACCATTATAGTAATACCTTCGCAATGGGCCGAGGAATCGAGTTCAATGGTTGTTTCGAGGATCGGTCGAGTTTGGCTTCGGACGATAGTGCCGGAGGACTCTGAAATCCGTCGGGACTTTGAAATTTTTCCGGAGCGATTGGAGTTATTCGCGATTATCTCGAAAACCAGCGCGACTACCGTGGTCGAACCATTATAGTAATACCTTCGCAATGGGCCGAGGAATCGAGTTCAATGGTTGTTTCGAGGATCGGTCGAGTTTGGCTTCGGACGATAGTGCCGGAGGACTCTGAAATCCGTCGGGACTTTGAAATTTTTCCGGAGCGATTGGAGTTATTCGCGATTATCTCGAAAACCAGCGCGACTACCGTGGTCGAACCATTATAGTAATACCTTCGCAATGGGCCGAGGAATCGAGTTCAATGGTTGTTTCGAGGATCGGTCGAGTTTGGCTTCGGACGATAGTGCCGGAGGACTCTGAAATCCGTCGGGACTTTGAAATTTTTCCGGAGCGATTGGAGTTATTCGCGATTATCTCGAAAACCAGCGCGACTACCGTGGTCGAACCATTATAGTAATACCTTCGCAATGGGCCGAGGAATCGAGTTCAATGGTTGTTTCGAGGATCGGTCGAGTTTGGCTTCGGACGATAGTGCCGGAGGACTCTGAAATCCGTCGGGACTTTGAAATTTTTCCGGAGCGATTGGAGTTATTCGCGATTATCTCGAAAACCAGCGCGACTACCGTGGTCGAACCATTATAGTAATACCTTCGCAATGGGCCGAGGAATCGAGTTCAATGGTTGTTTCGAGGATCGGTCGAGTTTGGCTTCGGACGATAGTGCCGGAGGACTCTGAAATCCGTCGGGACTTTGAAATTTTTCCGGAGCGATTGGAGTTATTCGCGATTATCTCGAAAACCAGCGCGACTACCGTGGTCGAACCATTATAGTAATACCTTCGCAATGGGCCGAGGAATCGAGTTCAATGGTTGTTTCGAGGATCGGTCGAGTTTGGCTTCGGACGATAGTGCCGGAGGACTCTGAAATCCGTCGGGACTTTGAAATTTTTCCGGAGCGATTGGAGTTATTCGCGATTATCTCGAAAACCAGCGCGACTACCGTGGTCGAACCATTATAGTAATACCTTCGCAATGGGCCGAGGAATCGAGTTCAATGGTTGTTTCGAGGATCGGTCGAGTTTGGCTTCGGACGATAGTGCCGGAGGACTCTGAAATCCGTCGGGACTTTGAAATTTTTCCGGAGCGATTGGAGTTATTCGCGATTATCTCGAAAACCAGCGCGACTACCGTGGTCGAACCATTATAGTAATACCTTCGCAATGGGCCGAGGAATCGAGTTCAATGGTTGTTTCGAGGATCGGTCGAGTTTGGCTTCGGACGATAGTGCCGGAGGACTCTGAAATCCGTCGGGACTTTGAAATTTTTCCGGAGCGATTGGAGTTATTCGCGATTATCTCGAAAACCAGCGCGACTACCGTGGTCGAACCATTATAGTAATACCTTCGCAATGGGCCGAGGAATCGAGTTCAATGGTTGTTTCGAGGATCGGTCGAGTTTGGCTTCGGACGATAGTGCCGGAGGACTCTGAAATCCGTCGGGACTTTGAAATTTTTCCGGAGCGATTGGAGTTATTCGCGATTATCTCGAAAACCAGCGCGACTACCGTGGTCGAACCATTATAGTAATACCTTCGCAATGGGCCGAGGAATCGAGTTCAATGGTTGTTTCGAGGATCGGTCGAGTTTGGCTTCGGACGATAGTGCCGGAGGACTCTGAAATCCGTCGGGACTTTGAAATTTTTCCGGAGCGATTGGAGTTATTCGCGATTATCTCGAAAACCAGCGCGACTACCGTGGTCGAACCATTATAGTAATACCTTCGCAATGGGCCGAGGAATCGAGTTCAATGGTTGTTTCGAGGATCGGTCGAGTTTGGCTTCGGACGATAGTGCCGGAGGACTCTGAAATCCGTCGGGACTTTGAAATTTTTCCGGAGCGATTGGAGTTATTCGCGATTATCTCGAAAACCAGCGCGACTACCGTGGTCGAACCATTATAGTAATACCTTCGCAATGGGCCGAGGAATCGAGTTCAATGGTTGTTTCGAGGATCGGTCGAGTTTGGCTTCGGACGATAGTGCCGGAGGACTCTGAAATCCGTCGGGACTTTGAAATTTTTCCGGAGCGATTGGAGTTATTCGCGATTATCTCGAAAACCAGCGCGACTACCGTGGTCGAACCATTATAGTAATACCTTCGCAATGGGCCGAGGAATCGAGTTCAATGGTTGTTTCGAGGATCGGTCGAGTTTGGCTTCGGACGATAGTGCCGGAGGACTCTGAAATCCGTCGGGACTTTGAAATTTTTCCGGAGCGATTGGAGTTATTCGCGATTATCTCGAAAACCAGCGCGACTACCGTGGTCGAACCATTATAGTAATACCTTCGCAATGGGCCGAGGAATCGAGTTCAATGGTTGTTTCGAGGATCGGTCGAGTTTGGCTTCGGACGATAGTGCCGGAGGACTCTGAAATCCGTCGGGACTTTGAAATTTTTCCGGAGCGATTGGAGTTATTCGCGATTATCTCGAAAACCAGCGCGACTACCGTGGTCGAACCATTATAGTAATACCTTCGCAATGGGCCGAGGAATCGAGTTCAATGGTTGTTTCGAGGATCGGTCGAGTTTGGCTTCGGACGATAGTGCCGGAGGACTCTGAAATCCGTCGGGACTTTGAAATTTTTCCGGAGCGATTGGAGTTATTCGCGATTATCTCGAAAACCAGCGCGACTACCGTGGTCGAACCATTATAGTAATACCTTCGCAATGGGCCGAGGAATCGAGTTCAATGGTTGTTTCGAGGATCGGTCGAGTTTGGCTTCGGACGATAGTGCCGGAGGACTCTGAAATCCGTCGGGACTTTGAAATTTTTCCGGAGCGATTGGAGTTATTCGCGATTATCTCGAAAACCAGCGCGACTACCGTGGTCGAACCATTATAGTAATACCTTCGCAATGGGCCGAGGAATCGAGTTCAATGGTTGTTTCGAGGATCGGTCGAGTTTGGCTTCGGACGATAGTGCCGGAGGACTCTGAAATCCGTCGGGACTTTGAAATTTTTCCGGAGCGATTGGAGTTATTCGCGATTATCTCGAAAACCAGCGCGACTACCGTGGTCGAACCATTATAGTAATACCTTCGCAATGGGCCGAGGAATCGAGTTCAATGGTTGTTTCGAGGATCGGTCGAGTTTGGCTTCGGACGATAGTGCCGGAGGACTCTGAAATCCGTCGGGACTTTGAAATTTTTCCGGAGCGATTGGAGTTATTCGCGATTATCTCGAAAACCAGCGCGACTACCGTGGTCGAACCATTATAGTAATACCTTCGCAATGGGCCGAGGAATCGAGTTCAATGGTTGTTTCGAGGATCGGTCGAGTTTGGCTTCGGACGATAGTGCCGGAGGACTCTGAAATCCGTCGGGACTTTGAAATTTTTCCGGAGCGATTGGAGTTATTCGCGATTATCTCGAAAACCAGCGCGACTACCGTGGTCGAACCATTATAGTAATACCTTCGCAATGGGCCGAGGAATCGAGTTCAATGGTTGTTTCGAGGATCGGTCGAGTTTGGCTTCGGACGATAGTGCCGGAGGACTCTGAAATCCGTCGGGACTTTGAAATTTTTCCGGAGCGATTGGAGTTATTCGCGATTATCTCGAAAACCAGCGCGACTACCGTGGTCGAACCATTATAGTAATACCTTCGCAATGGGCCGAGGAATCGAGTTCAATGGTTGTTTCGAGGATCGGTCGAGTTTGGCTTCGGACGATAGTGCCGGAGGACTCTGAAATCCGTCGGGACTTTGAAATTTTTCCGGAGCGATTGGAGTTATTCGCGATTATCTCGAAAACCAGCGCGACTACCGTGGTCGAACCATTATAGTAATACCTTCGCAATGGGCCGAGGAATCGAGTTCAATGGTTGTTTCGAGGATCGGTCGAGTTTGGCTTCGGACGATAGTGCCGGAGGACTCTGAAATCCGTCGGGACTTTGAAATTTTTCCGGAGCGATTGGAGTTATTCGCGATTATCTCGAAAACCAGCGCGACTACCGTGGTCGAACCATTATAGTAATACCTTCGCAATGGGCCGAGGAATCGAGTTCAATGGTTGTTTCGAGGATCGGTCGAGTTTGGCTTCGGACGATAGTGCCGGAGGACTCTGAAATCCGTCGGGACTTTGAAATTTTTCCGGAGCGATTGGAGTTATTCGCGATTATCTCGAAAACCAGCGCGACTACCGTGGTCGAACCATTATAGTAATACCTTCGCAATGGGCCGAGGAATCGAGTTCAATGGTTGTTTCGAGGATCGGTCGAGTTTGGCTTCGGACGATAGTGCCGGAGGACTCTGAAATCCGTCGGGACTTTGAAATTTTTCCGGAGCGATTGGAGTTATTCGCGATTATCTCGAAAACCAGCGCGACTACCGTGGTCGAACCATTATAGTAATACCTTCGCAATGGGCCGAGGAATCGAGTTCAATGGTTGTTTCGAGGATCGGTCGAGTTTGGCTTCGGACGATAGTGCCGGAGGACTCTGAAATCCGTCGGGACTTTGAAATTTTTCCGGAGCGATTGGAGTTATTCGCGATTATCTCGAAAACCAGCGCGACTACCGTGGTCGAACCATTATAGTAATACCTTCGCAATGGGCCGAGGAATCGAGTTCAATGGTTGTTTCGAGGATCGGTCGAGTTTGGCTTCGGACGATAGTGCCGGAGGACTCTGAAATCCGTCGGGACTTTGAAATTTTTCCGGAGCGATTGGAGTTATTCGCGATTATCTCGAAAACCAGCGCGACTACCGTGGTCGAACCATTATAGTAATACCTTCGCAATGGGCCGAGGAATCGAGTTCAATGGTTGTTTCGAGGATCGGTCGAGTTTGGCTTCGGACGATAGTGCCGGAGGACTCTGAAATCCGTCGGGACTTTGAAATTTTTCCGGAGCGATTGGAGTTATTCGCGATTATCTCGAAAACCAGCGCGACTACCGTGGTCGAACCATTATAGTAATACCTTCGCAATGGGCCGAGGAATCGAGTTCAATGGTTGTTTCGAGGATCGGTCGAGTTTGGCTTCGGACGATAGTGCCGGAGGACTCTGAAATCCGTCGGGACTTTGAAATTTTTCCGGAGCGATTGGAGTTATTCGCGATTATCTCGAAAACCAGCGCGACTACCGTGGTCGAACCATTATAGTAATACCTTCGCAATGGGCCGAGGAATCGAGTTCAATGGTTGTTTCGAGGATCGGTCGAGTTTGGCTTCGGACGATAGTGCCGGAGGACTCTGAAATCCGTCGGGACTTTGAAATTTTTCCGGAGCGATTGGAGTTATTCGCGATTATCTCGAAAACCAGCGCGACTACCGTGGTCGAACCATTATAGTAATACCTTCGCAATGGGCCGAGGAATCGAGTTCAATGGTTGTTTCGAGGATCGGTCGAGTTTGGCTTCGGACGATAGTGCCGGAGGACTCTGAAATCCGTCGGGACTTTGAAATTTTTCCGGAGCGATTGGAGTTATTCGCGATTATCTCGAAAACCAGCGCGACTACCGTGGTCGAACCATTATAGTAATACCTTCGCAATGGGCCGAGGAATCGAGTTCAATGGTTGTTTCGAGGATCGGTCGAGTTTGGCTTCGGACGATAGTGCCGGAGGACTCTGAAATCCGTCGGGACTTTGAAATTTTTCCGGAGCGATTGGAGTTATTCGCGATTATCTCGAAAACCAGCGCGACTACCGTGGTCGAACCATTATAGTAATACCTTCGCAATGGGCCGAGGAATCGAGTTCAATGGTTGTTTCGAGGATCGGTCGAGTTTGGCTTCGGACGATAGTGCCGGAGGACTCTGAAATCCGTCGGGACTTTGAAATTTTTCCGGAGCGATTGGAGTTATTCGCGATTATCTCGAAAACCAGCGCGACTACCGTGGTCGAACCATTATAGTAATACCTTCGCAATGGGCCGAGGAATCGAGTTCAATGGTTGTTTCGAGGATCGGTCGAGTTTGGCTTCGGACGATAGTGCCGGAGGACTCTGAAATCCGTCGGGACTTTGAAATTTTTCCGGAGCGATTGGAGTTATTCGCGATTATCTCGAAAACCAGCGCGACTACCGTGGTCGAACCATTATAGTAATACCTTCGCAATGGGCCGAGGAATCGAGTTCAATGGTTGTTTCGAGGATCGGTCGAGTTTGGCTTCGGACGATAGTGCCGGAGGACTCTGAAATCCGTCGGGACTTTGAAATTTTTCCGGAGCGATTGGAGTTATTCGCGATTATCTCGAAAACCAGCGCGACTACCGTGGTCGAACCATTATAGTAATACCTTCGCAATGGGCCGAGGAATCGAGTTCAATGGTTGTTTCGAGGATCGGTCGAGTTTGGCTTCGGACGATAGTGCCGGAGGACTCTGAAATCCGTCGGGACTTTGAAATTTTTCCGGAGCGATTGGAGTTATTCGCGATTATCTCGAAAACCAGCGCGACTACCGTGGTCGAACCATTATAGTAATACCTTCGCAATGGGCCGAGGAATCGAGTTCAATGGTTGTTTCGAGGATCGGTCGAGTTTGGCTTCGGACGATAGTGCCGGAGGACTCTGAAATCCGTCGGGACTTTGAAATTTTTCCGGAGCGATTGGAGTTATTCGCGATTATCTCGAAAACCAGCGCGACTACCGTGGTCGAACCATTATAGTAATACCTTCGCAATGGGCCGAGGAATCGAGTTCAATGGTTGTTTCGAGGATCGGTCGAGTTTGGCTTCGGACGATAGTGCCGGAGGACTCTGAAATCCGTCGGGACTTTGAAATTTTTCCGGAGCGATTGGAGTTATTCGCGATTATCTCGAAAACCAGCGCGACTACCGTGGTCGAACCATTATAGTAATACCTTCGCAATGGGCCGAGGAATCGAGTTCAATGGTTGTTTCGAGGATCGGTCGAGTTTGGCTTCGGACGATAGTGCCGGAGGACTCTGAAATCCGTCGGGACTTTGAAATTTTTCCGGAGCGATTGGAGTTATTCGCGATTATCTCGAAAACCAGCGCGACTACCGTGGTCGAACCATTATAGTAATACCTTCGCAATGGGCCGAGGAATCGAGTTCAATGGTTGTTTCGAGGATCGGTCGAGTTTGGCTTCGGACGATAGTGCCGGAGGACTCTGAAATCCGTCGGGACTTTGAAATTTTTCCGGAGCGATTGGAGTTATTCGCGATTATCTCGAAAACCAGCGCGACTACCGTGGTCGAACCATTATAGTAATACCTTCGCAATGGGCCGAGGAATCGAGTTCAATGGTTGTTTCGAGGATCGGTCGAGTTTGGCTTCGGACGATAGTGCCGGAGGACTCTGAAATCCGTCGGGACTTTGAAATTTTTCCGGAGCGATTGGAGTTATTCGCGATTATCTCGAAAACCAGCGCGACTACCGTGGTCGAACCATTATAGTAATACCTTCGCAATGGGCCGAGGAATCGAGTTCAATGGTTGTTTCGAGGATCGGTCGAGTTTGGCTTCGGACGATAGTGCCGGAGGACTCTGAAATCCGTCGGGACTTTGAAATTTTTCCGGAGCGATTGGAGTTATTCGCGATTATCTCGAAAACCAGCGCGACTACCGTGGTCGAACCATTATAGTAATACCTTCGCAATGGGCCGAGGAATCGAGTTCAATGGTTGTTTCGAGGATCGGTCGAGTTTGGCTTCGGACGATAGTGCCGGAGGACTCTGAAATCCGTCGGGACTTTGAAATTTTTCCGGAGCGATTGGAGTTATTCGCGATTATCTCGAAAACCAGCGCGACTACCGTGGTCGAACCATTATAGTAATACCTTCGCAATGGGCCGAGGAATCGAGTTCAATGGTTGTTTCGAGGATCGGTCGAGTTTGGCTTCGGACGATAGTGCCGGAGGACTCTGAAATCCGTCGGGACTTTGAAATTTTTCCGGAGCGATTGGAGTTATTCGCGATTATCTCGAAAACCAGCGCGACTACCGTGGTCGAACCATTATAGTAATACCTTCGCAATGGGCCGAGGAATCGAGTTCAATGGTTGTTTCGAGGATCGGTCGAGTTTGGCTTCGGACGATAGTGCCGGAGGACTCTGAAATCCGTCGGGACTTTGAAATTTTTCCGGAGCGATTGGAGTTATTCGCGATTATCTCGAAAACCAGCGCGACTACCGTGGTCGAACCATTATAGTAATACCTTCGCAATGGGCCGAGGAATCGAGTTCAATGGTTGTTTCGAGGATCGGTCGAGTTTGGCTTCGGACGATAGTGCCGGAGGACTCTGAAATCCGTCGGGACTTTGAAATTTTTCCGGAGCGATTGGAGTTATTCGCGATTATCTCGAAAACCAGCGCGACTACCGTGGTCGAACCATTATAGTAATACCTTCGCAATGGGCCGAGGAATCGAGTTCAATGGTTGTTTCGAGGATCGGTCGAGTTTGGCTTCGGACGATAGTGCCGGAGGACTCTGAAATCCGTCGGGACTTTGAAATTTTTCCGGAGCGATTGGAGTTATTCGCGATTATCTCGAAAACCAGCGCGACTACCGTGGTCGAACCATTATAGTAATACCTTCGCAATGGGCCGAGGAATCGAGTTCAATGGTTGTTTCGAGGATCGGTCGAGTTTGGCTTCGGACGATAGTGCCGGAGGACTCTGAAATCCGTCGGGACTTTGAAATTTTTCCGGAGCGATTGGAGTTATTCGCGATTATCTCGAAAACCAGCGCGACTACCGTGGTCGAACCATTATAGTAATACCTTCGCAATGGGCCGAGGAATCGAGTTCAATGGTTGTTTCGAGGATCGGTCGAGTTTGGCTTCGGACGATAGTGCCGGAGGACTCTGAAATCCGTCGGGACTTTGAAATTTTTCCGGAGCGATTGGAGTTATTCGCGATTATCTCGAAAACCAGCGCGACTACCGTGGTCGAACCATTATAGTAATACCTTCGCAATGGGCCGAGGAATCGAGTTCAATGGTTGTTTCGAGGATCGGTCGAGTTTGGCTTCGGACGATAGTGCCGGAGGACTCTGAAATCCGTCGGGACTTTGAAATTTTTCCGGAGCGATTGGAGTTATTCGCGAT
>OZ020481.1:23615328-23622828 GCA_963971345.1 Andrena flavipes | reverse complement strand
GGAACACACGTCTGGTTTTGTATGTGCGTTTTTTCAGCGCAGTTAAATTTTCCGTCCACCAGGGCACAGATCTGGTATATAGCGACTTCACCTTCATAGATCGTTCGCATGCCACTAAAATAACGTCTCGGATACTAGTGGCAGCCGCTTCGACGTCCTCCACGGTGTTATAGGGGAGGTTTCTTAACTTCTGTTCTTTTTCCTGTGACAGAACTTCCTCGAATTTGTCCCAGTTGGCTTTTCTGATGTTAAAACGTGGAAGCTGACTTGAGTGAGCGGTGTTTGTGCTCGAACGATACGTGAATATAATTAAATTGTGGTCGCTCGTTGTCCAGCCTTCCTTAACTCTCCAGTTTCTGACATCCCTCAGTGTCGCTTCCGTGGCAAGCGTGACGTCGATACGCGAGTCACCAAAATGGGAGCGGTATGTGGGGATTGTATCGGGCTCATTCAGTACAGTGAGGTTAAGATTCAAGATTACTTGTTCAAGGGCTTCGCCGCGGTTATCCGATGTAGGACCGTGCCACATGGTGGATTTGGCGTTAACGTCAGCTCCGATTATTAGTCGCTGCCGCGGGAGATGCGCTAATATTTTTCGTAGATGCTCGAGGTAAGGCTCGATACTATGGGAGCACTGGAAGTACATACTCGCCAGATAGAGGCTCCCGAACGGCCCGGACACTTCAATGCATGTACAGTGTTCGTTGCTTAGGTGGGATAGCTTTAGAACCGTAATTCGTGAGCTTTTGATTACGATCCCTGCCTGTGAGGGGGCCCCTGCGTTTCCTCCGAGGACAACGAGGGTCTGGCGGCCGAAGCCGATAGACTTTCCCTTAGGGTTGTACGGTTCCTGCATTAAGAGTACGTCGATGTTTTTCGATTCCATTATTTTGGCCATTTCCAAGGTAACAGCCTGCGATCGTCTCATGTTGAGTTGTGCAATTGTGATTCCCTGGGATTCTAAAGATATGGGTCTAATAACCATAGTCAGTGCGTGAGAGTGTTATGTTGATGGCTGATATGTACGCGGGGCAATTTTTGCTCGTGACGCTATGGTCGTAGTGTTTTCCGGACTTTTTGCAATTCACACAAGCTGGTACTTGCGAGGCGTTGGGGCAATTCTTGTATGTGTGGCCCGAAACCGCGCAGTGACCGCAGATGTCTTCCTCGGCTTTGCAGTATTTGGACGTATGTCCGAAGGAGTGGCATTTATAGCACCTCGTTGCAGCTACATAGTCATGGACTTTGCAGCAGTTCCATCCGATATATAACCGTTCCTTCTTAATTAGAAGGTCCCTTGCGTCTTTGGATACGTCTAGTACTAGATTGCAGTTCTCGCGTGTTTTGTTCCCGGTCTTAAAGGCGAGTTTTACCTGCTGCCGGATTTTCTGTTTCTCGTGCTCGGCAATGTTCTGATCGATGATCGTTGACAGGGTGGCCTCGTCGTCGACTCCCCTCGGCACTTCGTAAATAATTATCCGTGGGTTTTTCTTTGCAGGTGCTCCAGCAATGAGGCCCGCGGCTCTAAGCTTTTCATTTTTGAGAAGAGCGGAGATATCTGTTTGTTTGGCGGTCTCGACTAGGATGCCGTTTCCTTGGATCCTGCGGACATTCTTCACTTGCAGCTTGTCTTCTTTCGGGGACACTAAACGGAGGACGGCCTCCTTTGTTTTGTCGCTCGAATCATATGCGTTTAGGTCCTGAGGTATTATTGTAATTATATTTGGAGGGTCCTGTCTCAGGTTGGAACGAGCTGCCGTTCTGGATTTCACCCCGACGCGTTCTGCGTACGTCAGTGGTCGACTGTTGGATGCCTGCGTCGCAGCTTTTCCTAAACTGTCCTTGAAAGTTTTCCTTTGGTCTTCGCTCTCGTCCTTGAGTGCCTCGATTTTCCCCTCTAAATGGCTATTTAGGAGGAGGGACTCGTTGAGTAGGCCATGAGACTTCATGAATTTCCCCATGATAAACTTTAGTGTCTCGGGACTGATTGCGTTTACCGGATTTGTCAGGTACGACAGTAGACTGCTCTGAATACGCTCCGACTTAGATTTGAGGCTGAGGATACCAGATTCAGGAGTCGCAAACTCGGAGTCCAAGTCCTGTATTTGGGTCTTATGGTTTTTGTTTGAACCAGAGGTAGTGGCTGTGATCGGCTTCTTTTTGGGCGCCTTTTGAGCTTCTGACGAGGAGTCGCCTCGGCCTTGGTGTTTCTCGGAGCCACTACTGTGCTGCGACATTTTTCGCTTACGGACTCGATTGACCATGCGTTGGTCCAAAACGACTGACTCAACGTCGGTAGAGGAGGCCTCATCCATGCTCACTGAAAAGTCTTTCAGTGTGTTCGGCATCTTTAGACTCGTCACTGAGAGCGTACTGGGCAGCAGATGTATGGGACTCAGAGATTTTCTGAGTCCCGGCGACGTATTGCTTTCGCTTGACTATTGCGGAGTACTGGCGTCTTAATGCTTGCACGACTCGAATATGTGGCACAAACGAACGTCACTTTGCTTTGCAATCTGTCACTAGTGATGCACGAGTCACTTTCGAGGTTTGAATCTCCCGCGGTAGCGCCAGTGGCGCCAGCCCCCGCGCGACGGTGGCGTTGCGAAGCGGCCGAAGTGAGGTTAGCTGACGCTTTCACTGTTTTTGTCTGTAGAATTCAATCCACTGAATGAAAAACACTGTTTATTATCTCTGTTTGTTCGCTATCACTTGCGCTTCACTGTCGACTATGATAAATGAATTTCTCTCAAGAATAAACCACTTTACTGTAAGTTTTCTGCGGAGCGACTCGCGACGCGTCTACACTCACGGCGGCCATCTTGGAAAAGTCAGTAGATAGGGACAGAGGGAATCTCGTTAATCCATTCATGCGCGTCACTAATTAGATGACGAGGCATTTGGCTACCTTAAGAGAGTCATAGTTACTCCCGCCGTTTACCCGCGCTTTTTTGAATTTCTTCACGTTGACATTCAGAGCACTGGGCAGAAATCACATTGCGTCAACACCCTCGGGGGCCATCGCAATGCTTTGTTTTAATTAGACAGTCGGATTCCCCTAGTCCGTGCCAGTTCTGAGCTGAGCGTTGAATGGCGGCCGAAGAGGACGACCACGACGGTGAAACCGACACGGAAGCCTCGCAGCAAGGAAGATCCGCGGGAGGCGATGGCACGGGACCGAGCTCGGATCCCGGATGCGAGACCGAAATCCCGACCGTTCACCTCACCCAGGCCCGGCTCGTCAACCAAACCCGTTTCCCAACCAAGCCCGACACGCCCCGCTCCTCAGAGCCAATCCTTATTCCGAAGTTACGGATCCAATTTGCCGACTTCCCTTACCTACATTAATCTATCGACTAGAGGCTCTTTACCTTGGAGACCTGCTGCGGATATGGGTACGAACCGGCGCGACACCTCCACGTGGCCCTCTCCTGGATTTTCAAGGTCCGAGGGGAAGATCCGGACACCGCCGCAACTGCGGTGCTCTTCGCGTTCCAAACCCTATCTCCCTGCTAGAGGTTTCCAGGGAACTCGAACGCTTATACAGAAAAGAAAACTCTTCCCGGATCTCCCGACGGCGTCTCCAGGTCATTTTGGGTTACCCCGACGAACACTCTTACGAGGGCCCGAATGGTTTGCGGTTCCGCTACCGGGTTCCGGAATAGGAACCGGATTCCCTTTCGCCCAACGGGTGTGTGTCTCAAAAAAAACTGTTTTAGGACACCACATCTGCATAGGATTTCTCTTAGGGCTTAGGATCGACTGACTCGTGTGCAACGGCTGTTCACACGAAACCCTTCTCCACGTCAGTCCTCCAGGGCCTCGCTGGAGTATTTGCTACTACCACCAAGATCTGCACCGACGGTGGCTCCAGGCAGGCTCACGCCCAGACCCTTCTGCGCACACCGCCGCGACCCTCCTACTCGTCAGGGCTTCATGGAGGACGGTCACCCGCGAGCGGGTGGCACGTCCCTCCCCACTTGCCGCTGACGGCGGAGTATAGGCGCGACGCTTCAGCGCCATCCATTTTCAGGGCTAGTTGCTTCGGCAGGTGAGTTGTTACACACTCCTTAGCGGATTCCGACTTCCATGGCCACCGTCCTGCTGTCTTAAGCAACCAACGCCTTTCATGGTATCCCATAAGCGTCGACTTAGGCGCCTTAACTCTGCGTTTGGTTCATCCCACAGCGCCAGTTCTGCTTACCAAAATTGGCCCACTTGGCACTCTGATTCAATATAATCTCGTGGCTTCATGATCCAAGCAAGCCAGAGATCTCACCCATTTAAAGTTTGAGAATAGGTTGAGGTCGTTTCGGCCCCAAGGCCTCTAATCATTCGCTTTACCAGATGAAACTCGCACACGTTCGCGTAGGAACGAGCGAGTGCCAGCTATCCTGAGGGAAACTTCGGAGGGAACCAGCTACTAGATGGTTCGATTAGTCTTTCGCCCCTATACCCAGTTCCGACGATCGATTTGCACGTCAGAATCGCTACGGACCTCCATCAGGGTTTCCCCTGACTTCGTCCTGACCAGGCATAGTTCACCATCTTTCGGGTCCCAACGTGTACGCTCTAGGTGCGCCTCTTCTCGCAATGAGAACGAGACGCCCCGGGAGTGCGAGGCCGCATCGTAACGCGGCCGATCCTCCCTCGGTCGACGCAAAGGTCGACCTTCACTTTCATTCCGCCTTTAGGTTTCTTTCTCCCAATGACTCGCGCACATGTTAGACTCCTTGGTCCGTGTTTCAAGACGGGTCCTGAGAGTACCCAAAGCAGTAGCGTCGCCGACCGGTAATTCGAAGCTTGGCCCAGTCCAAGGACACCGCCTGCTAACAGCTGGCCAGGCCCGGGGACGGCACCAGGTCCGTGCCTCCGGGTAAGAACTGACCGGGCTTGCGGCGGGCCTGACGCACACACATTCGAAAATGGATTGGTTGCGGCCCGATACCGTCTCAGAGTACCGTCGCGCAGCCGGCCAGGCGGCCGAGGGTCTGTCGCGTGCTCTGGGAGCAACGAAACAGGCAACCGCTCGGGCCGTAGACCGACACGCAACGGGTCGCGACGTTCTACTAGGGGAGAAGTGCACGACTACGTGGCCGGAACATTCGCCGCCGGTGGTGTACCCTCGTTAATGGAACCACGAAGGTCCATCCGGAGTATCGCGCACCGACGGGAGCCAGCCTCGTCGACGATGAATCTCCCCATTCGATCTTTTGGGTTTCTCAGGTTTACCCCTGAACGGTTTCACGTACTCTTGAACTCTCTCTTCAAAGTTCTTTTCAACTTTCCCTCACGGTACTTGTTCGCTATCGGTCTCGTGGTTGTATTTAGCCTTAGATGGAGTTTACCACCCACTTAGGGTTGCACTCTCAAGCAACCCGACTCTATGGAGAGATCCTCCCGAAACGCGTACCGGTCGCTACGGGCCTGGCACCCTCTCCGGGTAAGTGGCCCCATTCAAGATGGACTTGGACGCGGTGCGACGTCACGGGATAAACGGATCCTCCTGAACACTACAATTCCCTGCGGCGGAACCGCGGGATTCAGTGCTGGGCTAATTCCTGTTCGCTCGCCGCTACTAAGGAAATCCTTGTTAGTTTCTTTTCCTCCGCTTAGTAATATGCTTAAATTCAGCGGGTAATCTCGCCTACTCTGAGGTCGTCAATCGTTATATATTATACAAATGTGTCATCAGAGAAAAAAAACCGAGACCGCCAAGTAGAGAGAGAAGATATTTTGGAGAAGCGCGCGGCGCGCCTCCGGTATATGAATCATGCTCCCTCTTTTGGATATTGTCGTGTCGATGATGGTGATCATCGATCTCGTGTAGTATCCAGAGGTGCCATCGCATGATTTTTTCAGAGAAAAGGTACATTGGACTATCTCTCTTCTTCTCTAATCGAGAGAGAATTATAGAGTTCACCCCTACCTCTATTTGCGCCTCGCCAAAGTGTCTTTTCGTCGCGCATCGTCGATTCGATCAGAGACTCTCGCGGAACGACCACCGGTTTTTACTTTAACGTTCGTCCGCTATTATCAGCTTTGAGATTCCGCTATCCCTTCACGCCGCGAGCAGTGACTCGCAGCAGAGGGAACCGTGGAAAAATAAGCTTTTCTTCCGTGGACTGAACGACCGGCGAGACCCGCGGCTCTCGTATACGATCGACCAACAACGCGACAAAGACATGGGGCGATCGGGGAGACTCTTTCTCTTCAATTCTACGAAGTGAGAGTCTTTCCTTGCACACCTTTCGCGGCATCGGCGCCTTTCGGTTCGTCAAAGTTCAAATTCACGCAGCCGCGCCAACGAGGATTCAGAGAAACTGGGTACAGAAACGTTTTAAACGACGGCGTGGAGCGCAACCACTTCTCTTCTCATCGGATGTTTGGCGCATACAAACTACACTCTCTGTGTGTCGACGGAACGTGGCCATAGGGAGGGAATGACGAGAGGGCTAGGCGAGGCCACGCGCAACGACGGGGAAATAAATCGACCCGATCATGTTAACGAGTGGTTTTTTTATTTATCATCCCGCACAGGCGCCTCTCCATTCATGTACACCATCCTTGTGGATCTTCACGGCGTCCCGAAGAACGAGTATGTGTTGTTGTGCCCTCGATGTATAGATTGTGACTTTTCACTCTCACTGTCAAAACGACGACCCTCTTCTCTCTTTTTAAAATCCCTGGGGCCGCGTGAACGCGACGATATAGATCGGCGCGCACGTATGCCGCGCGCACTCCGCGCTCTATCTCTCTATCATCTCGCTCTTTTTTGGGTCTCTCTTTCTCGGGACAAATTTTTCATTTCAGGCGACGTCGGGAGCACGGTAAAAGATCTCGCGCGGAACGTGAAGGCATATTCTACACACCAGTGCGAGCGGAGAGGCCGCTGTGTGTGATCCAAGGGGAGCGGTGCAGCACACGGGCGGTCGTTATAAAGCAACGACGCACAACGCCGTGTAAGCACGCACGCGAGTCCCCAAACGATCATTCATCACATTCTCGCCTCTCTCTTTCTGGTTCTCGCACCGGAGAGAGTACACACGCTTCACGATTCTCACGCGAGCCCGTTGCAAACGCCGACGAACGACCCAACTTTCGCTCGTACGTCGCGTATCTCGCGTGTATCATTCGACCCGACTCCGAAACGCGTTACATCGTCGGAAACGCGAGACGGCGAGGATGTGAATACGCAGAGATCCGACGCAAGCAGTCTTTTGTACGTGATAACGACCCTCAGCCAGGCGTGGTCCAGGAATTGTATCCGTGGACCGCAATGTGCGTTCGAAATGTCGATGTTCATGTGTCCTGCAGTTCACACGTTGACGCGCAATTAGCTGCGTTCTTCATCGACCCACGAGCCAAGTGATCCACCGTTCAGGGTAATCGTGTTTTATTAAATATGTTCGTAATTTTATCTTTGTTCACGGTTCGGGTGAAGCCGAGGCCCGTGCGCCTCCAACCAGCGCGCGAAGGAGGTTCGTCCGGGCGTCGCCA
>OZ020481.1:23607828-23610328 GCA_963971345.1 Andrena flavipes | reverse complement strand
GTCGAACCATTATAGTAATACCTTCGCAATGGGCCGAGGAATCGAGTTCAATGGTTGTTTCGAGGATCGGTCGAGTTTGGCTTCGGACGATAGTGCCGGAGGACTCTGAAATCCGTCGGGACTTTGAAATTTTTCCGGATCGATTGGAGTTATTCGCGATTATCTCGAAAACCAGCGCGACTACCGTGGTCGAACCATTATAGTAATACCTTCGCAATGGGCCGAGGAATCGAGTTCAATGGTTGTTTCGAGGATCGGTCGAGTTTGGCTTCGGACGATAGTGCCGGAGGACTCTGAAATCCGTCGGGACTTTGAAATTTTTCCGGAGCGATTGGAGTTATTCGCGATTATCTCGAAAACCAGCGCGACTACCGTGGTCGAACCATTATAGTAATACCTTCGCAATGGGCCGAGGAATCGAGTTCAATGGTTGTTTCGAGGATCGGTCGAGTTTGGCTTCGGACGATAGTGCCGGAGGACTCTGAAATCCGTCGGGACTTTGAAATTTTTCCGGAGCGATTGGAGTTATTCGCGATTATCTCGAAAACCAGCGCGACTACCGTGGTCGAACCATTATAGTAATACCTTCGCAATGGGCCGAGGAATCGAGTTCAATGGTTGTTTCGAGGATCGGTCGAGTTTGGCTTCGGACGATAGTGCCGGAGGACTCTGAAATCCGTCGGGACTTTGAAATTTTTCCGGAGCGATTGGAGTTATTCGCGATTATCTCGAAAACCAGCGCGACTACCGTGGTCGAACCATTATAGTAATACCTTCGCAATGGGCCGAGGAATCGAGTTCAATGGTTGTTTCGAGGATCGGTCGAGTTTGGCTTCGGACGATAGTGCCGGAGGACTCTGAAATCCGTCGGGACTTTGAAATTTTTCCGGAGCGATTGGAGTTATTCGCGATTATCTCGAAAACCAGCGCGACTACCGTGGTCGAACCATTATAGTAATACCTTCGCAATGGGCCGAGGAATCGAGTTCAATGGTTGTTTCGAGGATCGGTCGAGTTTGGCTTCGGACGATAGTGCCGGAGGACTCTGAAATCCGTCGGGACTTTGAAATTTTTCCGGAGCGATTGGAGTTATTCGCGATTATCTCGAAAACCAGCGCGACTACCGTGGTCGAACCATTATAGTAATACCTTCGCAATGGGCCGAGGAATCGAGTTCAATGGTTGTTTCGAGGATCGGTCGAGTTTGGCTTCGGACGATAGTGCCGGAGGACTCTGAAATCCGTCGGGACTTTGAAATTTTTCCGGAGCGATTGGAGTTATTCGCGATTATCTCGAAAACCAGCGCGACTACCGTGGTCGAACCATTATAGTAATACCTTCGCAATGGGCCGAGGAATCGAGTTCAATGGTTGTTTCGAGGATCGGTCGAGTTTGGCTTCGGACGATAGTGCCGGAGGACTCTGAAATCCGTCGGGACTTTGAAATTTTTCCGGAGCGATTGGAGTTATTCGCGATTATCTCGAAAACCAGCGCGACTACCGTGGTCGAACCATTATAGTAATACCTTCGCAATGGGCCGAGGAATCGAGTTCAATGGTTGTTTCGAGGATCGGTCGAGTTTGGCTTCGGACGATAGTGCCGGAGGACTCTGAAATCCGTCGGGACTTTGAAATTTTTCCGGAGCGATTGGAGTTATTCGCGATTATCTCGAAAACCAGCGCGACTACCGTGGTCGAACCATTATAGTAATACCTTCGCAATGGGCCGAGGAATCGAGTTCAATGGTTGTTTCGAGGATCGGTCGAGTTTGGCTTCGGACGATAGTGCCGGAGGACTCTGAAATCCGTCGGGACTTTGAAATTTTTCCGGAGCGATTGGAGTTATTCGCGATTATCTCGAAAACCAGCGCGACTACCGTGGTCGAACCATTATAGTAATACCTTCGCAATGGGCCGAGGAATCGAGTTCAATGGTTGTTTCGAGGATCGGTCGAGTTTGGCTTCGGACGATAGTGCCGGAGGACTCTGAAATCCGTCGGGACTTTGAAATTTTTCCGGATCGATTGGAGTTATTCGCGATTATCTCGAAAACCAGCGCGACTACCGTGGTCGAACCATTATAGTAATACCTTCGCAATGGGCCGAGGAATCGAGTTCAATGGTTGTTTCGAGGATCGGTCGAGTTTGGCTTCGGACGATAGTGCCGGAGGACTCTGAAATCCGTCGGGACTTTGAAATTTTTCCGGAGCGATTGGAGTTATTCGCGATTATCTCGAAAACCAGCGCGACTACCGTGGTCGAACCATTATAGTAATACCTTCGCAATGGGCCGAGGAATCGAGTTCAATGGTTGTTTCGAGGATCGGTCGAGTTTGGCTTCGGACGATAGTGCCGGAGGACTCTGAAATCCGTCGGGACTTTGAAATTTTTCCGGAGCGATTGGAGTTATTCGCGATTATCTCGAAAACCAGCGCGACTACCGTGGTCGAACCATTATAGTAATACCTTCGCAATGGGCCGAGGAATCGAGTTCAATGGTT
>OZ020481.1:23590328-23602828 GCA_963971345.1 Andrena flavipes | reverse complement strand
AGTGTCCGCCCAATTTGTCGTAATGTCTCCCGAGGGAAGTATCAACGAGCTCATAAAATCCGTTTTTTTTATTTTATTTCTCACAATCTTGTACACGATGCTCCAAGGGTCCCTGTTTCCTTCGGTTGTGACAAAGTTTTGCCATGTTTGTCGTTTGTTGTGTCTTATGGCATTTACGTATGCGTTCCTAGCTGTTCTGTACGTTTGGGCATATTCTTCTATTACATCATCAAAATGTAATCTTCTTGCTCTGCTAAGTTGCTTTTTTGCTGCCATGGATTTCTTTCTTAGGGTGCTTAGTTCCTCACTCCACCAGGGCATAGCCCGATCGGCCCTTTTCCTTTTAGGGATTGAGAATTCGCAACATTTATTTAATATCTTATTAAATTTATGTACTGCTTTGTCGGGAGGTTCTTTTGCCAGTTGTTCTACAACCCTTTCATTGAACTCACAGTTCACAATTTGATTAAATTTACTCCAATCGGCCTTCTCATGGTTGTACCCTACCTCGGTACTCCAGATTCTCTTACGATTTATCGAGCCTTTGACATTAAACGTTATAAGATTATGGTCACTAGTGGTGCAAATTGTATCCACTTTCCAGCTATGCTGATTTAACAGCATGTTATGGCTCATTAACGTTATGTCTATATTCGATTCACCATTTAGAGATGAAAACGTTGGCGAGTTATTTGGTTCATTCACCACTTGGAGGTTATTCGCCATTATAAATTCTTCCATTAATTTGCCTCGTTCATCCGTTTCTTCTGAAAACCACATTTCCGACTTAGAATTTGTATCCATCGTTATTATAATTTTACTGTTCTTAAGACTTCTCATTATTTCTTCTAGTTGCATTAGAAAAGGTTCCAGAGGTCTCGAAAATTGACAATACACATTTATTACATAAAACTCAAGGTCTTCTGCCCGAACTTGGAAACACATAACATGTTCATTCATTACGCATGGAATCGTTAGTATTTCCATCTTTTCTTCCTTCACCACTGCTGCTACCCAAGGGTATTCTCCATATGTATGTATTATCCGTAATTCAGGGGACGTATAGCCCCTAACTGTATTCTTATAGCT
Organism: Andrena flavipes; assembly: GCA_963971345.1. Classification (NCBI taxonomy): domain Eukaryota; kingdom Metazoa; phylum Arthropoda; class Insecta; order Hymenoptera; family Andrenidae; genus Andrena; species Andrena flavipes. The sequence continues at coordinate 23,601,739 of OZ020481.1, read as the reverse complement.
ATACGGTTCCTGGAGACAGAGAATGTCAATTTCGTTTTCTTTCATTATCAATTCTAAATTAGCAGCTGCAGCAGTGGAACGTTGTGCATTTATTTGTCCAACCTTTAGTTCCATTGTATTTTATTTTTATATATTTCCAAGTTCCTTATGTATTCCGGGCAGTCTTTACTCCGCACTGAGTGTCCTACATCCTTTCTTTTCATCCTCTGACAATTTATGCATTGAGGAAGTTCCTTTCTATCGCATTTCTCACGTAAATGGTCTTTTGATCCGCACGTGTCACACAGCTGATCCGGCACACTACATACCTTGGCTATGTGTCCATAGCCGTGGCATTTAAAACATCTCGTTATGTTCAAGTATTCCTTGACACGGTATACTCTCCATAGCATGAAGATTCTTCCTCGATCTACCACAGTTCCAAAAAATTTACTTGGAATTTGCACAATCCAGTTAACCCTGTTCTCTTTGGTTTTAAAACTATGTCGAAAAATTAAACTGTCCTTTAATTCCTGTAGGTCATATCCACTAGCCTCAAAGTTTTTATTAATGAAGTCTTCTTTTAGTTCTTCAGACGTATGTTCTTTTTCAACGTCATATATTATTATAGATGGGTCCATTTTCTTCGGTTTTTCGATTTTTAGACCTACGTTTTCTAATCCACTCTTCGCTATCATATCCACATCTTCCTTGTCCTTAACTTCCATTACAATTCCTTTCTTCTTCATTTGCCTGATATTTTTAACTTTAAGTTTGCTTTTTATGTTTTTTAATCTGTTAATAATATCTGTTTTCAATTCTTCATTATTTCTATTATCATTTTCTAGCACCGGTTTAATAAGCAAGACTTCAAACGTTTCCTTATGTATTTTTTGTTTTTCTATTGCAGGCACCGACCCAGGGCAGGCGGGGCGGGCAGCACGAGACGCCGCACTGGCATAAGAATTCAACATCGGCGGGGCCACGGCCTGGTGAGTTGCCTTCAGCTTCTCATTTTCTAGTATTTCTTTTTGCAATTTTGATTCTAATAGTGACCATTTTTCTAAAATAAATTTGATTGCAGTCCTTGTTACTTTGTTAGTTTCATCAAAAAGGAAATCTTCCAGCCGGGCCCTCTCTACTCTGACATCCTCAAGCGAGGTTCCGGTTACTTCTTCAGGTACCTCATCTTCGTATTCAACTGTAGACTTCTTCCTTTTTACTGATTTAGATCGCGGCCCGGGCCTACCTCGCGCCACCGACACAGATGAAACCGACGAGAGAGAACTAGTTCTGCTTAATCCGCTTACAGTTCCCATTTTTTCATTTTCCACTTCCATTTTGTCATCACCTGTTCCCGCATCATTTCCATTGTTTTTTGTTTTTTTTTGGCTTTTTTGTGTATTCTGTTTTATTTGTTTATTTTTATTTGAATCACTCATATTAATCCCACGAGTATGGTGGAATTAAGGTCCACCCCCTTCAGAGCCACCTATGAGGGGGTAAGGCTGCGAACGTGTGCATGCATGCACACGTCCGCAAGATCGGGAGGGCGCCAGGTATCCCGACCTTGGTCGCTACCGGCTGATGCACCCACCAGCCACGCGCCCGAGCGAAGTCGGACGCGTGCCCTCTCGCCACGCACCATAGCTTAGGGCTAGGGATTTTTTAGAGAGGTTTTTCTCCTCGCGGCCCAGCCGGTTAAGGCAAGACCCCCGTTCCCCCGGCGCCACATACCATCGAGACAAGTCTCAATGGGTCGTCGCAACGCCGAGGGTTTACGGTAGCTCGGGCCCCGGGGGCGCCACTCCCCGTACTGATCAGCATGCCACCCCGGCATGCTGCAGCCCCTGAGGGAAGTAGATAGGGACAGAGGGAATCTCGTTAATCCATTCATGCGCGTCACTAATTAGATGACGAGGCATTTGGCTATTTTTTTTTTTTTTTTTTTTTTTTTTTTTTTTGCCTTGGAGGGGAAATGCATTACGCACACCCCCTGTTATCAGGGGGTAGTGTCGGACTCCCGCTGCCATGCGGACTACCGACTAAAACCCCTCCAGTACAGCTACAATGGCTGCAAAAACGGCATATTGCCCGTCGAGGATGGTGTGGGGGCGGGTAACCCTACCAGTAAAGGCGCATAAACGCCATGCCGTACGCCTATCCAACACCAACACGCGGATGCCCCTCCCTTGTGCCCACCATCCTGTTCCACCGAACCCAATTTGTATGGCTCCCCTGAAGAACCCTTGTGGTGATCCCACAAAGCAACCTCATGGGGAGCCCCAGACCTCGGAGGTAGTCAGCGGATTCGGACGACCACACCCCTCTCCACGAGAGTGTGCATGAGGAAAAGGAGATATCACGCGGGGAAACCCGTGATTCTTCCGCTAGAATGCGGGTCAGATCAGGGTTATCCGCGTAATAGCTCCTCTTTCTCTCATGCTGGTCGTCCAGAGATCTTGCTCCGCTGACCACCTGTGCGTCAATCACGCTAATGCGATCGCCCCTTTTTGCGACCAGGTCAGGCTTCCTCAGTCCAACCGAAGTCTGGAACCGAGGCTCTACGGTGACAGTCCACCCGGCATCCCGGAGACCAGAGGCTAAAACCTTACACACGGCGTCGTGTCGCTTAATGCGACCGCCATGTGTACGGTGGCAGGCCTGTATAATATGGGCGGCTGTTTCGGTGACGCGACAGCCAGCCCGACACTGCAGTTCTCTGGTCTCCCGCCGGATGCCACGCGACGTACGAATGCGCGTGGGTAGACTGTTGACCCGGACGTGATGGTATTGGACATAGTCCCGTCCGGGCACACCGTAGGATCCCGCATCGACCCACCAGTTGGAAAGGTTAGATACTCCACACTCACGTAACTCATACCCGTCTACCGTCCGGTACAAACGGTTTGCCCACCATTCATCCCTCTTCTCCTTGGACGAAAGGTGTTCGCCGTCCACCGTGAGAGCGCGTTCCGCCCAGTTGAGTCGTCGATCGACCCAACCACTGGCAGCGATTACTCTCACGGCCGGGGAGGAAGAGTTCGCCAAGTTTGACAGGCGGGTGAGCATTAGACCGGGTATGGTGGTGGTAAAAGATGGGATGCCTAGGCCTCCCATCTTGCACGGAGTGTGGAAGTACCCAACGGCGGTATCGTGCGGGAGCCGCAGCCACTGGCGGATGGCCACACGCACTCGTCTGTCGAGGGCTCTGAGTTTCCCCAGAGTTGTACCCGCCAGAACAAGCGCGTGGTAATATCGCGGGATGAGGAACGATCGAAGTATCTTGAGCCGCTGTTGCGGCTTCAAGGGGGCCCTCGTCATGCGGTCCAACTCGGTGTTTAGTACACTGCCGGCACGCTTTAGTCCTACAGGTCTAAAGTCAACCCCCAAGTACCGCCATTGGTCCGACGGTGACAGTTGTTTGACTGATTCGCCGTCGGCAAGGCGATACTGGGGGTCGGCCAAGACCTTATATTTCTTCTGCCTACCGGCAGGTACGATGGACAAACACACGCTTTTGCGTGCATTAAACGAGAGCCCCTGTTCCCCCGCCCGCGACTCGACCTCTCGCAGTGCTGCGGCCATGCCCAACCGGGTCGACGAGATCAGGACGATGTCGTCTGCGTACGCAAACGCGTTGACGCGACATCCTCCGATCTCGTATCCGACGTCACGAGGTACGGATTTTAGCACCTCGTCCACGACGAGACAGAACAGAAGGGAAGACAGTGGATCACCCTGTCTAACCCCTCTGCGCACATGGAAGGGCCCCGAACGAACCCCCTCAACTTCAAACATCGTGGTGCTATTCGCGTATAACCGGGCGGTGTAGTTGGAAAATCCCTCCGGCAGACCGGTTCGCCCAAGGATGGCGGAGATGGCATGATGGCTCACTGAATCGAAGGCCTTGGCCACATCTAATGAGACCACATGAATCTCCCTTAGATGCGTCCGCGCATCTTCGAGCAGTGTAGCCATCATCGAGATATTCTCCGCGCACCCATCATCTAAGCATCGCTGCCTAACATCCACAAGGCCAGCTTCGCGTAAACGCTTAGCTAGGATCTTGTGGAGATGGCGGACGGTAACTGATGCGATGCTGATGGGGCGGAAGTCACTCGGTTCTCCAGCTCCATCCTTCTTGGGAACGAACACAGTCCGGCTAACAAGCATCTCCGGAGGGAAACCACCCGACGCGAGCACGATGTTGAAGAAGAGGGTTTTAATGCTCGCTGGGACTGCCTTCCACTGTCTCGTCGTGATACCATCAATTCCGGGTGCCGAAGAATTGGCCATTGTGACTTCCATGGCTTCGTCACAGGTCACCGGGTGCCACATGTACTCCAGGGAGGGCGAAGGTGGAGTGCGCCTTGTTTCTGCGACAGGGAAGGACTCCTGAGACACGAATGGACCCCAGTGTGCTGCCATGGTCGCAACATCTGGTGTCCGTGTCTCAAGCTTCCCGTCGAGGATCTCCCTGGCAGCTCTAGACATACATGTCTTCATGAGCTGTTGTACACGGGCATATTCCCGGCGACGCAGCCGCTTCTTCGGCACTTTGATGGTCGCATCCGGCTCAGGCGAAGGGCGCGGTCGTCTCGGGGGAGGTGCGGGGAACACTTCCCGGATCCAGGCACAGAGTTGGGCGGTCACATCACCCCCGCGGATAAAGTTGTCGGCTATCCGCACAAGAGTGAGTGAACCAAACCCCCGGATGCACCTGGCCACAGGGATTAGTTCCTGCATGGCCAGTGTGAATCCGTTGTGCCGGATATTGTTCCCCCGCGTCGAACGAGGTGATGGCGAGCGTGCCGGACTCGTTGGTGGTGTGAGTCCGGACACGCCTTCGCCCCGCAATGGACTAGCACTGAGTTCATCAGTGGCGGAGCGAAAGGAGGAGTCACTGTGGTTTTGGCTATCGTCCGCTCCCCTTAAAGTCTGGAGATCGCGGAGCGCTTGAGCTACAAGGTCCTTGTAGTCAGCCTTCCGTCTCACACCCTTGATAGCTTCAAGGGTGCGCTCCAGGGGGAGTGTGGCCATGATATGTTGGTTCACAAACCGCACATTCTGGACGACAGCCAATGCCTCCTCTCTCGCCATCAGGCGCAGTTCTTCAGCGCCCCAGCGCTTCTTAACTCGTTCGACATTGACTTCCGCGTTCGCCTGGTCCGGATGCGCGTGACGTCGGTGTACACCCAACCCGATGGTTGATGTGAAGGGGCGATCGCAATCGGGACATGACACTCCCAAGCGTGGACTACGCACACCAGAGGGTCCGGGGTCTGTATCGCTGGTGGTCAGTGATGAAATTGGGGTCGGTGGAACAGTCGGGGGGCGGCGGTAGGGGTGGAATCGCGATGCTGGTGGAGGACGAGCGGCTGGCACGTCGTTTACGGCCTGGTCTGTAGGTCCGGCGAGCCGAGGCCCTCGCCGGAGATTATATATTCTCTCATTAATCTTTGGGCCTACAGATGAATAACCCAGCGCGCCGGGCTGGCAACCCAACGCACCGGGGGAGCCCCTAGGGGCCCCAGCCTCCCCCGGACGTCCGAAGACGCCGACTCACTCCGGCCCTAAGGCGGGGGGCAGGCGCATGGGTCCGAAGACCCTTAGAGTGAGCCAACTCGGGAACGTCGGGATCGTTAAGCCCGTCGCCAGCGAACTGGCGCCCTGCCTTAAGAGAGTCATAGTTACTCCCGCCGTTTACCCGCGCTTTTTTGAATTTCTTCACGTTGACATTCAGAGCACTGGGCAGAAATCACATTGCGTCAACACCCTCGGGGGCCATCGCAATGCTTTGTTTTAATTAGACAGTCGGATTCCCCTAGTCCGTGCCAGTTCTGAGCTGAGCGTTGAATGGCGGCCGAAGAGGACGACCACGACGGTGAAACCGACACGGAAGCCTCGCAGCAAGGAAGATCCGCGGGAGGCGATGGCACGGGACCGAGCTCGGATCCCGGATGCGAGACCGAAATCCCGACCGTTCACCTCACCCAGGCCCGGCTCGTCAACCAAACCCGTTTCCCAACCAAGCCCGACACGCCCCGCTCCTCAGAGCCAATCCTTATTCCGAAGTTACGGATCCAATTTGCCGACTTCCCTTACCTACATTAATCTATCGACTAGAGGCTCTTTACCTTGGAGACCTGCTGCGGATATGGGTACGAACCGGCGCGACACCTCCACGTGGCCCTCTCCTGGATTTTCAAGGTCCGAGGGGAAGATCCGGACACCGCCGCAACTGCGGTGCTCTTCGCGTTCCAAACCCTATCTCCCTGCTAGAGGTTTCCAGGGAACTCGAACGCTTATACAGAAAAGAAAACTCTTCCCGGATCTCCCGACGGCGTCTCCAGGTCATTTTGGGTTACCCCGACGAACACTCTTACGAGGGCCCGAATGGTTTGCGGTTCCGCTACCGGGTTCCGGAATAGGAACCGGATTCCCTTTCGCCCAACGGGTGTGTGTCTCAAAAAAAACTGTTTTAGGACACCACATCTGCATAGGATTTCTCTTAGGGCTTAGGATCGACTGACTCGTGTGCAACGGCTGTTCACACGAAACCCTTCTCCACGTCAGTCCTCCAGGGCCTCGCTGGAGTATTTGCTACTACCACCAAGATCTGCACCGACGGTGGCTCCAGGCAGGCTCACGCCCAGACCCTTCTGCGCACACCGCCGCGACCCTCCTACTCGTCAGGGCTTCATGGAGGACGGTCACCCGCGAGCGGGTGGCACGTCCCTCCCCACTTGCCGCTGACGGCGGAGTATAGGCGCGACGCTTCAGCGCCATCCATTTTCAGGGCTAGTTGCTTCGGCAGGTGAGTTGTTACACACTCCTTAGCGGATTCCGACTTCCATGGCCACCGTCCTGCTGTCTTAAGCAACCAACGCCTTTCATGGTATCCCATAAGCGTCGACTTAGGCGCCTTAACTCTGCGTTTGGTTCATCCCACAGCGCCAGTTCTGCTTACCAAAATTGGCCCACTTGGCACTCTGATTCAATATAATCTCGTGGCTTCATGATCCAAGCAAGCCAGAGATCTCACCCATTTAAAGTTTGAGAATAGGTTGAGGTCGTTTCGGCCCCAAGGCCTCTAATCATTCGCTTTACCAGATGAAACTCGCACACGTTCGCGTAGGAACGAGCGAGTGCCAGCTATCCTGAGGGAAACTTCGGAGGGAACCAGCTACTAGATGGTTCGATTAGTCTTTCGCCCCTATACCCAGTTCCGACGATCGATTTGCACGTCAGAATCGCTACGGACCTCCATCAGGGTTTCCCCTGACTTCGTCCTGACCAGGCATAGTTCACCATCTTTCGGGTCCCAACGTGTACGCTCTAGGTGCGCCTCTTCTCGCAATGAGAACGAGACGCCCCGGGAGTGCGAGGCCGCATCGTAACGCGGCCGATCCTCCCTCGGTCGACGCAAAGGTCGACCTTCACTTTCATTCCGCCTTTAGGTTTCTTTCTCCCAATGACTCGCGCACATGTTAGACTCCTTGGTCCGTGTTTCAAGACGGGTCCTGAGAGTACCCAAAGCAGTAGCGTCGCCGACCGGTAATTCGAAGCTTGGCCCAGTCCAAGGACACCGCCTGCTAACAGCTGGCCAGGCCCGGGGACGGCACCAGGTCCGTGCCTCCGGGTAAGAACTGACCGGGCTTGCGGCGGGCCTGACGCACACACATTCGAAAATGGATTGGTTGCGGCCCGATACCGTCTCAGAGTACCGTCGCGCAGCCGGCCAGGCGGCCGAGGGTCTGTCGCGTGCTCTGGGAGCAACGAAACAGGCAACCGCTCGGGCCGTAGACCGACACGCAACGGGTCGCGACGTTCTACTAGGGGAGAAGTGCACGACTACGTGGCCGGAACATTCGCCGCCGGTGGTGTACCCTCGTTAATGGAACCACGAAGGTCCATCCGGAGTATCGCGCACCGACGGGAGCCAGCCTCGTCGACGATGAATCTCCCCATTCGATCTTTTGGGTTTCTCAGGTTTACCCCTGAACGGTTTCACGTACTCTTGAACTCTCTCTTCAAAGTTCTTTTCAACTTTCCCTCACGGTACTTGTTCGCTATCGGTCTCGTGGTTGTATTTAGCCTTAGATGGAGTTTACCACCCACTTAGGGTTGCACTCTCAAGCAACCCGACTCTATGGAGAGATCCTCCCGAAACGCGTACCGGTCGCTACGGGCCTGGCACCCTCTCCGGGTAAGTGGCCCCATTCAAGATGGACTTGGACGCGGTGCGACGTCACGGGATAAACGGATCCTCCTGAACACTACAATTCCCTGCGGCGGAACCGCGGGATTCAGTGCTGGGCTAATTCCTGTTCGCTCGCCGCTACTAAGGAAATCCTTGTTAGTTTCTTTTCCTCCGCTTAGTAATATGCTTAAATTCAGCGGGTAATCTCGCCTACTCTGAGGTCGTCAATCGTTATATATTATACAAATGTGTCATCAGAGAAAAAAAACCGAGACCGCCAAGTAGAGAGAGAAGATATTTTGGAGAAGCGCGCGGCGCGCCTCCGGTATATGAATCATGCTCCCTCTTTTGGATATTGTCGTGTCGATGATGGTGATCATCGATCTCGTGTAGTATCCAGAGGTGCCATCGCATGATTTTTTCAGAGAAAAGGTACATTGGACTATCTCTCTTCTTCTCTAATCGAGAGAGAATTATAGAGTTCACCCCTACCTCTATTTGCGCCTCGCCAAAGTGTCTTTTCGTCGCGCATCGTCGATTCGATCAGAGACTCTCGCGGAACGACCACCGGTTTTTACTTTAACGTTCGTCCGCTATTATCAGCTTTGAGATTCCGCTATCCCTTCACGCCGCGAGCAGTGACTCGCAGCAGAGGGAACCGTGGAAAAATAAGCTTTTCTTCCGTGGACTGAACGACCGGCGAGACCCGCGGCTCTCGTATACGATCGACCAACAACGCGACAAAGACATGGGGCGATCGGGGAGACTCTTTCTCTTCAATTCTACGAAGTGAGAGTCTTTCCTTGCACACCTTTCGCGGCATCGGCGCCTTTCGGTTCGTCAAAGTTCAAATTCACGCAGCCGCGCCAACGAGGATTCAGAGAAACTGGGTACAGAAACGTTTTAAACGACGGCGTGGAGCGCAACCACTTCTCTTCTCATCGGATGTTTGGCGCATACAAACTACACTCTCTGTGTGTCGACGGAACGTGGCCATAGGGAGGGAATGACGAGAGGGCTAGGCGAGGCCACGCGCAACGACGGGGAAATAAATCGACCCGATCATGTTAACGAGTGGTTTTTTTATTTATCATCCCGCACAGGCGCCTCTCCATTCATGTACACCATCCTTGTGGATCTTCACGGCGTCCCGAAGAACGAGTATGTGTTGTTGTGCCCTCGATGTATAGATTGTGACTTTTCACTCTCACTGTCAAAACGACGACCCTCTTCTCTCTTTTTAAAATCCCTGGGGCCGCGTGAACGCGACGATATAGATCGGCGCGCACGTATGCCGCGCGCACTCCGCGCTCTATCTCTCTATCATCTCGCTCTTTTTTGGGTCTCTCTTTCTCGGGACAAATTTTTCATTTCAGGCGACGTCGGGAGCACGGTAAAAGATCTCGCGCGGAACGTGAAGGCATATTCTACACACCAGTGCGAGCGGAGAGGCCGCTGTGTGTGATCCAAGGGGAGCGGTGCAGCACACGGGCGGTCGTTATAAAGCAACGACGCACAACGCCGTGTAAGCACGCACGCGAGTCCCCAAACGATCATTCATCACATTCTCGCCTCTCTCTTTCTGGTTCTCGCACCGGAGAGAGTACACACGCTTCACGATTCTCACGCGAGCCCGTTGCAAACGCCGACGAACGACCCAACTTTCGCTCGTACGTCGCGTATCTCGCGTGTATCATTCGACCCGACTCCGAAACGCGTTACATCGTCGGAAACGCGAGACGGCGAGGATGTGAATACGCAGAGATCCGACGCAAGCAGTCTTTTGTACGTGATAACGACCCTCAGCCAGGCGTGGTCCAGGAATTGTATCCGTGGACCGCAATGTGCGTTCGAAATGTCGATGTTCATGTGTCCTGCAGTTCACACGTTGACGCGCAATTAGCTGCGTTCTTCATCGACCCACGAGCCAAGTGATCCACCGTTCAGGGTAATCGTGTTTTATTAAATATGTTCGTAATTTTATCTTTGTTCTCGGTTCGGGTGAAGCCGAGGCCCGTGCGCCTCCAACCAGCGCGCGAAGGAGGTTCGTCCGGGCGTCGCCAGCGTTGACGACACTGTGTGTGATTTGTGTCCAGGACGGGAACACCGTCGAAACGTACCGCGGCGGAAACACCGCGCGACACGTCCGACGGCCGAGCGTATATTATTCATTTAAAAACCATCGAGATACACGGCGGTTGGGTACGAGACCCTTTGTAATTGCGTGTACACGGAGGCGGGGGCCCAGACCACCGTACGCGGCAGCATCCTCTTCTACTTACACGCTCTCTCTCTCTCTCTATCGTCGTAGTCGCCCGAAAGCGGACGCACGGCCGGCTTCGATCGGTCCAATCGGACTTTCGCTATCGAAGCTTCACAGCCGGTCCCTTTCATTTTGCTAACGGGGCACGCGATTAAGAAGCGAGCGATGATACTCGGGATGCACCTCGACGCGATGGATGGTAAGAGCGCCGCAACCCCTAGGTTACCCGGATCCTCTCCGAGGAGAGTGTCCGTCACAGGACTCTTCGGAGCGCGCGACCAAAACTAAGGAAGCGGGATGCGAGTGGAAGAAGCGTCGTCGAGAGAAAGAGAGAAAAACGTCGCGAAGCCGAGGCTTCGACGGCGGCTCGTTCCTGCTCTCTCTTCTCTCAATTAACCACCACCACCACCACTCGGAGCGCTTGTGGTGTGTTTTCCTCCCTGTCTTGGGTCGCGAGTGACTCCTTTCTCGATACGAGCATCTACAAGCTCGCGCAGACAAACACGCACAGACACGGGCAAACGCCTCCGATACGAGGGTTTACGCGAATCGACGAGGCGGCGGGTTACCTAGAGGAGAACACGATCGCAACGACGGGGTCTTGGTTCTTCCCGATCCAGTTAACGACGGTCTCTCGAGAAACCTCGCGCGAGCGCACTCGTGATTGCGTTCGTATTATTATCGTCTTCCCGTTCTCAAAGAGGGGCGCGTCTGGCGGTCTGGAGCGTTCGCTTGCTTGCTTGCTTGCTTGCTGCTCTCTCTCTCTCTTTGCGCTTCACCGATGGCAGCGGACGGGAGCGTCGCGGTGAGAAACCAGGTTCTCCGTCTGTAGCGACCTCCCCACGTAAGCCGTGCCACGGCGTTGCTAAATGCAATCGCATTTAGTCGTTGGTATCTGTGTAAACGCATTCGCATTTAGTTTTTGGTATCTGTGTAAACGCATTCGCATTTAGTTTTTGGTAT
>OZ020481.1:23585328-23587828 GCA_963971345.1 Andrena flavipes | reverse complement strand
ATGCTCGATAAAGCGCGTAAATCACGCGTCCCGCACCATCCATCGGGAAGCACGGAGTACACGGACACGCTAGCATCAACCGTATAAGCACGGACCACTACACGCTGGACAAATCGACAAAGCGCGTAACATTCACGCTGGTCATGTACGTAATAGCGCGGACAAGTGCATGCTGAGCAAACGGGAAAGCGCGAATCGTGCCATGCTGGGCATAACGAGTTGGGACGTAATGTGCGCGCTAGGCATATCGAGATCTGACACCTCTTGGGTTTGTATCTACTTTCTCCCTCTTTCAAAGTTCGAACATTTAGTTCGATACTTTATAATATACCCGGACGCTAGCCTTACTTAGCGTTTTGTTAAGTTCAAATCGTCCATCTGCGTGGATAAAGAGTTGAATGCATGATTTCGTACAAGCATACACAGAATTGCATATGTGTCACCAACGTCACTTTTGGACGCTCACCACATAAGGGCCATTCGGTCTTAGACACCGACCCGTGGTTATGCTGTGTGGAGAAATCCGAAACGCAACACGGCAAGAACAGTCGAGACAGAATCTCGAGGAGCGGTGACTGCTTCTCGACCGAGGTCGTAGAATAGCCACGCGCCCAACGCTGCTCCGACCGAGACGCTCGGACCGTCGCTCTCCCTTATAGATACCGAACGGCCGGCCGGAACGCCGGCGCCGCCGTACCTTACGCACGGGCGCTTATGGGTGTAAACCGCCGCTACAACAGACCGCTCGCCCGGCACTTTCGGACTTAGCCGCGGACAGTGTCGGAGACAAGAGTAAACCGACTAAACGAATTATTATACACATTCGCCGCGAACATTACCACGACACATACTCGGTCACAAACGACATTCCAAAATTATATCGCGGGACTTTGAAATTTTTCCGGATCGATTGGAGTTATTCGCGATTATCTCGAAAACCAGCGCGACTACCGTGGTCGAACCATTATAGTAATACCTTCGCAATGGGCCGAGGAATCGAGTTCAATGGTTGTTTCGAGGATCGGTCGAGTTTGGCTTCGGACGATAGTGCCGGAGGACTCTGAAATCCGTCGGGACTTTGAAATTTTTCCGGATCGATTGGAGTTATTCGCGATTATCTCGAAAACCAGCGCGACTACCGTGGTCGAACCATTATAGTAATACCTTCGCAATGGGCCGAGGAATCGAGTTCAATGGTTGTTTCGAGGATCGGTCGAGTTTGGCTTCGGACGATAGTGCCGGAGGACTCTGAAATCCGTCGGGACTTTGAAATTTTTCCGGAGCGATTGGAGTTATTCGCGATTATCTCGAAAACCAGCGCGACTACCGTGGTCGAACCATTATAGTAATACCTTCGCAATGGGCCGAGGAATCGAGTTCAATGGTTGTTTCGAGGATCGGTCGAGTTTGGCTTCGGACGATAGTGCCGGAGGACTCTGAAATCCGTCGGGACTTTGAAATTTTTCCGGAGCGATTGGAGTTATTCGCGATTATCTCGAAAACCAGCGCGACTACCGTGGTCGAACCATTATAGTAATACCTTCGCAATGGGCCGAGGAATCGAGTTCAATGGTTGTTTCGAGGATCGGTCGAGTTTGGCTTCGGACGATAGTGCCGGAGGACTCTGAAATCCGTCGGGACTTTGAAATTTTTCCGGAGCGATTGGAGTTATTCGCGATTATCTCGAAAACCAGCGCGACTACCGTGGTCGAACCATTATAGTAATACCTTCGCAATGGGCCGAGGAATCGAGTTCAATGGTTGTTTCGAGGATCGGTCGAGTTTGGCTTCGGACGATAGTGCCGGAGGACTCTGAAATCCGTCGGGACTTTGAAATTTTTCCGGAGCGATTGGAGTTATTCGCGATTATCTCGAAAACCAGCGCGACTACCGTGGTCGAACCATTATAGTAATACCTTCGCAATGGGCCGAGGAATCGAGTTCAATGGTTGTTTCGAGGATCGGTCGAGTTTGGCTTCGGACGATAGTGCCGGAGGACTCTGAAATCCGTCGGGACTTTGAAATTTTTCCGGAGCGATTGGAGTTATTCGCGATTATCTCGAAAACCAGCGCGACTACCGTGGTCGAACCATTATAGTAATACCTTCGCAATGGGCCGAGGAATCGAGTTCAATGGTTGTTTCGAGGATCGGTCGAGTTTGGCTTCGGACGATAGTGCCGGAGGACTCTGAAATCCGTCGGGACTTTGAAATTTTTCCGGATCGATTGGAGTTATTCGCGATTATCTCGAAAACCAGCGCGACTACCGTGGTCGAACCATTATAGTAATACCTTCGCAATGGGCCGAGGAATCGAGTTCAATGGTTGTTTCGAGGATCGGTCGAGTTTGGCTTCGGACGATAGTGCCGGAGGACTCTGAAATCCGTCGGGACTTTGAAATTTTTCCGGAGCGATTGGAGTTATTCGCGATTATCTCGAAAACCAGCGCGACTACCGTGGTCGAACCATTATAGTAATACCTTCGCAATGGGCCGAGGAA
>OZ020481.1:23575328-23580328 GCA_963971345.1 Andrena flavipes | reverse complement strand
GATCTCCCGACGGCGTCTCCAGGTCATTTTGGGTTACCCCGACGAACACTCTTACGAGGGCCCGAATGGTTTGCGGTTCCGCTACCGGGTTCCGGAATAGGAACCGGATTCCCTTTCGCCCAACGGGTGTGTGTCTCAAAAAAAACTGTTTTAGGACACCACATCTGCATAGGATTTCTCTTAGGGCTTAGGATCGACTGACTCGTGTGCAACGGCTGTTCACACGAAACCCTTCTCCACGTCAGTCCTCCAGGGCCTCGCTGGAGTATTTGCTACTACCACCAAGATCTGCACCGACGGTGGCTCCAGGCAGGCTCACGCCCAGACCCTTCTGCGCACACCGCCGCGACCCTCCTACTCGTCAGGGCTTCATGGAGGACGGTCACCCGCGAGCGGGTGGCACGTCCCTCCCCACTTGCCGCTGACGGCGGAGTATAGGCGCGACGCTTCAGCGCCATCCATTTTCAGGGCTAGTTGCTTCGGCAGGTGAGTTGTTACACACTCCTTAGCGGATTCCGACTTCCATGGCCACCGTCCTGCTGTCTTAAGCAACCAACGCCTTTCATGGTATCCCATAAGCGTCGACTTAGGCGCCTTAACTCTGCGTTTGGTTCATCCCACAGCGCCAGTTCTGCTTACCAAAATTGGCCCACTTGGCACTCTGATTCAATATAATCTCGTGGCTTCATGATCCAAGCAAGCCAGAGATCTCACCCATTTAAAGTTTGAGAATAGGTTGAGGTCGTTTCGGCCCCAAGGCCTCTAATCATTCGCTTTACCAGATGAAACTCGCACACGTTCGCGTAGGAACGAGCGAGTGCCAGCTATCCTGAGGGAAACTTCGGAGGGAACCAGCTACTAGATGGTTCGATTAGTCTTTCGCCCCTATACCCAGTTCCGACGATCGATTTGCACGTCAGAATCGCTACGGACCTCCATCAGGGTTTCCCCTGACTTCGTCCTGACCAGGCATAGTTCACCATCTTTCGGGTCCCAACGTGTACGCTCTAGGTGCGCCTCTTCTCGCAATGAGAACGAGACGCCCCGGGAGTGCGAGGCCGCATCGTAACGCGGCCGATCCTCCCTCGGTCGACGCAAAGGTCGACCTTCACTTTCATTCCGCCTTTAGGTTTCTTTCTCCCAATGACTCGCGCACATGTTAGACTCCTTGGTCCGTGTTTCAAGACGGGTCCTGAGAGTACCCAAAGCAGTAGCGTCGCCGACCGGTAATTCGAAGCTTGGCCCAGTCCAAGGACACCGCCTGCTAACAGCTGGCCAGGCCCGGGGACGGCACCAGGTCCGTGCCTCCGGGTAAGAACTGACCGGGCTTGCGGCGGGCCTGACGCACACACATTCGAAAATGGATTGGTTGCGGCCCGATACCGTCTCAGAGTACCGTCGCGCAGCCGGCCAGGCGGCCGAGGGTCTGTCGCGTGCTCTGGGAGCAACGAAACAGGCAACCGCTCGGGCCGTAGACCGACACGCAACGGGTCGCGACGTTCTACTAGGGGAGAAGTGCACGACTACGTGGCCGGAACATTCGCCGCCGGTGGTGTACCCTCGTTAATGGAACCACGAAGGTCCATCCGGAGTATCGCGCACCGACGGGAGCCAGCCTCGTCGACGATGAATCTCCCCATTCGATCTTTTGGGTTTCTCAGGTTTACCCCTGAACGGTTTCACGTACTCTTGAACTCTCTCTTCAAAGTTCTTTTCAACTTTCCCTCACGGTACTTGTTCGCTATCGGTCTCGTGGTTGTATTTAGCCTTAGATGGAGTTTACCACCCACTTAGGGTTGCACTCTCAAGCAACCCGACTCTATGGAGAGATCCTCCCGAAACGCGTACCGGTCGCTACGGGCCTGGCACCCTCTCCGGGTAAGTGGCCCCATTCAAGATGGACTTGGACGCGGTGCGACGTCACGGGATAAACGGATCCTCCTGAACACTACAATTCCCTGCGGCGGAACCGCGGGATTCAGTGCTGGGCTAATTCCTGTTCGCTCGCCGCTACTAAGGAAATCCTTGTTAGTTTCTTTTCCTCCGCTTAGTAATATGCTTAAATTCAGCGGGTAATCTCGCCTACTCTGAGGTCGTCAATCGTTATATATTATACAAATGTGTCATCAGAGAAAAAAAACCGAGACCGCCAAGTAGAGAGAGAAGATATTTTGGAGAAGCGCGCGGCGCGCCTCCGGTATATGAATCATGCTCCCTCTTTTGGATATTGTCGTGTCGATGATGGTGATCATCGATCTCGTGTAGTATCCAGAGGTGCCATCGCATGATTTTTTCAGAGAAAAGGTACATTGGACTATCTCTCTTCTTCTCTAATCGAGAGAGAATTATAGAGTTCACCCCTACCTCTATTTGCGCCTCGCCAAAGTGTCTTTTCGTCGCGCATCGTCGATTCGATCAGAGACTCTCGCGGAACGACCACCGGTTTTTACTTTAACGTTCGTCCGCTATTATCAGCTTTGAGATTCCGCTATCCCTTCACGCCGCGAGCAGTGACTCGCAGCAGAGGGAACCGTGGAAAAATAAGCTTTTCTTCCGTGGACTGAACGACCGGCGAGACCCGCGGCTCTCGTATACGATCGACCAACAACGCGACAAAGACATGGGGCGATCGGGGAGACTCTTTCTCTTCAATTCTACGAAGTGAGAGTCTTTCCTTGCACACCTTTCGCGGCATCGGCGCCTTTCGGTTCGTCAAAGTTCAAATTCACGCAGCCGCGCCAACGAGGATTCAGAGAAACTGGGTACAGAAACGTTTTAAACGACGGCGTGGAGCGCAACCACTTCTCTTCTCATCGGATGTTTGGCGCATACAAACTACACTCTCTGTGTGTCGACGGAACGTGGCCATAGGGAGGGAATGACGAGAGGGCTAGGCGAGGCCACGCGCAACGACGGGGAAATAAATCGACCCGATCATGTTAACGAGTGGTTTTTTTATTTATCATCCCGCACAGGCGCCTCTCCATTCATGTACACCATCCTTGTGGATCTTCACGGCGTCCCGAAGAACGAGTATGTGTTGTTGTGCCCTCGATGTATAGATTGTGACTTTTCACTCTCACTGTCAAAACGACGACCCTCTTCTCTCTTTTTAAAATCCCTGGGGCCGCGTGAACGCGACGATATAGATCGGCGCGCACGTATGCCGCGCGCACTCCGCGCTCTATCTCTCTATCATCTCGCTCTTTTTTGGGTCTCTCTTTCTCGGGACAAATTTTTCATTTCAGGCGACGTCGGGAGCACGGTAAAAGATCTCGCGCGGAACGTGAAGGCATATTCTACACACCAGTGCGAGCGGAGAGGCCGCTGTGTGTGATCCAAGGGGAGCGGTGCAGCACACGGGCGGTCGTTATAAAGCAACGACGCACAACGCCGTGTAAGCACGCACGCGAGTCCCCAAACGATCATTCATCACATTCTCGCCTCTCTCTTTCTGGTTCTCGCACCGGAGAGAGTACACACGCTTCACGATTCTCACGCGAGCCCGTTGCAAACGCCGACGAACGACCCAACTTTCGCTCGTACGTCGCGTATCTCGCGTGTATCATTCGACCCGACTCCGAAACGCGTTACATCGTCGGAAACGCGAGACGGCGAGGATGTGAATACGCAGAGATCCGACGCAAGCAGTCTTTTGTACGTGATAACGACCCTCAGCCAGGCGTGGTCCAGGAATTGTATCCGTGGACCGCAATGTGCGTTCGAAATGTCGATGTTCATGTGTCCTGCAGTTCACACGTTGACGCGCAATTAGCTGCGTTCTTCATCGACCCACGAGCCAAGTGATCCACCGTTCAGGGTAATCGTGTTTTATTAAATATGTTCGTAATTTTATCTTTGTTCTCGGTTCGGGTGAAGCCGAGGCCCGTGCGCCTCCAACCAGCGCGCGAAGGAGGTTCGTCCGGGCGTCGCCAGCGTTGACGACACTGTGTGTGATTTGTGTCCAGGACGGGAACACCGTCGAAACGTACCGCGGCGGAAACACCGCGCGACACGTCCGACGGCCGAGCGTATATTATTCATTTAAAAACCATCGAGATACACGGCGGTTGGGTACGAGACCCTTTGTAATTGCGTGTACACGGAGGCGGGGGCCCAGACCACCGTACGCGGCAGCATCCTCTTCTACTTACACGCTCTCTCTCTCTCTCTATCGTCGTAGTCGCCCGAAAGCGGACGCACGGCCGGCTTCGATCGGTCCAATCGGACTTTCGCTATCGAAGCTTCACAGCCGGTCCCTTTCATTTTGCTAACGGGGCACGCGATTAAGAAGCGAGCGATGATACTCGGGATGCACCTCGACGCGATGGATGGTAAGAGCGCCGCAACCCCTAGGTTACCCGGATCCTCTCCGAGGAGAGTGTCCGTCACAGGACTCTTCGGAGCGCGCGACCAAAACTAAGGAAGCGGGATGCGAGTGGAAGAAGCGTCGTCGAGAGAAAGAGAGAAAAACGTCGCGAAGCCGAGGCTTCGACGGCGGCTCGTTCCTGCTCTCTCTTCTCTCAATTAACCACCACCACCACCACTCGGAGCGCTTGTGGTGTGTTTTCCTCCCTGTCTTGGGTCGCGAGTGACTCCTTTCTCGATACGAGCATCTACAAGCTCGCGCAGACAAACACGCACAGACACGGGCAAACGCCTCCGATACGAGGGTTTACGCGAATCGACGAGGCGGCGGGTTACCTAGAGGAGAACACGATCGCAACGACGGGGTCTTGGTTCTTCCCGATCCAGTTAACGACGGTCTCTCGAGAAACCTCGCGCGAGCGCACTCGTGATTGCGTTCGTATTATTATCGTCTTCCCGTTCTCAAAGAGGGGCGCGTCTGGCGGTCTGGAGCGTTCGCTTGCTTGCTTGCTTGCTTGCTGCTCTCTCTCTCTCTTTGCGCTTCACCGATGGCAGCGGACGGGAGCGTCGCGGTGAGAAACCAGGTTCTCCGTCTGTAGCGACCTCCCCACGTAAGCCGTGCCACGGCGTTG
>OZ020481.1:23570328-23572828 GCA_963971345.1 Andrena flavipes | reverse complement strand
GGACTAATGTTAATCGGATATGTGCCTTTTATATACGTTCACAGAAAGATCTCGGACAAAATTCATTAAATTTCCCTTATAAATAAGGATGGCATCGGATGCTCGATAAAGCGCGTAAATCACGCGTCCCGCACCATCCATCGGGAAGCACGGAGTACACGGACACGCTAGCATCAACCGTATAAGCACGGACCACTACACGCTGGACAAATCGACAAAGCGCGTAACATTCACGCTGGTCATGTACGTAATAGCGCGGACAAGTGCATGCTGAGCAAACGGGAAAGCGCGAATCGTGCCATGCTGGGCATAACGAGTTGGGACGTAATGTGCGCGCTAGGCATATCGAGATCTGACACCTCTTGGGTTTGTATCTACTTTCTCCCTCTTTCAAAGTTCGAACATTTAGTTCGATACTTTATAATATACCCGGACGCTAGCCTTACTTAGCGTTTTGTTAAGTTCAAATCGTCCATCTGCGTGGATAAAGAGTTGAATGCATGATTTCGTACAAGCATACACAGAATTGCATATGTGTCACCAACGTCACTTTTGGACGCTCACCACATAAGGGCCATTCGGTCTTAGACACCGACCCGTGGTTATGCTGTGTGGAGAAATCCGAAACGCAACACGGCAAGAACAGTCGAGACAGAATCTCGAGGAGCGGTGACTGCTTCTCGACCGAGGTCGTAGAATAGCCACGCGCCCAACGCTGCTCCGACCGAGACGCTCGGACCGTCGCTCTCCCTTATAGATACCGAACGGCCGGCCGGAACGCCGGCGCCGCCGTACCTTACGCACGGGCGCTTATGGGTGTAAACCGCCGCTACAACAGACCGCTCGCCCGGCACTTTCGGACTTAGCCGCGGACAGTGTCGGAGACAAGAGTAAACCGACTAAACGAATTATTATACACATTCGCCGCGAACATTACCACGACACATACTCGGTCACAAACGACATTCCAAAATTATATCGCGGGACTTTGAAATTTTTCCGGATCGATTGGAGTTATTCGCGATTATCTCGAAAACCAGCGCGACTACCGTGGTCGAACCATTATAGTAATACCTTCGCAATGGGCCGAGGAATCGAGTTCAATGGTTGTTTCGAGGATCGGTCGAGTTTGGCTTCGGACGATAGTGCCGGAGGACTCTGAAATCCGTCGGGACTTTGAAATTTTTCCGGATCGATTGGAGTTATTCGCGATTATCTCGAAAACCAGCGCGACTACCGTGGTCGAACCATTATAGTAATACCTTCGCAATGGGCCGAGGAATCGAGTTCAATGGTTGTTTCGAGGATCGGTCGAGTTTGGCTTCGGACGATAGTGCCGGAGGACTCTGAAATCCGTCGGGACTTTGAAATTTTTCCGGAGCGATTGGAGTTATTCGCGATTATCTCGAAAACCAGCGCGACTACCGTGGTCGAACCATTATAGTAATACCTTCGCAATGGGCCGAGGAATCGAGTTCAATGGTTGTTTCGAGGATCGGTCGAGTTTGGCTTCGGACGATAGTGCCGGAGGACTCTGAAATCCGTCGGGACTTTGAAATTTTTCCGGATCGATTGGAGTTATTCGCGATTATCTCGAAAACCAGCGCGACTACCGTGGTCGAACCATTATAGTAATACCTTCGCAATGGGCCGAGGAATCGAGTTCAATGGTTGTTTCGAGGATCGGTCGAGTTTGGCTTCGGACGATAGTGCCGGAGGACTCTGAAATCCGTCGGGACTTTGAAATTTTTCCGGAGCGATTGGAGTTATTCGCGATTATCTCGAAAACCAGCGCGACTACCGTGGTCGAACCATTATAGTAATACCTTCGCAATGGGCCGAGGAATCGAGTTCAATGGTTGTTTCGAGGATCGGTCGAGTTTGGCTTCGGACGATAGTGCCGGAGGACTCTGAAATCCGTCGGGACTTTGAAATTTTTCCGGAGCGATTGGAGTTATTCGCGATTATCTCGAAAACCAGCGCGACTACCGTGGTCGAACCATTATAGTAATACCTTCGCAATGGGCCGAGGAATCGAGTTCAATGGTTGTTTCGAGGATCGGTCGAGTTTGGCTTCGGACGATAGTGCCGGAGGACTCTGAAATCCGTCGGGACTTTGAAATTTTTCCGGAGCGATTGGAGTTATTCGCGATTATCTCGAAAACCAGCGCGACTACCGTGGCCGAACCATTATAGTAATACCTTCGCAATGGGCCGAGGAATCGAGTTCAATGGTTGTTTCGAGGATCGGTCGAGTTTGGCTTCGGACGATAGTGCCGGAGGACTCTGAAATCCGTCGGGACTTTGAAATTTTTCCGGAGCGATTGGAGTTATTCGCGATTATCTCGAAAACCAGCGCGACTACCGTGGTCGAACCATTATAGTAATACCTTCGCAATGGGCCGAGGAATCGAGTTCAATGGTTGTTTCGAGGATCGGTCGAGTTTGGCTTCGGACGATAGTGCCGGAGGACTCTGAAATCCGTCGGGACTTTGAAATT
>OZ020481.1:23560328-23565328 GCA_963971345.1 Andrena flavipes | reverse complement strand
TCCGGAATAGGAACCGGATTCCCTTTCGCCCAACGGGTGTGTGTCTCAAAAAAAACTGTTTTAGGACACCACATCTGCATAGGATTTCTCTTAGGGCTTAGGATCGACTGACTCGTGTGCAACGGCTGTTCACACGAAACCCTTCTCCACGTCAGTCCTCCAGGGCCTCGCTGGAGTATTTGCTACTACCACCAAGATCTGCACCGACGGTGGCTCCAGGCAGGCTCACGCCCAGACCCTTCTGCGCACACCGCCGCGACCCTCCTACTCGTCAGGGCTTCATGGAGGACGGTCACCCGCGAGCGGGTGGCACGTCCCTCCCCACTTGCCGCTGACGGCGGAGTATAGGCGCGACGCTTCAGCGCCATCCATTTTCAGGGCTAGTTGCTTCGGCAGGTGAGTTGTTACACACTCCTTAGCGGATTCCGACTTCCATGGCCACCGTCCTGCTGTCTTAAGCAACCAACGCCTTTCATGGTATCCCATAAGCGTCGACTTAGGCGCCTTAACTCTGCGTTTGGTTCATCCCACAGCGCCAGTTCTGCTTACCAAAATTGGCCCACTTGGCACTCTGATTCAATATAATCTCGTGGCTTCATGATCCAAGCAAGCCAGAGATCTCACCCATTTAAAGTTTGAGAATAGGTTGAGGTCGTTTCGGCCCCAAGGCCTCTAATCATTCGCTTTACCAGATGAAACTCGCACACGTTCGCGTAGGAACGAGCGAGTGCCAGCTATCCTGAGGGAAACTTCGGAGGGAACCAGCTACTAGATGGTTCGATTAGTCTTTCGCCCCTATACCCAGTTCCGACGATCGATTTGCACGTCAGAATCGCTACGGACCTCCATCAGGGTTTCCCCTGACTTCGTCCTGACCAGGCATAGTTCACCATCTTTCGGGTCCCAACGTGTACGCTCTAGGTGCGCCTCTTCTCGCAATGAGAACGAGACGCCCCGGGAGTGCGAGGCCGCATCGTAACGCGGCCGATCCTCCCTCGGTCGACGCAAAGGTCGACCTTCACTTTCATTCCGCCTTTAGGTTTCTTTCTCCCAATGACTCGCGCACATGTTAGACTCCTTGGTCCGTGTTTCAAGACGGGTCCTGAGAGTACCCAAAGCAGTAGCGTCGCCGACCGGTAATTCGAAGCTTGGCCCAGTCCAAGGACACCGCCTGCTAACAGCTGGCCAGGCCCGGGGACGGCACCAGGTCCGTGCCTCCGGGTAAGAACTGACCGGGCTTGCGGCGGGCCTGACGCACACACATTCGAAAATGGATTGGTTGCGGCCCGATACCGTCTCAGAGTACCGTCGCGCAGCCGGCCAGGCGGCCGAGGGTCTGTCGCGTGCTCTGGGAGCAACGAAACAGGCAACCGCTCGGGCCGTAGACCGACACGCAACGGGTCGCGACGTTCTACTAGGGGAGAAGTGCACGACTACGTGGCCGGAACATTCGCCGCCGGTGGTGTACCCTCGTTAATGGAACCACGAAGGTCCATCCGGAGTATCGCGCACCGACGGGAGCCAGCCTCGTCGACGATGAATCTCCCCATTCGATCTTTTGGGTTTCTCAGGTTTACCCCTGAACGGTTTCACGTACTCTTGAACTCTCTCTTCAAAGTTCTTTTCAACTTTCCCTCACGGTACTTGTTCGCTATCGGTCTCGTGGTTGTATTTAGCCTTAGATGGAGTTTACCACCCACTTAGGGTTGCACTCTCAAGCAACCCGACTCTATGGAGAGATCCTCCCGAAACGCGTACCGGTCGCTACGGGCCTGGCACCCTCTCCGGGTAAGTGGCCCCATTCAAGATGGACTTGGACGCGGTGCGACGTCACGGGATAAACGGATCCTCCTGAACACTACAATTCCCTGCGGCGGAACCGCGGGATTCAGTGCTGGGCTAATTCCTGTTCGCTCGCCGCTACTAAGGAAATCCTTGTTAGTTTCTTTTCCTCCGCTTAGTAATATGCTTAAATTCAGCGGGTAATCTCGCCTACTCTGAGGTCGTCAATCGTTATATATTATACAAATGTGTCATCAGAGAAAAAAAACCGAGACCGCCAAGTAGAGAGAGAAGATATTTTGGAGAAGCGCGCGGCGCGCCTCCGGTATATGAATCATGCTCCCTCTTTTGGATATTGTCGTGTCGATGATGGTGATCATCGATCTCGTGTAGTATCCAGAGGTGCCATCGCATGATTTTTTCAGAGAAAAGGTACATTGGACTATCTCTCTTCTTCTCTAATCGAGAGAGAATTATAGAGTTCACCCCTACCTCTATTTGCGCCTCGCCAAAGTGTCTTTTCGTCGCGCATCGTCGATTCGATCAGAGACTCTCGCGGAACGACCACCGGTTTTTACTTTAACGTTCGTCCGCTATTATCAGCTTTGAGATTCCGCTATCCCTTCACGCCGCGAGCAGTGACTCGCAGCAGAGGGAACCGTGGAAAAATAAGCTTTTCTTCCGTGGACTGAACGACCGGCGAGACCCGCGGCTCTCGTATACGATCGACCAACAACGCGACAAAGACATGGGGCGATCGGGGAGACTCTTTCTCTTCAATTCTACGAAGTGAGAGTCTTTCCTTGCACACCTTTCGCGGCATCGGCGCCTTTCGGTTCGTCAAAGTTCAAATTCACGCAGCCGCGCCAACGAGGATTCAGAGAAACTGGGTACAGAAACGTTTTAAACGACGGCGTGGAGCGCAACCACTTCTCTTCTCATCGGATGTTTGGCGCATACAAACTACACTCTCTGTGTGTCGACGGAACGTGGCCATAGGGAGGGAATGACGAGAGGGCTAGGCGAGGCCACGCGCAACGACGGGGAAATAAATCGACCCGATCATGTTAACGAGTGGTTTTTTTATTTATCATCCCGCACAGGCGCCTCTCCATTCATGTACACCATCCTTGTGGATCTTCACGGCGTCCCGAAGAACGAGTATGTGTTGTTGTGCCCTCGATGTATAGATTGTGACTTTTCACTCTCACTGTCAAAACGACGACCCTCTTCTCTCTTTTTAAAATCCCTGGGGCCGCGTGAACGCGACGATATAGATCGGCGCGCACGTATGCCGCGCGCACTCCGCGCTCTATCTCTCTATCATCTCGCTCTTTTTTGGGTCTCTCTTTCTCGGGACAAATTTTTCATTTCAGGCGACGTCGGGAGCACGGTAAAAGATCTCGCGCGGAACGTGAAGGCATATTCTACACACCAGTGCGAGCGGAGAGGCCGCTGTGTGTGATCCAAGGGGAGCGGTGCAGCACACGGGCGGTCGTTATAAAGCAACGACGCACAACGCCGTGTAAGCACGCACGCGAGTCCCCAAACGATCATTCATCACATTCTCGCCTCTCTCTTTCTGGTTCTCGCACCGGAGAGAGTACACACGCTTCACGATTCTCACGCGAGCCCGTTGCAAACGCCGACGAACGACCCAACTTTCGCTCGTACGTCGCGTATCTCGCGTGTATCATTCGACCCGACTCCGAAACGCGTTACATCGTCGGAAACGCGAGACGGCGAGGATGTGAATACGCAGAGATCCGACGCAAGCAGTCTTTTGTACGTGATAACGACCCTCAGCCAGGCGTGGTCCAGGAATTGTATCCGTGGACCGCAATGTGCGTTCGAAATGTCGATGTTCATGTGTCCTGCAGTTCACACGTTGACGCGCAATTAGCTGCGTTCTTCATCGACCCACGAGCCAAGTGATCCACCGTTCAGGGTAATCGTGTTTTATTAAATATGTTCGTAATTTTATCTTTGTTCTCGGTTCGGGTGAAGCCGAGGCCCGTGCGCCTCCAACCAGCGCGCGAAGGAGGTTCGTCCGGGCGTCGCCAGCGTTGACGACACTGTGTGTGATTTGTGTCCAGGACGGGAACACCGTCGAAACGTACCGCGGCGGAAACACCGCGCGACACGTCCGACGGCCGAGCGTATATTATTCATTTAAAAACCATCGAGATACACGGCGGTTGGGTACGAGACCCTTTGTAATTGCGTGTACACGGAGGCGGGGGCCCAGACCACCGTACGCGGCAGCATCCTCTTCTACTTACACGCTCTCTCTCTCTCTCTATCGTCGTAGTCGCCCGAAAGCGGACGCACGGCCGGCTTCGATCGGTCCAATCGGACTTTCGCTATCGAAGCTTCACAGCCGGTCCCTTTCATTTTGCTAACGGGGCACGCGATTAAGAAGCGAGCGATGATACTCGGGATGCACCTCGACGCGATGGATGGTAAGAGCGCCGCAACCCCTAGGTTACCCGGATCCTCTCCGAGGAGAGTGTCCGTCACAGGACTCTTCGGAGCGCGCGACCAAAACTAAGGAAGCGGGATGCGAGTGGAAGAAGCGTCGTCGAGAGAAAGAGAGAAAAACGTCGCGAAGCCGAGGCTTCGACGGCGGCTCGTTCCTGCTCTCTCTTCTCTCAATTAACCACCACCACCACCACTCGGAGCGCTTGTGGTGTGTTTTCCTCCCTGTCTTGGGTCGCGAGTGACTCCTTTCTCGATACGAGCATCTACAAGCTCGCGCAGACAAACACGCACAGACACGGGCAAACGCCTCCGATACGAGGGTTTACGCGAATCGACGAGGCGGCGGGTTACCTAGAGGAGAACACGATCGCAACGACGGGGTCTTGGTTCTTCCCGATCCAGTTAACGACGGTCTCTCGAGAAACCTCGCGCGAGCGCACTCGTGATTGCGTTCGTATTATTATCGTCTTCCCGTTCTCAAAGAGGGGCGCGTCTGGCGGTCTGGAGCGTTCGCTTGCTTGCTTGCTTGCTTGCTGCTCTCTCTCTCTCTTTGCGCTTCACCGATGGCAGCGGACGGGAGCGTCGCGGTGAGAAACCAGGTTCTCCGTCTGTAGCGACCTCCCCACGTAAGCCGTGCCACGGCGTTGCTAAATGCAATCGCATTTAGTCGTTGGTATCTGTGTAAACGCATTCGCATTTAGTTTTTGGTATCTGTGTAAACGCATTCGCATTTAGTT
>OZ020481.1:23547828-23557828 GCA_963971345.1 Andrena flavipes | reverse complement strand
GGCATCGGATGCTCGATAAAGCGCGTAAATCACGCGTCCCGCACCATCCATCGGGAAGCACGGAGTACACGGACACGCTAGCATCAACCGTATAAGCACGGACCACTACACGCTGGACAAATCGACAAAGCGCGTAACATTCACGCTGGTCATGTACGTAATAGCGCGGACAAGTGCATGCTGAGCAAACGGGAAAGCGCGAATCGTGCCATGCTGGGCATAACGAGTTGGGACGTAATGTGCGCGCTAGGCATATCGAGATCTGACACCTCTTGGGTTTGTATCTACTTTCTCCCTCTTTCAAAGTTCGAACATTTAGTTCGATACTTTATAATATACCCGGACGCTAGCCTTACTTAGCGTTTTGTTAAGTTCAAATCGTCCATCTGCGTGGATAAAGAGTTGAATGCATGATTTCGTACAAGCATACACAGAATTGCATATGTGTCACCAACGTCACTTTTGGACGCTCACCACATAAGGGCCATTCGGTCTTAGACACCGACCCGTGGTTATGCTGTGTGGAGAAATCCGAAACGCAACACGGCAAGAACAGTCGAGACAGAATCTCGAGGAGCGGTGACTGCTTCTCGACCGAGGTCGTAGAATAGCCACGCGCCCAACGCTGCTCCGACCGAGACGCTCGGACCGTCGCTCTCCCTTATAGATACCGAACGGCCGGCCGGAACGCCGGCGCCGCCGTACCTTACGCACGGGCGCTTATGGGTGTAAACCGCCGCTACAACAGACCGCTCGCCCGGCACTTTCGGACTTAGCCGCGGACAGTGTCGGAGACAAGAGTAAACCGACTAAACGAATTATTATACACATTCGCCGCGAACATTACCACGACACATACTCGGTCACAAACGACATTCCAAAATTATATCGCGGGACTTTGAAATTTTTCCGGATCGATTGGAGTTATTCGCGATTATCTCGAAAACCAGCGCGACTACCGTGGTCGAACCATTATAGTAATACCTTCGCAATGGGCCGAGGAATCGAGTTCAATGGTTGTTTCGAGGATCGGTCGAGTTTGGCTTCGGACGATAGTGCCGGAGGACTCTGAAATCCGTCGGGACTTTGAAATTTTTCCGGATCGATTGGAGTTATTCGCGATTATCTCGAAAACCAGCGCGACTACCGTGGTCGAACCATTATAGTAATACCTTCGCAATGGGCCGAGGAATCGAGTTCAATGGTTGTTTCGAGGATCGGTCGAGTTTGGCTTCGGACGATAGTGCCGGAGGACTCTGAAATCCGTCGGGACTTTGAAATTTTTCCGGAGCGATTGGAGTTATTCGCGATTATCTCGAAAACCAGCGCGACTACCGTGGTCGAACCATTATAGTAATACCTTCGCAATGGGCCGAGGAATCGAGTTCAATGGTTGTTTCGAGGATCGGTCGAGTTTGGCTTCGGACGATAGTGCCGGAGGACTCTGAAATCCGTCGGGACTTTGAAATTTTTCCGGAGCGATTGGAGTTATTCGCGATTATCTCGAAAACCAGCGCGACTACCGTGGTCGAACCATTATAGTAATACCTTCGCAATGGGCCGAGGAATCGAGTTCAATGGTTGTTTCGAGGATCGGTCGAGTTTGGCTTCGGACGATAGTGCCGGAGGACTCTGAAATCCGTCGGGACTTTGAAATTTTTCCGGAGCGATTGGAGTTATTCGCGATTATCTCGAAAACCAGCGCGACTACCGTGGTCGAACCATTATAGTAATACCTTCGCAATGGGCCGAGGAATCGAGTTCAATGGTTGTTTCGAGGATCGGTCGAGTTTGGCTTCGGACGATAGTGCCGGAGGACTCTGAAATCCGTCGGGACTTTGAAATTTTTCCGGATCGATTGGAGTTATTCGCGATTATCTCGAAAACCAGCGCGACTACCGTGGTCGAACCATTATAGTAATACCTTCGCAATGGGCCGAGGAATCGAGTTCAATGGTTGTTTCGAGGATCGGTCGAGTTTGGCTTCGGACGATAGTGCCGGAGGACTCTGAAATCCGTCGGGACTTTGAAATTTTTCCGGATCGATTGGAGTTATTCGCGATTATCTCGAAAACCAGCGCGACTACCGTGGTCGAACCATTATAGTAATACCTTCGCAATGGGCCGAGGAATCGAGTTCAATGGTTGTTTCGAGGATCGGTCGAGTTTGGCTTCGGACGATAGTGCCGGAGGACTCTGAAATCCGTCGGGACTTTGAAATTTTTCCGGATCGATTGGAGTTATTCGCGATTATCTCGAAAACCAGCGCGACTACCGTGGTCGAACCGTTATAGTAATACCTTCGCAATGGGCCGAGGAATCGAGTTCAATGGTTGTTTCGAGGATCGGTCGAGTTTGGCTTCGGACGATAGTGCCGGAGGACTCTGAAATCCGTCGGGACTTTGAAATTTTTCCGGAGCGATTGGAGTTATTCGCGATTATCTCGAAAACCAGCGCGACTACCGTGGTCGAACCATTATAGTAATACCTTCGCAATGGGCCGAGGAATCGAGTTCAATGGTTGTTTCGAGGATCGGTCGAGTTTGGCTTCGGACGATAGTGCCGGAGGACTCTGAAATCCGTCGGGACTTTGAAATTTTTCCGGAGCGATTGGAGTTATTCGCGATTATCTCGAAAACCAGCGCGACTACCGTGGTCGAACCATTATAGTAATACCTTCGCAATGGGCCGAGGAATCGAGTTCAATGGTTGTTTCGAGGATCGGTCGAGTTTGGCTTCGGACGATAGTGCCGGAGGACTCTGAAATCCGTCGGGACTTTGAAATTTTTCCGGAGCGATTGGAGTTATTCGCGATTATCTCGAAAACCAGCGCGACTACCGTGGTCGAACCATTATAGTAATACCTTCGCAATGGGCCGAGGAATCGAGTTCAATGGTTGTTTCGAGGATCGGTCGAGTTTGGCTTCGGACGATAGTGCCGGAGGACTCTGAAATCCGTCGGGACTTTGAAATTTTTCCGGAGCGATTGGAGTTATTCGCGATTATCTCGAAAACCAGCGCGACTACCGTGGTCGAACCATTATAGTAATACCTTCGCAATGGGCCGAGGAATCGAGTTCAATGGTTGTTTCGAGGATCGGTCGAGTTTGGCTTCGGACGATAGTGCCGGAGGACTCTGAAATCCGTCGGGACTTTGAAATTTTTCCGGAGCGATTGGAGTTATTCGCGATTATCTCGAAAACCAGCGCGACTACCGTGGCCGAACCATTATAGTAATACCTTCGCAATGGGCCGAGGAATCGAGTTCAATGGTTGTTTCGAGGATCGGTCGAGTTTGGCTTCGGACGATAGTGCCGGAGGACTCTGAAATCCGTCGGGACTTTGAAATTTTTCCGGAGCGATTGGAGTTATTCGCGATTATCTCGAAAACCAGCGCGACTACCGTGGTCGAACCATTATAGTAATACCTTCGCAATGGGCCGAGGAATCGAGTTCAATGGTTGTTTCGAGGATCGGTCGAGTTTGGCTTCGGACGATAGTGCCGGAGGACTCTGAAATCCGTCGGGACTTTGAAATTTTTCCGGATCGATTGGAGTTATTCGCGATTATCTCGAAAACCAGCGCGACTACCGTGGTCGAACCATTATAGTAATACCTTCGCAATGGGCCGAGGAATCGAGTTCAATGGTTGTTTCGAGGATCGGTCGAGTTTGGCTTCGGACGATAGTGCCGGAGGACTCTGAAATCCGTCGGGACTTTGAAATTTTTCCGGAGCGATTGGAGTTATTCGCGATTATCTCGAAAACCAGCGCGACTACCGTGGTCGAACCATTATAGTAATACCTTCGCAATGGGCCGAGGAATCGAGTTCAATGGTTGTTTCGAGGATCGGTCGAGTTTGGCTTCGGACGATAGTGCCGGAGGACTCTGAAATCCGTCGGGACTTTGAAATTTTTCCGGAGCGATTGGAGTTATTCGCGATTATCTCGAAAACCAGCGCGACTACCGTGGTCGAACCATTATAGTAATACCTTCGCAATGGGCCGAGGAATCGAGTTCAATGGTTGTTTCGAGGATCGGTCGAGTTTGGCTTCGGACGATAGTGCCGGAGGACTCTGAAATCCGTCGGGACTTTGAAATTTTTCCGGAGCGATTGGAGTTATTCGCGATTATCTCGAAAACCAGCGCGACTACCGTGGTCGAACCATTATAGTAATACCTTCGCAATGGGCCGAGGAATCGAGTTCAATGGTTGTTTCGAGGATCGGTCGAGTTTGGCTTCGGACGATAGTGCCGGAGGACTCTGAAATCCGTCGGGACTTTGAAATTTTTCCGGATCGATTGGAGTTATTCGCGATTATCTCGAAAACCAGCGCGACTACCGTGGTCGAACCATTATAGTAATACCTTCGCAATGGGCCGAGGAATCGAGTTCAATGGTTGTTTCGAGGATCGGTCGAGTTTGGCTTCGGACGATAGTGCCGGAGGACTCTGAAATCCGTCGGGACTTTGAAATTTTTCCGGAGCGATTGGAGTTATTCGCGATTATCTCGAAAACCAGCGCGACTACCGTGGTCGAACCATTATAGTAATACCTTCGCAATGGGCCGAGGAATCGAGTTCAATGGTTGTTTCGAGGATCGGTCGAGTTTGGCTTCGGACGATAGTGCCGGAGGACTCTGAAATCCGTCGGGACTTTGAAATTTTTCCGGAGCGATTGGAGTTATTCGCGATTATCTCGAAAACCAGCGCGACTACCGTGGTCGAACCATTATAGTAATACCTTCGCAATGGGCCGAGGAATCGAGTTCAATGGTTGTTTCGAGGATCGGTCGAGTTTGGCTTCGGACGATAGTGCCGGAGGACTCTGAAATCCGTCGGGACTTTGAAATTTTTCCGGAGCGATTGGAGTTATTCGCGATTATCTCGAAAACCAGCGCGACTACCGTGGTCGAACCATTATAGTAATACCTTCGCAATGGGCCGAGGAATCGAGTTCAATGGTTGTTTCGAGGATCGGTCGAGTTTGGCTTCGGACGATAGTGCCGGAGGACTCTGAAATCCGTCGGGACTTTGAAATTTTTCCGGAGCGATTGGAGTTATTCGCGATTATCTCGAAAACCAGCGCGACTACCGTGGTCGAACCATTATAGTAATACCTTCGCAATGGGCCGAGGAATCGAGTTCAATGGTTGTTTCGAGGATCGGTCGAGTTTGGCTTCGGACGATAGTGCCGGAGGACTCTGAAATCCGTCGGGACTTTGAAATTTTTCCGGATCGATTGGAGTTATTCGCGATTATCTCGAAAACCAGCGCGACTACCGTGGTCGAACCATTATAGTAATACCTTCGCAATGGGCCGAGGAATCGAGTTCAATGGTT
The DNA here is from genome assembly GCA_963971345.1 of Andrena flavipes. Classification (NCBI taxonomy): domain Eukaryota; kingdom Metazoa; phylum Arthropoda; class Insecta; order Hymenoptera; family Andrenidae; genus Andrena; species Andrena flavipes. Next base: position 23,552,485 of record OZ020481.1, on the reverse strand, counting down.
GTTTCGAGGATCGGTCGAGTTTGGCTTCGGACGATAGTGCCGGAGGACTCTGAAATCCGTCGGGACTTTGAAATTTTTCCGGAGCGATTGGAGTTATTCGCGATTATCTCGAAAACCAGCGCGACTACCGTGGTCGAACCATTATAGTAATACCTTCGCAATGGGCCGAGGAATCGAGTTCAATGGTTGTTTCGAGGATCGGTCGAGTTTGGCTTCGGACGATAGTGCCGGAGGACTCTGAAATCCGTCGGGACTTTGAAATTTTTCCGGATCGATTGGAGTTATTCGCGATTATCTCGAAAACCAGCGCGACTACCGTGGTCGAACCATTATAGTAATACCTTCGCAATGGGCCGAGGAATCGAGTTCAATGGTTGTTTCGAGGATCGGTCGAGTTTGGCTTCGGACGATAGTGCCGGAGGACTCTGAAATCCGTCGGGACTTTGAAATTTTTCCGGAGCGATTGGAGTTATTCGCGATTATCTCGAAAACCAGCGCGACTACCGTGGTCGAACCATTATAGTAATACCTTCGCAATGGGCCGAGGAATCGAGTTCAATGGTTGTTTCGAGGATCGGTCGAGTTTGGCTTCGGACGATAGTGCCGGAGGACTCTGAAATCCGTCGGGACTTTGAAATTTTTCCGGAGCGATTGGAGTTATTCGCGATTATCTCGAAAACCAGCGCGACTACCGTGGTCGAACCATTATAGTAATACCTTCGCAATGGGCCGAGGAATCGAGTTCAATGGTTGTTTCGAGGATCGGTCGAGTTTGGCTTCGGACGATAGTGCCGGAGGACTCTGAAATCCGTCGGGACTTTGAAATTTTTCCGGATCGATTGGAGTTATTCGCGATTATCTCGAAAACCAGCGCGACTACCGTGGTCGAACCATTATAGTAATACCTTCGCAATGGGCCGAGGAATCGAGTTCAATGGTTGTTTCGAGGATCGGTCGAGTTTGGCTTCGGACGATAGTGCCGGAGGACTCTGAAATCCGTCGGGACTTTGAAATTTTTCCGGAGCGATTGGAGTTATTCGCGATTATCTCGAAAACCAGCGCGACTACCGTGGTCGAACCATTATAGTAATACCTTCGCAATGGGCCGAGGAATCGAGTTCAATGGTTGTTTCGAGGATCGGTCGAGTTTGGCTTCGGACGATAGTGCCGGAGGACTCTGAAATCCGTCGGGACTTTGAAATTTTTCCGGATCGATTGGAGTTATTCGCGATTATCTCGAAAACCAGCGCGACTACCGTGGTCGAACCATTATAGTAATACCTTCGCAATGGGCCGAGGAATCGAGTTCAATGGTTGTTTCGAGGATCGGTCGAGTTTGGCTTCGGACGATAGTGCCGGAGGACTCTGAAATCCGTCGGGACTTTGAAATTTTTCCGGAGCGATTGGAGTTATTCGCGATTATCTCGAAAACCAGCGCGACTACCGTGGTCGAACCATTATAGTAATACCTTCGCAATGGGCCGAGGAATCGAGTTCAATGGTTGTTTCGAGGATCGGTCGAGTTTGGCTTCGGACGATAGTGCCGGAGGACTCTGAAATCCGTCGGGACTTTGAAATTTTTCCGGAGCGATTGGAGTTATTCGCGATTATCTCGAAAACCAGCGCGACTACCGTGGTCGAACCATTATAGTAATACCTTCGCAATGGGCCGAGGAATCGAGTTCAATGGTTGTTTCGAGGATCGGTCGAGTTTGGCTTCGGACGATAGTGCCGGAGGACTCTGAAATCCGTCGGGACTTTGAAATTTTTCCGGATCGATTGGAGTTATTCGCGATTATCTCGAAAACCAGCGCGACTACCGTGGTCGAACCATTATAGTAATACCTTCGCAATGGGCCGAGGAATCGAGTTCAATGGTTGTTTCGAGGATCGGTCGAGTTTGGCTTCGGACGATAGTGCCGGAGGACTCTGAAATCCGTCGGGACTTTGAAATTTTTCCGGAGCGATTGGAGTTATTCGCGATTATCTCGAAAACCAGCGCGACTACCGTGGTCGAACCATTATAGTAATACCTTCGCAATGGGCCGAGGAATCGAGTTCAATGGTTGTTTCGAGGATCGGTCGAGTTTGGCTTCGGACGATAGTGCCGGAGGACTCTGAAATCCGTCGGGACTTTGAAATTTTTCCGGATCGATTGGAGTTATTCGCGATTATCTCGAAAACCAGCGCGACTACCGTGGTCGAACCATTATAGTAATACCTTCGCAATGGGCCGAGGAATCGAGTTCAATGGTTGTTTCGAGGATCGGTCGAGTTTGGCTTCGGACGATAGTGCCGGAGGACTCTGAAATCCGTCGGGACTTTGAAATTTTTCCGGAGCGATTGGAGTTATTCGCGATTATCTCGAAAACCAGCGCGACTACCGTGGTCGAACCATTATAGTAATACCTTCGCAATGGGCCGAGGAATCGAGTTCAATGGTTGTTTCGAGGATCGGTCGAGTTTGGCTTCGGACGATAGTGCCGGAGGACTCTGAAATCCGTCGGGACTTTGAAATTTTTCCGGAGCGATTGGAGTTATTCGCGATTATCTCGAAAACCAGCGCGACTACCGTGGTCGAACCATTATAGTAATACCTTCGCAATGGGCCGAGGAATCGAGTTCAATGGTTGTTTCGAGGATCGGTCGAGTTTGGCTTCGGACGATAGTGCCGGAGGACTCTGAAATCCGTCGGGACTTTGAAATTTTTCCGGATCGATTGGAGTTATTCGCGATTATCTCGAAAACCAGCGCGACTACCGTGGTCGAACCATTATAGTAATACCTTCGCAATGGGCCGAGGAATCGAGTTCAATGGTTGTTTCGAGGATCGGTCGAGTTTGGCTTCGGACGATAGTGCCGGAGGACTCTGAAATCCGTCGGGACTTTGAAATTTTTCCGGAGCGATTGGAGTTATTCGCGATTATCTCGAAAACCAGCGCGACTACCGTGGTCGAACCATTATAGTAATACCTTCGCAATGGGCCGAGGAATCGAGTTCAATGGTTGTTTCGAGGATCGGTCGAGTTTGGCTTCGGACGATAGTGCCGGAGGACTCTGAAATCCGTCGGGACTTTGAAATTTTTCCGGATCGATTGGAGTTATTCGCGATTATCTCGAAAACCAGCGCGACTACCGTGGTCGAACCATTATAGTAATACCTTCGCAATGGGCCGAGGAATCGAGTTCAATGGTTGTTTCGAGGATCGGTCGAGTTTGGCTTCGGACGATAGTGCCGGAGGACTCTGAAATCCGTCGGGACTTTGAAATTTTTCCGGAGCGATTGGAGTTATTCGCGATTATCTCGAAAACCAGCGCGACTACCGTGGTCGAACCATTATAGTAATACCTTCGCAATGGGCCGAGGAATCGAGTTCAATGGTTGTTTCGAGGATCGGTCGAGTTTGGCTTCGGACGATAGTGCCGGAGGACTCTGAAATCCGTCGGGACTTTGAAATTTTTCCGGATCGATTGGAGTTATTCGCGATTATCTCGAAAACCAGCGCGACTACCGTGGTCGAACCATTATAGTAATACCTTCGCAATGGGCCGAGGAATCGAGTTCAATGGTTGTTTCGAGGATCGGTCGAGTTTGGCTTCGGACGATAGTGCCGGAGGACTCTGAAATCCGTCGGGACTTTGAAATTTTTCCGGAGCGATTGGAGTTATTCGCGATTATCTCGAAAACCAGCGCGACTACCGTGGTCGAACCATTATAGTAATACCTTCGCAATGGGCCGAGGAATCGAGTTCAATGGTTGTTTCGAGGATCGGTCGAGTTTGGCTTCGGACGATAGTGCCGGAGGACTCTGAAATCCGTCGGGACTTTGAAATTTTTCCGGAGCGATTGGAGTTATTCGCGATTATCTCGAAAACCAGCGCGACTACCGTGGTCGAACCATTATAGTAATACCTTCGCAATGGGCCGAGGAATCGAGTTCAATGGTTGTTTCGAGGATCGGTCGAGTTTGGCTTCGGACGATAGTGCCGGAGGACTCTGAAATCCGTCGGGACTTTGAAATTTTTCCGGATCGATTGGAGTTATTCGCGATTATCTCGAAAACCAGCGCGACTACCGTGGTCGAACCATTATAGTAATACCTTCGCAATGGGCCGAGGAATCGAGTTCAATGGTTGTTTCGAGGATCGGTCGAGTTTGGCTTCGGACGATAGTGCCGGAGGACTCTGAAATCCGTCGGGACTTTGAAATTTTTCCGGAGCGATTGGAGTTATTCGCGATTATCTCGAAAACCAGCGCGACTACCGTGGTCGAACCATTATAGTAATACCTTCGCAATGGGCCGAGGAATCGAGTTCAATGGTTGTTTCGAGGATCGGTCGAGTTTGGCTTCGGACGATAGTGCCGGAGGACTCTGAAATCCGTCGGGACTTTGAAATTTTTCCGGATCGATTGGAGTTATTCGCGATTATCTCGAAAACCAGCGCGACTACCGTGGTCGAACCATTATAGTAATACCTTCGCAATGGGCCGAGGAATCGAGTTCAATGGTTGTTTCGAGGATCGGTCGAGTTTGGCTTCGGACGATAGTGCCGGAGGACTCTGAAATCCGTCGGGACTTTGAAATTTTTCCGGAGCGATTGGAGTTATTCGCGATTATCTCGAAAACCAGCGCGACTACCGTGGTCGAACCATTAT
>OZ020481.1:23546628-23547628 GCA_963971345.1 Andrena flavipes | reverse complement strand
GTCCGAAACATCATCCGATAAAAAATAAATTATTTCTCTGCATTGGAAATAAATGTCTGTATGCCGCGTAATGGTTTGGAAAAAAAAATTTCGGGGGGTCATTCACTTCCTCCGGTTAAATTTTCGGGGATGGGCCTGGGGTTTGAAAAAGTTTTCGGGGGGTCATTCACCCCCTCCAAAAGTTTTCGGCTGTGGGTCAGGTCTCCGCGGCGGCTCGGCCCGGACTAATCCCCTCCATCATCGCGGCTTCCCCCACTCCGCGGCACGTGCGCGCGCAAGCGGCCTTCCTCTCCCCGCAGGTCCCGCGCCCATGTTTCCCTCCGCCGCGCTCCCCCGCGCGCCCTCACTTCCCCCCGCCCCCGCGCTCCCCTCATTGCCCCATGGGTTAGAACCGGCCTAGCCTTACTACTGCGAAGCAATACGCCGCTGGCATTTTGGATATTACGGCGGCGAAGCAATACGCCGCTGGGATTTTGGATATTACGGCGGCGAAGCAATACGCCGCTGGGATTTTGAATATTTCGGCGGCCAAGTAATACGCCGCTGGGATTTTGGATATTACGACGGCGAAGCAATACGCCGCTGGGACTTGCAATAATGTCGGTTCGTCGGTGGTCGCCCGTAAAATTTCAAAGTCCCGACGGATTTCAGAGTCCTCCGGCACTATCGTCCGAAGCCAAACTCGACCGATCCTCGAAACAACCATTGAACTCGATTCCTCGGCCCATTGCGAAGGTATTACTATAATGGTTCGACCACGGTAGTCGCGCTGGTTTTCGAGATAATCGCGAATAACTCCAATCGCTCCGGAAAAATTTCAAAGTCCCGACGGATTTCAGAGTCCTCCGGCACTATCGTCCGAAGCCAAACTCGACCGATCCTCGAAACAACCATTGAACTCGATTCCTCGGCCCATTGCGAAGGTATTACTATAATGGTTCGACCACGGTAGTCGCGCTGGTTTTCGAGATAATCGCGAATAACTCCAATCGCTCCGGAA
>OZ020481.1:23539128-23541628 GCA_963971345.1 Andrena flavipes | reverse complement strand
CTCGATGGTTTTTAAATGAATAATATACGCTCGGCCGTCGGACGTGTCGCGCGGTGTTTCCGCCGCGGTACGTTTCGACGGTGTTCCCGTCCTGGACACAAATCACACACAGTGTCGTCAACGCTGGCGACGCCCGGACGAACCTCCTTCGCGCGCTGGTTGGAGGCGCACGGGCCTCGGCTTCACCCGAACCGAGAACAAAGATAAAATTACGAACATATTTAATAAAACACGATTACCCTGAACGGTGGATCACTTGGCTCGTGGGTCGATGAAGAACGCAGCTAATTGCGCGTCAACGTGTGAACTGCAGGACACATGAACATCGACATTTCGAACGCACATTGCGGTCCACGGATACAATTCCTGGACCACGCCTGGCTGAGGGTCGTTATCACGTACAAAAGACTGCTTGCGTCGGATCTCTGCGTATTCACATCCTCGCCGTCTCGCGTTTCCGACGATGTAACGCGTTTCGGAGTCGGGTCGAATGATACACGCGAGATACGCGACGTACGAGCGAAAGTTGGGTCGTTCGTCGGCGTTTGCAACGGGCTCGCGTGAGAATCGTGAAGCGTGTGTACTCTCTCCGGTGCGAGAACCAGAAAGAGAGAGGCGAGAATGTGATGAATGATCGTTTGGGGACTCGCGTGCGTGCTTACACGGCGTTGTGCGTCGTTGCTTTATAACGACCGCCCGTGTGCTGCACCGCTCCCCTTGGATCACACACAGCGGCCTCTCCGCTCGCACTGGTGTGTAGAATATGCCTTCACGTTCCGCGCGAGATCTTTTACCGTGCTCCCGACGTCGCCTGAAATGAAAAATTTGTCCCGAGAAAGAGAGACCCAAAAAAGAGCGAGATGATAGAGAGATAGAGCGCGGAGTGCGCGCGGCATACGTGCGCGCCGATCTATATCGTCGCGTTCACGCGGCCCCAGGGATTTTAAAAAGAGAGAAGAGGGTCGTCGTTTTGACAGTGAGAGTGAAAAGTCACAATCTATACATCGAGGGCACAACAACACATACTCGTTCTTCGGGACGCCGTGAAGATCCACAAGGATGGTGTACATGAATGGAGAGGCGCCTGTGCGGGATGATAAATAAAAAAACCACTCGTTAACATGATCGGGTCGATTTATTTCCCCGTCGTTGCGCGTGGCCTCGCCTAGCCCTCTCGTCATTCCCTCCCTATGGCCACGTTCCGTCGACACACAGAGAGTGTAGTTTGTATGCGCCAAACATCCGATGAGAAGAGAAGTGGTTGCGCTCCACGCCGTCGTTTAAAACGTTTCTGTACCCAGTTTCTCTGAATCCTCGTTGGCGCGGCTGCGTGAATTTGAACTTTGACGAACCGAAAGGCGCCGATGCCGCGAAAGGTGTGCAAGGAAAGACTCTCACTTCGTAGAATTGAAGAGAAAGAGTCTCCCCGATCGCCCCATGTCTTTGTCGCGTTGTTGGTCGATCGTATACGAGAGCCGCGGGTCTCGCCGGTCGTTCAGTCCACGGAAGAAAAGCTTATTTTTCCACGGTTCCCTCTGCTGCGAGTCACTGCTCGCGGCGTGAAGGGATAGCGGAATCTCAAAGCTGATAATAGCGGACGAACGTTAAAGTAAAAACCGGTGGTCGTTCCGCGAGAGTCTCTGATCGAATCGACGATGCGCGACGAAAAGACACTTTGGCGAGGCGCAAATAGAGGTAGGGGTGAACTCTATAATTCTCTCTCGATTAGAGAAGAAGAGAGATAGTCCAATGTACCTTTTCTCTGAAAAAATCATGCGATGGCACCTCTGGATACTACACGAGATCGATGATCACCATCATCGACACGACAATATCCAAAAGAGGGAGCATGATTCATATACCGGAGGCGCGCCGCGCGCTTCTCCAAAATATCTTCTCTCTCTACTTGGCGGTCTCGGTTTTTTTTCTCTGATGACACATTTGTATAATATATAACGATTGACGACCTCAGAGTAGGCGAGATTACCCGCTGAATTTAAGCATATTACTAAGCGGAGGAAAAGAAACTAACAAGGATTTCCTTAGTAGCGGCGAGCGAACAGGAATTAGCCCAGCACTGAATCCCGCGGTTCCGCCGCAGGGAATTGTAGTGTTCAGGAGGATCCGTTTATCCCGTGACGTCGCACCGCGTCCAAGTCCATCTTGAATGGGGCCACTTACCCGGAGAGGGTGCCAGGCCCGTAGCGACCGGTACGCGTTTCGGGAGGATCTCTCCATAGAGTCGGGTTGCTTGAGAGTGCAACCCTAAGTGGGTGGTAAACTCCATCTAAGGCTAAATACAACCACGAGACCGATAGCGAACAAGTACCGTGAGGGAAAGTTGAAAAGAACTTTGAAGAGAGAGTTCAAGAGTACGTGAAACCGTTCAGGGGTAAACCTGAGAAACCCAAAAGATCGAATGGGGAGATTCATCGTCGACGAGGCTGGCTCCCGTCGGTGCGCGATACTCCGGATGGACCTTCGTGGTTCCATTAACGAG
>OZ020481.1:23521628-23529128 GCA_963971345.1 Andrena flavipes | reverse complement strand
GGTACGTTTCGACGGTGTTCCCGTCCTGGACACAAATCACACACAGTGTCGTCAACGCTGGCGACGCCCGGACGAACCTCCTTCGCGCGCTGGTTGGAGGCGCACGGGCCTCGGCTTCACCCGAACCGAGAACAAAGATAAAATTACGAACATATTTAATAAAACACGATTACCCTGAACGGTGGATCACTTGGCTCGTGGGTCGATGAAGAACGCAGCTAATTGCGCGTCAACGTGTGAACTGCAGGACACATGAACATCGACATTTCGAACGCACATTGCGGTCCACGGATACAATTCCTGGACCACGCCTGGCTGAGGGTCGTTATCACGTACAAAAGACTGCTTGCGTCGGATCTCTGCGTATTCACATCCTCGCCGTCTCGCGTTTCCGACGATGTAACGCGTTTCGGAGTCGGGTCGAATGATACACGCGAGATACGCGACGTACGAGCGAAAGTTGGGTCGTTCGTCGGCGTTTGCAACGGGCTCGCGTGAGAATCGTGAAGCGTGTGTACTCTCTCCGGTGCGAGAACCAGAAAGAGAGAGGCGAGAATGTGATGAATGATCGTTTGGGGACTCGCGTGCGTGCTTACACGGCGTTGTGCGTCGTTGCTTTATAACGACCGCCCGTGTGCTGCACCGCTCCCCTTGGATCACACACAGCGGCCTCTCCGCTCGCACTGGTGTGTAGAATATGCCTTCACGTTCCGCGCGAGATCTTTTACCGTGCTCCCGACGTCGCCTGAAATGAAAAATTTGTCCCGAGAAAGAGAGACCCAAAAAAGAGCGAGATGATAGAGAGATAGAGCGCGGAGTGCGCGCGGCATACGTGCGCGCCGATCTATATCGTCGCGTTCACGCGGCCCCAGGGATTTTAAAAAGAGAGAAGAGGGTCGTCGTTTTGACAGTGAGAGTGAAAAGTCACAATCTATACATCGAGGGCACAACAACACATACTCGTTCTTCGGGACGCCGTGAAGATCCACAAGGATGGTGTACATGAATGGAGAGGCGCCTGTGCGGGATGATAAATAAAAAAACCACTCGTTAACATGATCGGGTCGATTTATTTCCCCGTCGTTGCGCGTGGCCTCGCCTAGCCCTCTCGTCATTCCCTCCCTATGGCCACGTTCCGTCGACACACAGAGAGTGTAGTTTGTATGCGCCAAACATCCGATGAGAAGAGAAGTGGTTGCGCTCCACGCCGTCGTTTAAAACGTTTCTGTACCCAGTTTCTCTGAATCCTCGTTGGCGCGGCTGCGTGAATTTGAACTTTGACGAACCGAAAGGCGCCGATGCCGCGAAAGGTGTGCAAGGAAAGACTCTCACTTCGTAGAATTGAAGAGAAAGAGTCTCCCCGATCGCCCCATGTCTTTGTCGCGTTGTTGGTCGATCGTATACGAGAGCCGCGGGTCTCGCCGGTCGTTCAGTCCACGGAAGAAAAGCTTATTTTTCCACGGTTCCCTCTGCTGCGAGTCACTGCTCGCGGCGTGAAGGGATAGCGGAATCTCAAAGCTGATAATAGCGGACGAACGTTAAAGTAAAAACCGGTGGTCGTTCCGCGAGAGTCTCTGATCGAATCGACGATGCGCGACGAAAAGACACTTTGGCGAGGCGCAAATAGAGGTAGGGGTGAACTCTATAATTCTCTCTCGATTAGAGAAGAAGAGAGATAGTCCAATGTACCTTTTCTCTGAAAAAATCATGCGATGGCACCTCTGGATACTACACGAGATCGATGATCACCATCATCGACACGACAATATCCAAAAGAGGGAGCATGATTCATATACCGGAGGCGCGCCGCGCGCTTCTCCAAAATATCTTCTCTCTCTACTTGGCGGTCTCGGTTTTTTTTCTCTGATGACACATTTGTATAATATATAACGATTGACGACCTCAGAGTAGGCGAGATTACCCGCTGAATTTAAGCATATTACTAAGCGGAGGAAAAGAAACTAACAAGGATTTCCTTAGTAGCGGCGAGCGAACAGGAATTAGCCCAGCACTGAATCCCGCGGTTCCGCCGCAGGGAATTGTAGTGTTCAGGAGGATCCGTTTATCCCGTGACGTCGCACCGCGTCCAAGTCCATCTTGAATGGGGCCACTTACCCGGAGAGGGTGCCAGGCCCGTAGCGACCGGTACGCGTTTCGGGAGGATCTCTCCATAGAGTCGGGTTGCTTGAGAGTGCAACCCTAAGTGGGTGGTAAACTCCATCTAAGGCTAAATACAACCACGAGACCGATAGCGAACAAGTACCGTGAGGGAAAGTTGAAAAGAACTTTGAAGAGAGAGTTCAAGAGTACGTGAAACCGTTCAGGGGTAAACCTGAGAAACCCAAAAGATCGAATGGGGAGATTCATCGTCGACGAGGCTGGCTCCCGTCGGTGCGCGATACTCCGGATGGACCTTCGTGGTTCCATTAACGAGGGTACACCACCGGCGGCGAATGTTCCGGCCACGTAGTCGTGCACTTCTCCCCTAGTAGAACGTCGCGACCCGTTGCGTGTCGGTCTACGGCCCGAGCGGTTGCCTGTTTCGTTGCTCCCAGAGCACGCGACAGACCCTCGGCCGCCTGGCCGGCTGCGCGACGGTACTCTGAGACGGTATCGGGCCGCAACCAATCCATTTTCGAATGTGTGTGCGTCAGGCCCGCCGCAAGCCCGGTCAGTTCTTACCCGGAGGCACGGACCTGGTGCCGTCCCCGGGCCTGGCCAGCTGTTAGCAGGCGGTGTCCTTGGACTGGGCCAAGCTTCGAATTACCGGTCGGCGACGCTACTGCTTTGGGTACTCTCAGGACCCGTCTTGAAACACGGACCAAGGAGTCTAACATGTGCGCGAGTCATTGGGAGAAAGAAACCTAAAGGCGGAATGAAAGTGAAGGTCGACCTTTGCGTCGACCGAGGGAGGATCGGCCGCGTTACGATGCGGCCTCGCACTCCCGGGGCGTCTCGTTCTCATTGCGAGAAGAGGCGCACCTAGAGCGTACACGTTGGGACCCGAAAGATGGTGAACTATGCCTGGTCAGGACGAAGTCAGGGGAAACCCTGATGGAGGTCCGTAGCGATTCTGACGTGCAAATCGATCGTCGGAACTGGGTATAGGGGCGAAAGACTAATCGAACCATCTAGTAGCTGGTTCCCTCCGAAGTTTCCCTCAGGATAGCTGGCACTCGCTCGTTCCTACGCGAACGTGTGCGAGTTTCATCTGGTAAAGCGAATGATTAGAGGCCTTGGGGCCGAAACGACCTCAACCTATTCTCAAACTTTAAATGGGTGAGATCTCTGGCTTGCTTGGATCATGAAGCCACGAGATTATATTGAATCAGAGTGCCAAGTGGGCCAATTTTGGTAAGCAGAACTGGCGCTGTGGGATGAACCAAACGCAGAGTTAAGGCGCCTAAGTCGACGCTTATGGGATACCATGAAAGGCGTTGGTTGCTTAAGACAGCAGGACGGTGGCCATGGAAGTCGGAATCCGCTAAGGAGTGTGTAACAACTCACCTGCCGAAGCAACTAGCCCTGAAAATGGATGGCGCTGAAGCGTCGCGCCTATACTCCGCCGTCAGCGGCAAGTGGGGAGGGACGTGCCACCCGCTCGCGGGTGACCGTCCTCCATGAAGCCCTGACGAGTAGGAGGGTCGCGGCGGTGTGCGCAGAAGGGTCTGGGCGTGAGCCTGCCTGGAGCCACCGTCGGTGCAGATCTTGGTGGTAGTAGCAAATACTCCAGCGAGGCCCTGGAGGACTGACGTGGAGAAGGGTTTCGTGTGAACAGCCGTTGCACACGAGTCAGTCGATCCTAAGCCCTAAGAGAAATCCTATGCAGATGTGGTGTCCTAAAACAGTTTTTTTTGAGACACACACCCGTTGGGCGAAAGGGAATCCGGTTCCTATTCCGGAACCCGGTAGCGGAACCGCAAACCATTCGGGCCCTCGTAAGAGTGTTCGTCGGGGTAACCCAAAATGACCTGGAGACGCCGTCGGGAGATCCGGGAAGAGTTTTCTTTTCTGTATAAGCGTTCGAGTTCCCTGGAAACCTCTAGCAGGGAGATAGGGTTTGGAACGCGAAGAGCACCGCAGTTGCGGCGGTGTCCGGATCTTCCCCTCGGACCTTGAAAATCCAGGAGAGGGCCACGTGGAGGTGTCGCGCCGGTTCGTACCCATATCCGCAGCAGGTCTCCAAGGTAAAGAGCCTCTAGTCGATAGATTAATGTAGGTAAGGGAAGTCGGCAAATTGGATCCGTAACTTCGGAATAAGGATTGGCTCTGAGGAGCGGGGCGTGTCGGGCTTGGTTGGGAAACGGGTTTGGTTGACGAGCCGGGCCTGGGTGAGGTGAACGGTCGGGATTTCGGTCTCGCATCCGGGATCCGAGCTCGGTCCCGTGCCATCGCCTCCCGCGGATCTTCCTTGCTGCGAGGCTTCCGTGTCGGTTTCACCGTCGTGGTCGTCCTCTTCGGCCGCCATTCAACGCTCAGCTCAGAACTGGCACGGACTAGGGGAATCCGACTGTCTAATTAAAACAAAGCATTGCGATGGCCCCCGAGGGTGTTGACGCAATGTGATTTCTGCCCAGTGCTCTGAATGTCAACGTGAAGAAATTCAAAAAAGCGCGGGTAAACGGCGGGAGTAACTATGACTCTCTTAAGGTAGCCAAATGCCTCGTCATCTAATTAGTGACGCGCATGAATGGATTAACGAGATTCCCTCTGTCCCTATCTACTGACTTTCCAAGATGGCGCCGAACAGTGCAGTCGCGTCGCGAGTCGCTCCGTAATTTTCTGTGAAATTCTCGGTAAAACTCGCCCTGGAAATCTCGTGAAGTGCCTAAACGGTAGTGCTAGTGATACAGAACAATTAGATATATAAATCGTGGATATTGAACACAGTGTGCGGAAGATATCTGCGAAATACTCGTGGCGTGGGTTCGTAGCGTCCTTTCGACGGGCGTCCACGCGTCATTTGTGAATTTCGACTACTCCAAAAGGAGCAAGCACGAACCTTCACGTGTGCCATTTGCGTGCCACAGGACGAACAATCCGTGAGCAACCTCTTTGTATATAAGTGGATATTAGTGTAAATATCAAGTTCCAAAGTTTCGTGAATACGACGAGGTTAGGCGGCCATCTTGGACAGCGGCCTAGCGTCCGTCCCGGTCAGCCACCAGCGCGCCCTCCTATTGGTCCGCCGGCAGCCAATCAGCGAGGGTCCCGGGCGCCGTTCGGCCCTTCTATTGGCCCCCCGGTCGGCCAGTCACGGGCGCGTATCTCTCCAGACCTGAACCCCGCTGCCACCGCGCGAGCTTCAAACCGACGCTGGAATACTTAGCATTATATCATCGCGAATTTTCCCCGCACAGTGGCCGCTAGTAGAAAAAATGGCCTCCTCCGCTATGGAGGACTCCTCCGACCATGAAGCGATGACAAGAGCCCAACAACGAGCAGTAAAATACTTTCGGAAGAGGAAAAACTCTTCAGGAATAGATTCGGACACACAACAACAGTCCTGCTCGTCCATAGGTAAAAATAAGAAGCCTACGAAAACCAAGAAGAAGAAGGCGCCTGAATCCCAAATCACTAACGCAGACCCAAAAATCGAAGACATGCGAAATGAAGAGCCAGAAGAAAACTTCAGCGTCCAGTCTGCCAAAGATAAGGCAGAACAGATCCAAGTCGCGCTACTGGACTTCCTCACGGCTCCGAAGCAAAAGGTCTCTGGTGACGTTCTCAATTTCGTAATGACAAAGGTCACGAAGCTGCAAGGACTGCTTAATCAGTCCCTACTCCGAACAAGCCACCTCGAAGGACACACGGAAGCGCTCAGAAATGAAAATCTGTGCCAAAGGAAAACTTTCGAAACAGCTGTCGAAAACAATCCCCCTAAGACCTCGGCAAAACGGATGACATACGCAGAACGCATAGGTGTTAAATGCAAAGCCGCCGCGTCCTCGAACCTCAAACAGGACCCCCCGAACGTAATCACCATATTGCCAAAGGACACAGACGTATTTGAATCCAGCGACAAAACTAAGGAAGCGGTTTTCCAGCTGGTCTCACCCCGGAAAGACAAAATCCAGGTCAAAAACGTCCGTCGTATCCAAGGAAATGGAATACTGGTGGAAACTGCAAATAAGACTGACATCAAAACCCTCCTGTCGAACGAAAAGCTCAGAGCCGCAGGCCTTATCGTCGGTGCACCGGAAAAAAGAAACCCCCGACTAATTGTGTACGACGTTCCACGCTCGGACAACGATGAAGCCACCCTCCGCAACATCATAGCCCAAAACGTGGACGACTGCCTCAAGGCCAAGGTAAAGCAGCAAGTCAAGCTCGCTTTCAAAACCGGGGACAAAAATCGAGACCGCTGCAACATTGTTCTGGAAGCTTCAAAGGAGGTACGAGACCTACTGATAAAGAAGGAAAGACTCTACATCGGCTGGAGCTGCTGTAGGATCCGTGACTACGTCGTCGCCACGAGGTGCTACAAATGTCAAAGCTTCGGGCACACAACAAAGTACTGCAAAGCAGAAAAAGAGGTATGTGGACACTGCGCAGCGCCGGGCCACGCGTTCAAAAATTGCCCCGAAAAAAGCAAACCCGCAACCTGCAGTAACTGCAAAAGAGCCTCGAGGAAATCAGACCACTGCGTCACTAGTAACACCTGCCCAGCCTACATCTCCGCGATAAACCAGGTCTTCGCTCGCATTGACTATGGTCTATAAGTCCCCAAACACGATTGCACAGGTACAAAATCTTAAAATCGCCCAAATAAACGCACAAGGCGCAAAACACGTAATGGACGAACTAAAACAATCGGCGCACGTAAATCAGATAGACATTCTCCTAATACAAGAGCCATACAGCTTCCAAAATAAAATAACAGGTCTAGGCATGGGAACTAAAATAGTTACTGATAGCAAAACTTTCGCGAAAATAAAAACCGCAGAACGAGTAAAAGCGGCGATCGCAGTCTTCTGTAAAGACATAAACGTCACGAAACTAGAGAAACTCTCCAACACACACTTCGCGTGCGCAGAAATAAGTACTCAGTTTGACAGCCTCTATCTCGTTAGCGGCTACCTTCAATTCTGTGAAAACATCGAGCCCTATCTCCAACACCTGGACAAAATCCTAAAAACCCTGAAAGGACGAATTGTAATCCTGTCATTAGACGCAAACGCAAACTCCACTCTATGGAATAGCAAAACGAACGACAACAGGGGGGAGGCAGTAGAAAACTTTATCGCGCAACACGGTCTTTTCGTACACAACAAAACCACCAAAGCTCACACCTTCGAAAACGCACACGGGAAATCGAACATCGATGTAACACTCTCAACGAATCTCTGCCAAAACGACATTAGAAACTGGAAAATACTAACGAAACAAACAACGAGTGATCACAAGATGATCACTTTCGAGATAAAAACAGCCGAACCCAGACTCAAGAAGCTAAAATCGGACCGGTACAACATCAAAAAAGCAAATTGGGAAAAATTC
>OZ020481.1:23511628-23516628 GCA_963971345.1 Andrena flavipes | reverse complement strand
GGGGCGAAGCAATACGCCGTTGGGACTTGCAATAATGTCGGTTCGTCGGTGGTCGCCCGTAAAATTTCAAAGTCCCGACGGATTTCAGAGTCCTCCGGCACTATCGTCCGAAGCCAAACTCGACCGATCCTCGAAACAACCATTGAACTCGATTCCTCGGCCCATTGCGAAGGTATTACTATAATGGTTCGACCACGGTAGTCGCGCTGGTTTTCGAGATAATCGCGAATAACTCCAATCGCTCCGGAAAAATTTCAAAGTCCCGACGGATTTCAGAGTCCTCCGGCACTATCGTCCGAAGCCAAACTCGACCGATCCTCGAAACAACCATTGAACTCGATTCCTCGGCCCATTGCGAAGGTATTACTATAATGGTTCGACCACGGTAGTCGCGCTGGTTTTCGAGATAATCGCGAATAACTCCAATCGCTCCGGAAAAATTTCAAAGTCCCGACGGATTTCAGAGTCCTCCGGCACTATCGTCCGAAGCCAAACTCGACCGATCCTCGAAACAACCATTGAACTCGATTCCTCGGCCCATTGCGAAGGTATTACTATAATGGTTCGACCACGGTAGTCGCGCTGGTTTTCGAGATAATCGCGAATAACTCCAATCGCTCCGGAAAAATTTCAAAGTCCCGACGGATTTCAGAGTCCTCCGGCACTATCGTCCGAAGCCAAACTCGACCGATCCTCGAAACAACCATTGAACTCGATTCCTCGGCCCATTGCGAAGGTATTACTATAATGGTTCGACCACGGTAGTCGCGCTGGTTTTCGAGATAATCGCGAATAACTCCAATCGCTCCGGAAAAATTTCAAAGTCCCGACGGATTTCAGAGTCCTCCGGCACTATCGTCCGAAGCCAAACTCGACCGATCCTCGAAACAACCATTGAACTCGATTCCTCGGCCCATTGCGAAGGTATTACTATAATGGTTCGACCACGGTAGTCGCGCTGGTTTTCGAGATAATCGCGAATAACTCCAATCGCTCCGGAAAAATTTCAAAGTC
Organism: Andrena flavipes; assembly: GCA_963971345.1. NCBI lineage: Eukaryota > Metazoa > Arthropoda > Insecta > Hymenoptera > Andrenidae > Andrena > Andrena flavipes. The sequence continues at coordinate 23,515,614 of OZ020481.1, read as the reverse complement.
CCGACGGATTTCAGAGTCCTCCGGCACTATCGTCCGAAGCCAAACTCGACCGATCCTCGAAACAACCATTGAACTCGATTCCTCGGCCCATTGCGAAGGTATTACTATAATGGTTCGACCACGGTAGTCGCGCTGGTTTTCGAGATAATCGCGAATAACTCCAATCGCTCCGGAAAAATTTCAAAGTCCCGACGGATTTCAGAGTCCTCCGGCACTATCGTCCGAAGCCAAACTCGACCGATCCTCGAAACAACCATTGAACTCGATTCCTCGGCCCATTGCGAAGGTATTACTATAATGGTTCGACCACGGTAGTCGCGCTGGTTTTCGAGATAATCGCGAATAACTCCAATCGCTCCGGAAAAATTTCAAAGTCCCGACGGATTTCAGAGTCCTCCGGCACTATCGTCCGAAGCCAAACTCGACCGATCCTCGAAACAACCATTGAACTCGATTCCTCGGCCCATTGCGAAGGTATTACTATAATGGTTCGACCACGGTAGTCGCGCTGGTTTTCGAGATAATCGCGAATAACTCCAATCGATCCGGAAAAATTTCAAAGTCCCGACGGATTTCAGAGTCCTCCGGCACTATCGTCCGAAGCCAAACTCGACCGATCCTCGAAACAACCATTGAACTCGATTCCTCGGCCCATTGCGAAGGTATTACTATAATGGTTCGACCACGGTAGTCGCGCTGGTTTTCGAGATAATCGCGAATAACTCCAATCGCTCCGGAAAAATTTCAAAGTCCCGACGGATTTCAGAGTCCTCCGGCACTATCGTCCGAAGCCAAACTCGACCGATCCTCGAAACAACCATTGAACTCGATTCCTCGGCCCATTGCGAAGGTATTACTATAATGGTTCGACCACGGTAGTCGCGCTGGTTTTCGAGATAATCGCGAATAACTCCAATCGATCCGGAAAAATTTCAAAGTCCCGACGGATTTCAGAGTCCTCCGGCACTATCGTCCGAAGCCAAACTCGACCGATCCTCGAAACAACCATTGAACTCGATTCCTCGGCCCATTGCGAAGGTATTACTATAATGGTTCGACCACGGTAGTCGCGCTGGTTTTCGAGATAATCGCGAATAACTCCAATCGCTCCGGAAAAATTTCAAAGTCCCGACGGATTTCAGAGTCCTCCGGCACTATCGTCCGAAGCCAAACTCGACCGATCCTCGAAACAACCATTGAACTCGATTCCTCGGCCCATTGCGAAGGTATTACTATAATGGTTCGACCACGGTAGTCGCGCTGGTTTTCGAGATAATCGCGAATAACTCCAATCGCTCCGGAAAAATTTCAAAGTCCCGACGGATTTCAGAGTCCTCCGGCACTATCGTCCGAAGCCAAACTCGACCGATCCTCGAAACAACCATTGAACTCGATTCCTCGGCCCATTGCGAAGGTATTACTATAATGGTTCGACCACGGTAGTCGCGCTGGTTTTCGAGATAATCGCGAATAACTCCAATCGCTCCGGAAAAATTTCAAAGTCCCGACGGATTTCAGAGTCCTCCGGCACTATCGTCCGAAGCCAAACTCGACCGATCCTCGAAACAACCATTGAACTCGATTCCTCGGCCCATTGCGAAGGTATTACTATAATGGTTCGACCACGGTAGTCGCGCTGGTTTTCGAGATAATCGCGAATAACTCCAATCGCTCCGGAAAAATTTCAAAGTCCCGACGGATTTCAGAGTCCTCCGGCACTATCGTCCGAAGCCAAACTCGACCGATCCTCGAAACAACCATTGAACTCGATTCCTCGGCCCATTGCGAAGGTATTACTATAATGGTTCGACCACGGTAGTCGCGCTGGTTTTCGAGATAATCGCGAATAACTCCAATCGCTCCGGAAAAATTTCAAAGTCCCGACGGATTTCAGAGTCCTCCGGCACTATCGTCCGAAGCCAAACTCGACCGATCCTCGAAACAACCATTGAACTCGATTCCTCGGCCCATTGCGAAGGTATTACTATAATGGTTCGACCACGGTAGTCGCGCTGGTTTTCGAGATAATCGCGAATAACTCCAATCGCTCCGGAAAAATTTCAAAGTCCCGACGGATTTCAGAGTCCTCCGGCACTATCGTCCGAAGCCAAACTCGACCGATCCTCGAAACAACCATTGAACTCGATTCCTCGGCCCATTGCGAAGGTATTACTATAATGGTTCGACCACGGTAGTCGCGCTGGTTTTCGAGATAATCGCGAATAACTCCAATCGCTCCGGAAAAATTTCAAAGTCCCGACGGATTTCAGAGTCCTCCGGCACTATCGTCCGAAGCCAAACTCGACCGATCCTCGAAACAACCATTGAACTCGATTCCTCGGCCCATTGCGAAGGTATTACTATAATGGTTCGACCACGGTAGTCGCGCTGGTTTTCGAGATAATCGCGAATAACTCCAATCGCTCCGGAAAAATTTCAAAGTCCCGACGGATTTCAGAGTCCTCCGGCACTATCGTCCGAAGCCAAACTCGACCGATCCTCGAAACAACCATTGAACTCGATTCCTCGGCCCATTGCGAAGGTATTACTATAATGGTTCGACCACGGTAGTCGCGCTGGTTTTCGAGATAATCGCGAATAACTCCAATCGCTCCGGAAAAATTTCAAAGTCCCGACGGATTTCAGAGTCCTCCGGCACTATCGTCCGAAGCCAAACTCGACCGATCCTCGAAACAACCATTGAACTCGATTCCTCGGCCCATTGCGAAGGTATTACTATAATGGTTCGACCACGGTAGTCGCGCTGGTTTTCGAGATAATCGCGAATAACTCCAATCGATCCGGAAAAATTTCAAAGTCCCGCGATATAATTTTGGAATGTCGTTTGTGACCGAGTATGTGTCGTGGTAATGTTCGCGGCGAATGTGTATAATAATTCGTTTAGTCGGTTTACTCTTGTCTCCGACACTGTCCGCGGCTAAGTCCGAAAGTGCCGGGCGAGCGGTCTGTTGTAGCGGCGGTTTACACCCATAAGCGCCCGTGCGTAAGGTACGGCGGCGCCGGCGTTCCGGCCGGCCGTTCGGTATCTATAAGGGAGAGCGACGGTCCGAGCGTCTCGGTCGGAGCAGCGTTGGGCGCGTGGCTATTCTACGACCTCGGTCGAGAAGCAGTCACCGCTCCTCGAGATTCTGTCTCGACTGTTCTTGCCGTGTTGCGTTTCGGATTTCTCCACACAGCATAACCACGGGTCGGTGTCTAAGACCGAATGGCCCTTATGTGGTGAGCGTCCAAAAGTGACGTTGGTGACACATATGCAATTCTGTGTATGCTTGTACGAAATCATGCATTCAACTCTTTATCCACGCAGATGGACGATTTGAACTTAACAAAACGCTAAGTAAGGCTAGCGTCCGGGTATATTATAAAGTATCGAACTAAATGTTCGAACTTTGAAAGAGGGAGAAAGTAGATACAAACCCAAGAGGTGTCAGATCTCGATATGCCTAGCGCGCACATTACGTCCCAACTCGTTATGCCCAGCATGGCACGATTCGCGCTTTCCCGTTTGCTCAGCATGCACTTGTCCGCGCTATTACGTACATGACCAGCGTGAATGTTACGCGCTTTGTCGATTTGTCCAGCGTGTAGTGGTCCGTGCTTATACGGTTGATGCTAGCGTGTCCGTGTACTCCGTGCTTCCCGATGGATGGTGCGGGACGCGTGATTTACGCGCTTTATCGAGCATCCGATGCCATCCTTATTTATAAGGGAAATTTAATGAATTTTGTCCGAGATCTTTCTGTGAACGTATATAAAAGGCACATATCCGATTAACATTAGTCCGTGGAATAATCGAAACGATATGATGTCCGAGTATAATAATAGCGTCTCTAGTGGAGAAAATCCTAAAGAGGAGAGAGACGAGGAGGCGGGCACATATCCGAGATAGAATTGGTGGAACAAATCGAGGATATGATGTCTAAAACTGCTGCACACTGATGTTGTGCAAGTTTTATAAAATTTAA
>OZ020481.1:23501628-23509128 GCA_963971345.1 Andrena flavipes | reverse complement strand
TAATAATACGAACGCAATCACGAGTGCGCTCGCGCGAGGTTTCTCGAGAGACCGTCGTTAACTGGATCGGGAAGAACCAAGACCCCGTCGTTGCGATCGTGTTCTCCTCTAGGTAACCCGCCGCCTCGTCGATTCGCGTAAACCCTCGTATCGGAGGCGTTTGCCCGTGTCTGTGCGTGTTTGTCTGCGCGAGCTTGTAGATGCTCGTATCGAGAAAGGAGTCACTCGCGACCCAAGACAGGGAGGAAAACACACCACAAGCGCTCCGAGTGGTGGTGGTTAATTGAGAGAAGAGAGAGCAGGAACGAGCCGCCGTCGAAGCCTCGGCTTCGCGACGTTTTTCTCTCTTTCTCTCGACGACGCTTCTTCCACTCGCATCCCGCTTCCTTAGTTTTGGTCGCGCGCTCCGAAGAGTCCTGTGACGGACACTCTCCTCGGAGAGGATCCGGGTAACCTAGGGGTTGCGGCGCTCTTACCATCCATCGCGTCGAGGTGCATCCCGAGTATCATCGCTCGCTTCTTAATCGCGTGCCCCGTTAGCAAAATGAAAGGGACCGGCTGTGAAGCTTCGATAGCGAAAGTCCGATTGGACCGATCGAAGCCGGCCGTGCGTCCGCTTTCGGGCGACTACGACGATAGAGAGAGAGAGAGAGCGTGTAAGTAGAAGAGGATGCTGCCGCGTACGGTGGTCTGGGCCCCCGCCTCCGTGTACACGCAATTACAAAGGGTCTCGTACCCAACCGCCGTGTATCTCGATGGTTTTTAAATGAATAATATACGCTCGGCCGTCGGACGTGTCGCGCGGTGTTTCCGCCGCGGTACGTTTCGACGGTGTTCCCGTCCTGGACACAAATCACACACAGTGTCGTCAACGCTGGCGACGCCCGGACGAACCTCCTTCGCGCGCTGGTTGGAGGCGCACGGGCCTCGGCTTCACCCGAACCGAGAACAAAGATAAAATTACGAACATATTTAATAAAACACGATTACCCTGAACGGTGGATCACTTGGCTCGTGGGTCGATGAAGAACGCAGCTAATTGCGCGTCAACGTGTGAACTGCAGGACACATGAACATCGACATTTCGAACGCACATTGCGGTCCACGGATACAATTCCTGGACCACGCCTGGCTGAGGGTCGTTATCACGTACAAAAGACTGCTTGCGTCGGATCTCTGCGTATTCACATCCTCGCCGTCTCGCGTTTCCGACGATGTAACGCGTTTCGGAGTCGGGTCGAATGATACACGCGAGATACGCGACGTACGAGCGAAAGTTGGGTCGTTCGTCGGCGTTTGCAACGGGCTCGCGTGAGAATCGTGAAGCGTGTGTACTCTCTCCGGTGCGAGAACCAGAAAGAGAGAGGCGAGAATGTGATGAATGATCGTTTGGGGACTCGCGTGCGTGCTTACACGGCGTTGTGCGTCGTTGCTTTATAACGACCGCCCGTGTGCTGCACCGCTCCCCTTGGATCACACACAGCGGCCTCTCCGCTCGCACTGGTGTGTAGAATATGCCTTCACGTTCCGCGCGAGATCTTTTACCGTGCTCCCGACGTCGCCTGAAATGAAAAATTTGTCCCGAGAAAGAGAGACCCAAAAAAGAGCGAGATGATAGAGAGATAGAGCGCGGAGTGCGCGCGGCATACGTGCGCGCCGATCTATATCGTCGCGTTCACGCGGCCCCAGGGATTTTAAAAAGAGAGAAGAGGGTCGTCGTTTTGACAGTGAGAGTGAAAAGTCACAATCTATACATCGAGGGCACAACAACACATACTCGTTCTTCGGGACGCCGTGAAGATCCACAAGGATGGTGTACATGAATGGAGAGGCGCCTGTGCGGGATGATAAATAAAAAAACCACTCGTTAACATGATCGGGTCGATTTATTTCCCCGTCGTTGCGCGTGGCCTCGCCTAGCCCTCTCGTCATTCCCTCCCTATGGCCACGTTCCGTCGACACACAGAGAGTGTAGTTTGTATGCGCCAAACATCCGATGAGAAGAGAAGTGGTTGCGCTCCACGCCGTCGTTTAAAACGTTTCTGTACCCAGTTTCTCTGAATCCTCGTTGGCGCGGCTGCGTGAATTTGAACTTTGACGAACCGAAAGGCGCCGATGCCGCGAAAGGTGTGCAAGGAAAGACTCTCACTTCGTAGAATTGAAGAGAAAGAGTCTCCCCGATCGCCCCATGTCTTTGTCGCGTTGTTGGTCGATCGTATACGAGAGCCGCGGGTCTCGCCGGTCGTTCAGTCCACGGAAGAAAAGCTTATTTTTCCACGGTTCCCTCTGCTGCGAGTCACTGCTCGCGGCGTGAAGGGATAGCGGAATCTCAAAGCTGATAATAGCGGACGAACGTTAAAGTAAAAACCGGTGGTCGTTCCGCGAGAGTCTCTGATCGAATCGACGATGCGCGACGAAAAGACACTTTGGCGAGGCGCAAATAGAGGTAGGGGTGAACTCTATAATTCTCTCTCGATTAGAGAAGAAGAGAGATAGTCCAATGTACCTTTTCTCTGAAAAAATCATGCGATGGCACCTCTGGATACTACACGAGATCGATGATCACCATCATCGACACGACAATATCCAAAAGAGGGAGCATGATTCATATACCGGAGGCGCGCCGCGCGCTTCTCCAAAATATCTTCTCTCTCTACTTGGCGGTCTCGGTTTTTTTTCTCTGATGACACATTTGTATAATATATAACGATTGACGACCTCAGAGTAGGCGAGATTACCCGCTGAATTTAAGCATATTACTAAGCGGAGGAAAAGAAACTAACAAGGATTTCCTTAGTAGCGGCGAGCGAACAGGAATTAGCCCAGCACTGAATCCCGCGGTTCCGCCGCAGGGAATTGTAGTGTTCAGGAGGATCCGTTTATCCCGTGACGTCGCACCGCGTCCAAGTCCATCTTGAATGGGGCCACTTACCCGGAGAGGGTGCCAGGCCCGTAGCGACCGGTACGCGTTTCGGGAGGATCTCTCCATAGAGTCGGGTTGCTTGAGAGTGCAACCCTAAGTGGGTGGTAAACTCCATCTAAGGCTAAATACAACCACGAGACCGATAGCGAACAAGTACCGTGAGGGAAAGTTGAAAAGAACTTTGAAGAGAGAGTTCAAGAGTACGTGAAACCGTTCAGGGGTAAACCTGAGAAACCCAAAAGATCGAATGGGGAGATTCATCGTCGACGAGGCTGGCTCCCGTCGGTGCGCGATACTCCGGATGGACCTTCGTGGTTCCATTAACGAGGGTACACCACCGGCGGCGAATGTTCCGGCCACGTAGTCGTGCACTTCTCCCCTAGTAGAACGTCGCGACCCGTTGCGTGTCGGTCTACGGCCCGAGCGGTTGCCTGTTTCGTTGCTCCCAGAGCACGCGACAGACCCTCGGCCGCCTGGCCGGCTGCGCGACGGTACTCTGAGACGGTATCGGGCCGCAACCAATCCATTTTCGAATGTGTGTGCGTCAGGCCCGCCGCAAGCCCGGTCAGTTCTTACCCGGAGGCACGGACCTGGTGCCGTCCCCGGGCCTGGCCAGCTGTTAGCAGGCGGTGTCCTTGGACTGGGCCAAGCTTCGAATTACCGGTCGGCGACGCTACTGCTTTGGGTACTCTCAGGACCCGTCTTGAAACACGGACCAAGGAGTCTAACATGTGCGCGAGTCATTGGGAGAAAGAAACCTAAAGGCGGAATGAAAGTGAAGGTCGACCTTTGCGTCGACCGAGGGAGGATCGGCCGCGTTACGATGCGGCCTCGCACTCCCGGGGCGTCTCGTTCTCATTGCGAGAAGAGGCGCACCTAGAGCGTACACGTTGGGACCCGAAAGATGGTGAACTATGCCTGGTCAGGACGAAGTCAGGGGAAACCCTGATGGAGGTCCGTAGCGATTCTGACGTGCAAATCGATCGTCGGAACTGGGTATAGGGGCGAAAGACTAATCGAACCATCTAGTAGCTGGTTCCCTCCGAAGTTTCCCTCAGGATAGCTGGCACTCGCTCGTTCCTACGCGAACGTGTGCGAGTTTCATCTGGTAAAGCGAATGATTAGAGGCCTTGGGGCCGAAACGACCTCAACCTATTCTCAAACTTTAAATGGGTGAGATCTCTGGCTTGCTTGGATCATGAAGCCACGAGATTATATTGAATCAGAGTGCCAAGTGGGCCAATTTTGGTAAGCAGAACTGGCGCTGTGGGATGAACCAAACGCAGAGTTAAGGCGCCTAAGTCGACGCTTATGGGATACCATGAAAGGCGTTGGTTGCTTAAGACAGCAGGACGGTGGCCATGGAAGTCGGAATCCGCTAAGGAGTGTGTAACAACTCACCTGCCGAAGCAACTAGCCCTGAAAATGGATGGCGCTGAAGCGTCGCGCCTATACTCCGCCGTCAGCGGCAAGTGGGGAGGGACGTGCCACCCGCTCGCGGGTGACCGTCCTCCATGAAGCCCTGACGAGTAGGAGGGTCGCGGCGGTGTGCGCAGAAGGGTCTGGGCGTGAGCCTGCCTGGAGCCACCGTCGGTGCAGATCTTGGTGGTAGTAGCAAATACTCCAGCGAGGCCCTGGAGGACTGACGTGGAGAAGGGTTTCGTGTGAACAGCCGTTGCACACGAGTCAGTCGATCCTAAGCCCTAAGAGAAATCCTATGCAGATGTGGTGTCCTAAAACAGTTTTTTTTGAGACACACACCCGTTGGGCGAAAGGGAATCCGGTTCCTATTCCGGAACCCGGTAGCGGAACCGCAAACCATTCGGGCCCTCGTAAGAGTGTTCGTCGGGGTAACCCAAAATGACCTGGAGACGCCGTCGGGAGATCCGGGAAGAGTTTTCTTTTCTGTATAAGCGTTCGAGTTCCCTGGAAACCTCTAGCAGGGAGATAGGGTTTGGAACGCGAAGAGCACCGCAGTTGCGGCGGTGTCCGGATCTTCCCCTCGGACCTTGAAAATCCAGGAGAGGGCCACGTGGAGGTGTCGCGCCGGTTCGTACCCATATCCGCAGCAGGTCTCCAAGGTAAAGAGCCTCTAGTCGATAGATTAATGTAGGTAAGGGAAGTCGGCAAATTGGATCCGTAACTTCGGAATAAGGATTGGCTCTGAGGAGCGGGGCGTGTCGGGCTTGGTTGGGAAACGGGTTTGGTTGACGAGCCGGGCCTGGGTGAGGTGAACGGTCGGGATTTCGGTCTCGCATCCGGGATCCGAGCTCGGTCCCGTGCCATCGCCTCCCGCGGATCTTCCTTGCTGCGAGGCTTCCGTGTCGGTTTCACCGTCGTGGTCGTCCTCTTCGGCCGCCATTCAACGCTCAGCTCAGAACTGGCACGGACTAGGGGAATCCGACTGTCTAATTAAAACAAAGCATTGCGATGGCCCCCGAGGGTGTTGACGCAATGTGATTTCTGCCCAGTGCTCTGAATGTCAACGTGAAGAAATTCAAAAAAGCGCGGGTAAACGGCGGGAGTAACTATGACTCTCTTAAGGCAGGGCGCCAGTTCGCTGGCGACGGGCTTAACGATCCCGACGTTCCCGAGTTGGCTCACTCTAAGGGTCTTCGGACCCATGCGCCTGCCCCCCGCCTTAGGGCCGGAGTGAGTCGGCGTCTTCGGACGTCCGGGGGAGGCTGGGGCCCCTAGGGGCTCCCCCGGTGCGTTGGGTTGCCAGCCCGGCGCGCTGGGTTATTCATCTGTAGGCCCAAAGATTAATGAGAGAATATATAATCTCCGGCGAGGGCCTCGGCTCGCCGGACCTACAGACCAGGCCGTAAACGACGTGCCAGCCGCTCGTCCTCCACCAGCATCGCGATTCCACCCCTACCGCCGCCCCCCGTCTGTTCCACCGACCCCAATTTCATCACTGACCACCAGCGATACAGACCCCGGACCCTCTGGTGTGCGTAGTCCACGCTTGGGAGTGTCATGTCCCGATTGCGATCGCCCCTTCACATCAACCATCGGGTTGGGTGTACACCGACGTCACGCGCATCCGGACCAGGCGAACGCGGAAGTCAATGTCGAACGAGTTAAGAAGCGCTGGGGCGCTGAAGAACTGCGCCTGATGGCGAGAGAGGAGGCATTGGCTGTCGTCCAGAATGTGCGGTTTGTGAACCAACATATCATGGCCACACTCCCCCTGGAGCGCACCCTTGAAGCTATCAAGGGTGTGAGACGGAAGGCTGACTACAAGGACCTTGTAGCTCAAGCGCTCCGCGATCTCCAGACTTTAAGGGGAGCGGACGATAGCCAAAACCACAGTGACTCCTCCTTTCGCTCCGCCACTGATGAACTCAGTGCTAGTCCATTGCGGGGCGAAGGCGTGTCCGGACTCACACCACCAACGATTCCGGCACGCTCGCCATCACCTCGTTCGACGCGGGGGAACAATATCCGGCACAACGGATTCACACTGGCCATGCAGGAACTAATCCCTGTGGCCAGGTGCATCCGGGGGTTTGGTTCACTCACTCTTGTGCGGATAGCCGACAACTTTATCCGCGGGGGTGATGTGACCGCCCAACTCTGTGCCTGGATCCGGGAAGTGTTCCCCGCACCTCCCCCGAGACGACCGCGCCCTTCGCCTGAGCCGGATGCGACCATCAAAGTGCCGAAGAAGCGGCTGCGTCGCCGGGAATATGCCCGTGTACAACAGCTCATGAAGACATGTATGTCTAGAGCTGCCAGGGAGATCCTCGACGGGAAGCTTGAGACACGGACACCAGATGTTGCGACCATGGCAGCACACTGGGGTCCATTCGTGTCTCAGGAGTCCTTCCCTGTCGCAGAAACAAGGCGCACTCCACCTTCGCCCTCCCTGGAGTACATGTGGCACCCGGTGACCTGTGACGAAGCCATGGAAGTCACAATGGCCAATTCTTCGGCACCCGGAATTGATGGTATCACGACGAGACAGTGGAAGGCAGTCCCAGCGAGCATTAAAACCCTCTTCTTCAACATCGTGCTCGCGTCGGGTGGTTTCCCTCCGGAGATGCTTGTTAGCCGGACTGTGTTCGTTCCCAAGAAGGATGGAGCTGGAGAACCGAGTGACTTCCGCCCCATCAGCATCGCATCAGTTACCGTCCGCCATCTCCACAAGATCCTAGCTAAGCGTTTACGCGAAGCTGGCCTTGTGGATGTTAGGCAGCGATGCTTAGATGATGGGTGCGCGGAGAATATCTCGATGATGGCTACACTGCTCGAAGATGCGCGGACGCATCTAAGGGAGATTCATGTGGTCTCATTAGATGTGGCCAAGGCCTTCGATTCAGTGAGCCATCATGCCATCTCCGCCATCCTTGGGCGAACCGGTCTGCCGGAGGGATTTTCCAACTACACCGCCCGGTTATACGCGAATAGCACCACGATGTTTGAAGTTGAGGGGGTTCGTTCGGGGCCCTTCCATGTGCGCAGAGGGGTTAGACAGGGTGATCCACTGTCTTCCCTTCTGTTCTGTCTCGTCGTGGACGAGGTGCTAAAATCCGTACCTCGTGACGTCGGATACGAGATCGGAGGATGTCGCG
>OZ020481.1:23489128-23496628 GCA_963971345.1 Andrena flavipes | reverse complement strand
CGATCCTCGAAACAACCATTGAACTCGATTCCTCGGCCCATTGCGAAGGTATTACTATAATGGTTCGACCACGGTAGTCGCGCTGGTTTTCGAGATAATCGCGAATAACTCCAATCGCTCCGGAAAAATTTCAAAGTCCCGACGGATTTCAGAGTCCTCCGGCACTATCGTCCGAAGCCAAACTCGACCGATCCTCGAAACAACCATTGAACTCGATTCCTCGGCCCATTGCGAAGGTATTACTATAATGGTTCGACCACGGTAGTCGCGCTGGTTTTCGAGATAATCGCGAATAACTCCAATCGCTCCGGAAAAATTTCAAAGTCCCGACGGATTTCAGAGTCCTCCGGCACTATCGTCCGAAGCCAAACTCGACCGATCCTCGAAACAACCATTGAACTCGATTCCTCGGCCCATTGCGAAGGTATTACTATAATGGTTCGACCACGGTAGTCGCGCTGGTTTTCGAGATAATCGCGAATAACTCCAATCGCTCCGGAAAAATTTCAAAGTCCCGACGGATTTCAGAGTCCTCCGGCACTATCGTCCGAAGCCAAACTCGACCGATCCTCGAAACAACCATTGAACTCGATTCCTCGGCCCATTGCGAAGGTATTACTATAATGGTTCGACCACGGTAGTCGCGCTGGTTTTCGAGATAATCGCGAATAACTCCAATCGATCCGGAAAAATTTCAAAGTCCCGACGGATTTCAGAGTCCTCCGGCACTATCGTCCGAAGCCAAACTCGACCGATCCTCGAAACAACCATTGAACTCGATTCCTCGGCCCATTGCGAAGGTATTACTATAATGGTTCGACCACGGTAGTCGCGCTGGTTTTCGAGATAATCGCGAATAACTCCAATCGCTCCGGAAAAATTTCAAAGTCCCGACGGATTTCAGAGTCCTCCGGCACTATCGTCCGAAGCCAAACTCGACCGATCCTCGAAACAACCATTGAACTCGATTCCTCGGCCCATTGCGAAGGTATTACTATAATGGTTCGACCACGGTAGTCGCGCTGGTTTTCGAGATAATCGCGAATAACTCCAATCGCTCCGGAAAAATTTCAAAGTCCCGACGGATTTCAGAGTCCTCCGGCACTATCGTCCGAAGCCAAACTCGACCGATCCTCGAAACAACCATTGAACTCGATTCCTCGGCCCATTGCGAAGGTATTACTATAATGGTTCGACCACGGTAGTCGCGCTGGTTTTCGAGATAATCGCGAATAACTCCAATCGATCCGGAAAAATTTCAAAGTCCCGACGGATTTCAGAGTCCTCCGGCACTATCGTCCGAAGCCAAACTCGACCGATCCTCGAAACAACCATTGAACTCGATTCCTCGGCCCATTGCGAAGGTATTACTATAATGGTTCGACCACGGTAGTCGCGCTGGTTTTCGAGATAATCGCGAATAACTCCAATCGCTCCGGAAAAATTTCAAAGTCCCGACGGATTTCAGAGTCCTCCGGCACTATCGTCCGAAGCCAAACTCGACCGATCCTCGAAACAACCATTGAACTCGATTCCTCGGCCCATTGCGAAGGTATTACTATAATGGTTCGACCACGGTAGTCGCGCTGGTTTTCGAGATAATCGCGAATAACTCCAATCGCTCCGGAAAAATTTCAAAGTCCCGACGGATTTCAGAGTCCTCCGGCACTATCGTCCGAAGCCAAACTCGACCGATCCTCGAAACAACCATTGAACTCGATTCCTCGGCCCATTGCGAAGGTATTACTATAATGGTTCGACCACGGTAGTCGCGCTGGTTTTCGAGATAATCGCGAATAACTCCAATCGCTCCGGAAAAATTTCAAAGTCCCGACGGATTTCAGAGTCCTCCGGCACTATCGTCCGAAGCCAAACTCGACCGATCCTCGAAACAACCATTGAACTCGATTCCTCGGCCCATTGCGAAGGTATTACTATAATGGTTCGACCACGGTAGTCGCGCTGGTTTTCGAGATAATCGCGAATAACTCCAATCGCTCCGGAAAAATTTCAAAGTCCCGACGGATTTCAGAGTCCTCCGGCACTATCGTCCGAAGCCAAACTCGACCGATCCTCGAAACAACCATTGAACTCGATTCCTCGGCCCATTGCGAAGGTATTACTATAATGGTTCGACCACGGTAGTCGCGCTGGTTTTCGAGATAATCGCGAATAACTCCAATCGCTCCGGAAAAATTTCAAAGTCCCGACGGATTTCAGAGTCCTCCGGCACTATCGTCCGAAGCCAAACTCGACCGATCCTCGAAACAACCATTGAACTCGATTCCTCGGCCCATTGCGAAGGTATTACTATAATGGTTCGACCACGGTAGTCGCGCTGGTTTTCGAGATAATCGCGAATAACTCCAATCGATCCGGAAAAATTTCAAAGTCCCGACGGATTTCAGAGTCCTCCGGCACTATCGTCCGAAGCCAAACTCGACCGATCCTCGAAACAACCATTGAACTCGATTCCTCGGCCCATTGCGAAGGTATTACTATAATGGTTCGACCACGGTAGTCGCGCTGGTTTTCGAGATAATCGCGAATAACTCCAATCGCTCCGGAAAAATTTCAAAGTCCCGACGGATTTCAGAGTCCTCCGGCACTATCGTCCGAAGCCAAACTCGACCGATCCTCGAAACAACCATTGAACTCGATTCCTCGGCCCATTGCGAAGGTATTACTATAATGGTTCGACCACGGTAGTCGCGCTGGTTTTCGAGATAATCGCGAATAACTCCAATCGCTCCGGAAAAATTTCAAAGTCCCGACGGATTTCAGAGTCCTCCGGCACTATCGTCCGAAGCCAAACTCGACCGATCCTCGAAACAACCATTGAACTCGATTCCTCGGCCCATTGCGAAGGTATTACTATAATGGTTCGACCACGGTAGTCGCGCTGGTTTTCGAGATAATCGCGAATAACTCCAATCGCTCCGGAAAAATTTCAAAGTCCCGACGGATTTCAGAGTCCTCCGGCACTATCGTCCGAAGCCAAACTCGACCGATCCTCGAAACAACCATTGAACTCGATTCCTCGGCCCATTGCGAAGGTATTACTATAATGGTTCGACCACGGTAGTCGCGCTGGTTTTCGAGATAATCGCGAATAACTCCAATCGCTCCGGAAAAATTTCAAAGTCCCGACGGATTTCAGAGTCCTCCGGCACTATCGTCCGAAGCCAAACTCGACCGATCCTCGAAACAACCATTGAACTCGATTCCTCGGCCCATTGCGAAGGTATTACTATAATGGTTCGACCACGGTAGTCGCGCTGGTTTTCGAGATAATCGCGAATAACTCCAATCGCTCCGGAAAAATTTCAAAGTCCCGACGGATTTCAGAGTCCTCCGGCACTATCGTCCGAAGCCAAACTCGACCGATCCTCGAAACAACCATTGAACTCGATTCCTCGGCCCATTGCGAAGGTATTACTATAATGGTTCGACCACGGTAGTCGCGCTGGTTTTCGAGATAATCGCGAATAACTCCAATCGATCCGGAAAAATTTCAAAGTCCCGACGGATTTCAGAGTCCTCCGGCACTATCGTCCGAAGCCAAACTCGACCGATCCTCGAAACAACCATTGAACTCGATTCCTCGGCCCATTGCGAAGGTATTACTATAATGGTTCGACCACGGTAGTCGCGCTGGTTTTCGAGATAATCGCGAATAACTCCAATCGCTCCGGAAAAATTTCAAAGTCCCGACGGATTTCAGAGTCCTCCGGCACTATCGTCCGAAGCCAAACTCGACCGATCCTCGAAACAACCATTGAACTCGATTCCTCGGCCCATTGCGAAGGTATTACTATAATGGTTCGACCACGGTAGTCGCGCTGGTTTTCGAGATAATCGCGAATAACTCCAATCGCTCCGGAAAAATTTCAAAGTCCCGACGGATTTCAGAGTCCTCCGGCACTATCGTCCGAAGCCAAACTCGACCGATCCTCGAAACAACCATTGAACTCGATTCCTCGGCCATTGCGAAGGTATTACTATAATGGTTCGACCACGGTAGTCGCGCTGGTTTTCGAGATAATCGCGAATAACTCCAATCGCTCCGGAAAAATTTCAAAGTCCCGACGGATTTCAGAGTCCTCCGGCACTATCGTCCGAAGCCAAACTCGACCGATCCTCGAAACAACCATTGAACTCGATTCCTCGGCCCATTGCGAAGGTATTACTATAATGGTTCGACCACGGTAGTCGCGCTGGTTTTCGAGATAATCGCGAATAACTCCAATCGCTCCGGAAAAATTTCAAAGTCCCGACGGATTTCAGAGTCCTCCGGCACTATCGTCCGAAGCCAAACTCGACCGATCCTCGAAACAACCATTGAACTCGATTCCTCGGCCCATTGCGAAGGTATTACTATAATGGTTCGACCACGGTAGTCGCGCTGGTTTTCGAGATAATCGCGAATAACTCCAATCGCTCCGGAAAAATTTCAAAGTCCCGACGGATTTCAGAGTCCTCCGGCACTATCGTCCGAAGCCAAACTCGACCGATCCTCGAAACAACCATTGAACTCGATTCCTCGGCCCATTGCGAAGGTATTACTATAATGGTTCGACCACGGTAGTCGCGCTGGTTTTCGAGATAATCGCGAATAACTCCAATCGCTCCGGAAAAATTTCAAAGTCCCGACGGATTTCAGAGTCCTCCGGCACTATCGTCCGAAGCCAAACTCGACCGATCCTCGAAACAACCATTGAACTCGATTCCTCGGCCCATTGCGAAGGTATTACTATAATGGTTCGACCACGGTAGTCGCGCTGGTTTTCGAGATAATCGCGAATAACTCCAATCGCTCCGGAAAAATTTCAAAGTCCCGACGGATTTCAGAGTCCTCCGGCACTATCGTCCGAAGCCAAACTCGACCGATCCTCGAAACAACCATTGAACTCGATTCCTCGGCCCATTGCGAAGGTATTACTATAATGGTTCGACCACGGTAGTCGCGCTGGTTTTCGAGATAATCGCGAATAACTCCAATCGCTCCGGAAAAATTTCAAAGTCCCGACGGATTTCAGAGTCCTCCGGCACTATCGTCCGAAGCCAAACTCGACCGATCCTCGAAACAACCATTGAACTCGATTCCTCGGCCCATTGCGAAGGTATTACTATAATGGTATAGACCACGGTAGTCGCGCTGGTTTTCGAGATAATCGCGAATAACTCCAATCGCTCCGGAAAAATTTCAAAGTCCCGACGGATTTCAGAGTCCTCCGGCACTATCGTCCGAAGCCAAACTCGACCGATCCTCGAAACAACCATTGAACTCGATTCCTCGGCCCATTGCGAAGGTATTACTATAATGGTTCGACCACGGTAGTCGCGCTGGTTTTCGAGATAATCGCGAATAACTCCAATCGCTCCGGAAAAATTTCAAAGTCCCGACGGATTTCAGAGTCCTCCGGCACTATCGTCCGAAGCCAAACTCGACCGATCCTCGAAACAACCATTGAACTCGATTCCTCGGCCCATTGCGAAGGTATTACTATAATGGTTCGACCACGGTAGTCGCGCTGGTTTTCGAGATAATCGCGAATAACTCCAATCGCTCCGGAAAAATTTCAAAGTCCCGACGGATTTCAGAGTCCTCCGGCACTATCGTCCGAAGCCAAACTCGACCGATCCTCGAAACAACCATTGAACTCGATTCCTCGGCCCATTGCGAAGGTATTACTATAATGGTTCGACCACGGTAGTCGCGCTGGTTTTCGAGATAATCGCGAATAACTCCAATCGCTCCGGAAAAATTTCAAAGTCCCGACGGATTTCAGAGTCCTCCGGCACTATCGTCCGAAGCCAAACTCGACCGATCCTCGAAACAACCATTGAACTCGATTCCTCGGCCCATTGCGAAGGTATTACTATAATGGTTCGACCACGGTAGTCGCGCTGGTTTTCGAGATAATCGCGAATAACTCCAATCGCTCCGGAAAAATTTCAAAGTCCCGACGGATTTCAGAGTCCTCCGGCACTATCGTCCGAAGCCAAACTCGACCGATCCTCGAAACAACCATTGAACTCGATTCCTCGGCCCATTGCGAAGGTATTACTATAATGGTTCGACCACGGTAGTCGCGCTGGTTTTCGAGATAATCGCGAATAACTCCAATCGCTCCGGAAAAATTTCAAAGTCCCGACGGATTTCAGAGTCCTCCGGCACTATCGTCCGAAGCCAAACTCGACCGATCCTCGAAACAACCATTGAACTCGATTCCTCGGCCCATTGCGAAGGTATTACTATAATGGTTCGACCACGGTAGTCGCGCTGGTTTTCGAGATAATCGCGAATAACTCCAATCGATCCGGAAAAATTTCAAAGTCCCGACGGATTTCAGAGTCCTCCGGCACTATCGTCCGAAGCCAAACTCGACCGATCCTCGAAACAACCATTGAACTCGATTCCTCGGCCCATTGCGAAGGTATTACTATAATGGTTCGACCACGGTAGTCGCGCTGGTTTTCGAGATAATCGCGAATAACTCCAATCGATCCGGAAAAATTTCAAAGTCCCGCGATATAATTTTGGAATGTCGTTTGTGACCGAGTATGTGTCGTGGTAATGTTCGCGGCGAATGTGTATAATAATTCGTTTAGTCGGTTTACTCTTGTCTCCGACACTGTCCGCGGCTAAGTCCGAAAGTGCCGGGCGAGCGGTCTGTTGTAGCGGCGGTTTACACCCATAAGCGCCCGTGCGTAAGGTACGGCGGCGCCGGCGTTCCGGCCGGCCGTTCGGTATCTATAAGGGAGAGCGACGGTCCGAGCGTCTCGGTCGGAGCAGCGTTGGGCGCGTGGCTATTCTACGACCTCGGTCGAGAAGCAGTCACCGCTCCTCGAGATTCTGTCTCGACTGTTCTTGCCGTGTTGCGTTTCGGATTTCTCCACACAGCATAACCACGGGTCGGTGTCTAAGACCGAATGGCCCTTATGTGGTGAGCGTCCAAAAGTGACGTTGGTGACACATATGCAATTCTGTGTATGCTTGTACGAAATCATGCATTCAACTCTTTATCCACGCAGATGGACGATTTGAACTTAACAAAACGCTAAGTAAGGCTAGCGTCCGGGTATATTATAAAGTATCGAACTAAATGTTCGAACTTTGAAAGAGGGAGAAAGTAGATACAAACCCAAGAGGTGTCAGATCTCGATATGCCTAGCGCGCACATTACGTCCCAACTCGTTATGCCCAGCATGGCACGATTCGCGCTTTCCCGTTTGCTCAGCATGCACTTGTCCGCGCTATTACGTACATGACCAGCGTGAATGTTACGCGCTTTGTCGATTTGTCCAGCGTGTAGTGGTCCGTGCTTATACGGTTGATGCTAGCGTGTCCGTGTACTCCGTGCTTCCCGATGGATGGTGCGGGACGCGTGATTTACGCGCTTTATCGAGCATCCGATGCCATCCTTATTTATAAGGGAAATTTAATGAATTTTGTCCGAGATCTTTCTGTGAACGTATATAAAAGGCACATATCCG
>OZ020481.1:23481628-23486628 GCA_963971345.1 Andrena flavipes | reverse complement strand
TTGCATTTAGCAACGCCGTGGCACGGCTTACGTGGGGAGGTCGCTACAGACGGAGAACCTGGTTTCTCACCGCGACGCTCCCGTCCGCTGCCATCGGTGAAGCGCAAAGAGAGAGAGAGAGCAGCAAGCAAGCAAGCAAGCAAGCGAACGCTCCAGACCGCCAGACGCGCCCCTCTTTGAGAACGGGAAGACGATAATAATACGAACGCAATCACGAGTGCGCTCGCGCGAGGTTTCTCGAGAGACCGTCGTTAACTGGATCGGGAAGAACCAAGACCCCGTCGTTGCGATCGTGTTCTCCTCTAGGTAACCCGCCGCCTCGTCGATTCGCGTAAACCCTCGTATCGGAGGCGTTTGCCCGTGTCTGTGCGTGTTTGTCTGCGCGAGCTTGTAGATGCTCGTATCGAGAAAGGAGTCAACTCGCGACCCAAGACAGGGAGGAAAACACACCACAAGCGCTCCGAGTGGTGGTGGTGGTGGTTAATTGAGAGAAGAGAGAGCAGGAACGAGCCGCCGTCGAAGCCTCGGCTTCGCGACGTTTTTCTCTCTTTCTCTCGACGACGCTTCTTCCACTCGCATCCCGCTTCCTTAGTTTTGGTCGCGCGCTCCGAAGAGTCCTGTGACGGACACTCTCCTCGGAGAGGATCCGGGTAACCTAGGGGTTGCGGCGCTCTTACCATCCATCGCGTCGAGGTGCATCCCGAGTATCATCGCTCGCTTCTTAATCGCGTGCCCCGTTAGCAAAATGAAAGGGACCGGCTGTGAAGCTTCGATAGCGAAAGTCCGATTGGACCGATCGAAGCCGGCCGTGCGTCCGCTTTCGGGCGACTACGACGATAGAGAGAGAGGAGAAGAGCGTGTAAGTAGAAGAGGATGCTGCCGCGTACGGTGGTCTGGGCCCCCGCCTCCGTGTACACGCAATTACAAAGGGTCTCGTACCCAACCGCCGTGTATCTCGATGGTTTTTAAATGAATAATATACGCTCGGCCGTCGGACGTGTCGCGCGGTGTTTCCGCCGCGGTACGTTTCGACGGTGTTCCCGTCCTGGACACAAATCACACACAGTGTCGTCAACGCTGGCGACGCCCGGACGAACCTCCTTCGCGCGCTGGTTGGAGGCGCACGGGCCTCGGCTTCACCCGAACCGAGAACAAAGATAAAATTACGAACATATTTAATAAAACACGATTACCCTGAAACGGTGGATCACTTGGCTCGTGGGTCGATGAAGAACGCAGCTAATTGCGCGTCAACGTGTGAACTGCAGGACACATGAACATCGACATTTCGAACGCACATTGCGGTCCACGGATACAATTCCTGGACCACGCCTGGCTGAGGGTCGTTATCACGTACAAAAGACTGCTTGCGTCGGATCTCTGCGTATTCACATCCTCGCCGTCTCGCGTTTCCGACGATGTAACGCGTTTCGGAGTCGGGTCGAATGATACACGCGAGATACGCGACGTACGAGCGAAAGTTGGGTCGTTCGTCGGCGTTTGCAACGGGCTCGCGTGAGAATCGTGAAGCGTGTGTACTCTCTCCGGTGCGAGAACCAGAAAGAGAGAGGCGAGAATGTGATGAATGATCGTTTGGGGACTCGCGTGCGTGCTTACACGGCGTTGTGCGTCGTTGCTTTATAACGACCGCCCGTGTGCTGCACCGCTCCCCTTGGATCACACACAGCGGCCTCTCCGCTCGCACTGGTGTGTAGAATATGCCTTCACGTTCCGCGCGAGATCTTTTACCGTGCTCCCGACGTCGCCTGAAATGAAAAATTTGTCCCGAGAAAGAGAGACCCAAAAAAGAGCGAGATGATAGAGAGATAGAGCGCGGAGTGCGCGCGGCATACGTGCGCGCCGATCTATATCGTCGCGTTCACGCGGCCCCAGGGATTTTAAAAAGAGAGAAGAGGGTCGTCGTTTTGACAGTGAGAGTGAAAAGTCACAATCTATACATCGAGGGCACAACAACACATACTCGTTCTTCGGGACGCCGTGAAGATCCACAAGGATGGTGTACATGAATGGAGAGGCGCCTGTGCGGGATGATAAATAAAAAAACCACTCGTTAACATGATCGGGTCGATTTATTTCCCCGTCGTTGCGCGTGGCCTCGCCTAGCCCTCTCGTCATTCCCTCCCTATGGCCACGTTCCGTCGACACACAGAGAGTGTAGTTTGTATGCGCCAAACATCCGATGAGAAGAGAAGTGGTTGCGCTCCACGCCGTCGTTTAAAACGTTTCTGTACCCAGTTTCTCTGAATCCTCGTTGGCGCGGCTGCGTGAATTTGAACTTTGACGAACCGAAAGGCGCCGATGCCGCGAAAGGTGTGCAAGGAAAGACTCTCACTTCGTAGAATTGAAGAGAAAGAGTCTCCCCGATCGCCCCATGTCTTTGTCGCGTTGTTGGTCGATCGTATACGAGAGCCGCGGGTCTCGCCGGTCGTTCAGTCCACGGAAGAAAAGCTTATTTTTCCACGGTTCCCTCTGCTGCGAGTCACTGCTCGCGGCGTGAAGGGATAGCGGAATCTCAAAGCTGATAATAGCGGACGAACGTTAAAGTAAAAACCGGTGGTCGTTCCGCGAGAGTCTCTGATCGAATCGACGATGCGCGACGAAAAGACACTTTGGCGAGGCGCAAATAGAGGTAGGGGTGAACTCTATAATTCTCTCTCGATTAGAGAAGAAGAGAGATAGTCCAATGTACCTTTTCTCTGAAAAAATCATGCGATGGCACCTCTGGATACTACACGAGATCGATGATCACCATCATCGACACGACAATATCCAAAAGAGGGAGCATGATTCATATACCGGAGGCGCGCCGCGCGCTTCTCCAAAATATCTTCTCTCTCTACTTGGCGGTCTCGGTTTTTTTTCTCTGATGACACATTTGTATAATATATAACGATTGACGACCTCAGAGTAGGCGAGATTACCCGCTGAATTTAAGCATATTACTAAGCGGAGGAAAAGAAACTAACAAGGATTTCCTTAGTAGCGGCGAGCGAACAGGAATTAGCCCAGCACTGAATCCCGCGGTTCCGCCGCAGGGAATTGTAGTGTTCAGGAGGATCCGTTTATCCCGTGACGTCGCACCGCGTCCAAGTCCATCTTGAATGGGGCCACTTACCCGGAGAGGGTGCCAGGCCCGTAGCGACCGGTACGCGTTTCGGGAGGATCTCTCCATAGAGTCGGGTTGCTTGAGAGTGCAACCCTAAGTGGGTGGTAAACTCCATCTAAGGCTAAATACAACCACGAGACCGATAGCGAACAAGTACCGTGAGGGAAAGTTGAAAAGAACTTTGAAGAGAGAGTTCAAGAGTACGTGAAACCGTTCAGGGGTAAACCTGAGAAACCCAAAAGATCGAATGGGGAGATTCATCGTCGACGAGGCTGGCTCCCGTCGGTGCGCGATACTCCGGATGGACCTTCGTGGTTCCATTAACGAGGGTACACCACCGGCGGCGAATGTTCCGGCCACGTAGTCGTGCACTTCTCCCCTAGTAGAACGTCGCGACCCGTTGCGTGTCGGTCTACGGCCCGAGCGGTTGCCTGTTTCGTTGCTCCCAGAGCACGCGACAGACCCTCGGCCGCCTGGCCGGCTGCGCGACGGTACTCTGAGACGGTATCGGGCCGCAACCAATCCATTTTCGAATGTGTGTGCGTCAGGCCCGCCGCAAGCCCGGTCAGTTCTTACCCGGAGGCACGGACCTGGTGCCGTCCCCGGGCCTGGCCAGCTGTTAGCAGGCGGTGTCCTTGGACTGGGCCAAGCTTCGAATTACCGGTCGGCGACGCTACTGCTTTGGGTACTCTCAGGACCCGTCTTGAAACACGGACCAAGGAGTCTAACATGTGCGCGAGTCATTGGGAGAAAGAAACCTAAAGGCGGAATGAAAGTGAAGGTCGACCTTTGCGTCGACCGAGGGAGGATCGGCCGCGTTACGATGCGGCCTCGCACTCCCGGGGCGTCTCGTTCTCATTGCGAGAAGAGGCGCACCTAGAGCGTACACGTTGGGACCCGAAAGATGGTGAACTATGCCTGGTCAGGACGAAGTCAGGGGAAACCCTGATGGAGGTCCGTAGCGATTCTGACGTGCAAATCGATCGTCGGAACTGGGTATAGGGGCGAAAGACTAATCGAACCATCTAGTAGCTGGTTCCCTCCGAAGTTTCCCTCAGGATAGCTGGCACTCGCTCGTTCCTACGCGAACGTGTGCGAGTTTCATCTGGTAAAGCGAATGATTAGAGGCCTTGGGGCCGAAACGACCTCAACCTATTCTCAAACTTTAAATGGGTGAGATCTCTGGCTTGCTTGGATCATGAAGCCACGAGATTATATTGAATCAGAGTGCCAAGTGGGCCAATTTTGGTAAGCAGAACTGGCGCTGTGGGATGAACCAAACGCAGAGTTAAGGCGCCTAAGTCGACGCTTATGGGATACCATGAAAGGCGTTGGTTGCTTAAGACAGCAGGACGGTGGCCATGGAAGTCGGAATCCGCTAAGGAGTGTGTAACAACTCACCTGCCGAAGCAACTAGCCCTGAAAATGGATGGCGCTGAAGCGTCGCGCCTATACTCCGCCGTCAGCGGCAAGTGGGGAGGGACGTGCCACCCGCTCGCGGGTGACCGTCCTCCATGAAGCCCTGACGAGTAGGAGGGTCGCGGCGGTGTGCGCAGAAGGGTCTGGGCGTGAGCCTGCCTGGAGCCACCGTCGGTGCAGATCTTGGTGGTAGTAGCAAATACTCCAGCGAGGCCCTGGAGGACTGACGTGGAGAAGGGTTTCGTGTGAACAGCCGTTGCACACGAGTCAGTCGATCCTAAGCCCTAAGAGAAATCCTATGCAGATGTGGTGTCCTAAAACAGTTTTTTTTGAGACACACACCCGTTGGGCGAAAGGGAATCCGGTTCCTATTCCGGAACCCGGTAGCGGAACCGCAAACCATTCGGGCCCTCGTAAGAGTGTTCGTCGGGGTAACCCAAAATGACCTGGAGAC
>OZ020481.1:23471628-23476628 GCA_963971345.1 Andrena flavipes | reverse complement strand
CGCTCCGGAAAAATTTCAAAGTCCCGACGGATTTCAGAGTCCTCCGGCACTATCGTCCGAAGCCAAACTCGACCGATCCTCGAAACAACCATTGAACTCGATTCCTCGGCCCATTGCGAAGGTATTACTATAATGGTTCGACCACGGTAGTCGCGCTGGTTTTCGAGATAATCGCGAATAACTCCAATCGCTCCGGAAAAATTTCAAAGTCCCGACGGATTTCAGAGTCCTCCGGCACTATCGTCCGAAGCCAAACTCGACCGATCCTCGAAACAACCATTGAACTCGATTCCTCGGCCCATTGCGAAGGTATTACTATAATGGTTCGACCACGGTAGTCGCGCTGGTTTTCGAGATAATCGCGAATAACTCCAATCGCTCCGGAAAAATTTCAAAGTCCCGACGGATTTCAGAGTCCTCCGGCACTATCGTCCGAAGCCAAACTCGACCGATCCTCGAAACAACCATTGAACTCGATTCCTCGGCCCATTGCGAAGGTATTACTATAATGGTTCGACCACGGTAGTCGCGCTGGTTTTCGAGATAATCGCGAATAACTCCAATCGCTCCGGAAAAATTTCAAAGTCCCGACGGATTTCAGAGTCCTCCGGCACTATCGTCCGAAGCCAAACTCGACCGATCCTCGAAACAACCATTGAACTCGATTCCTCGGCCCATTGCGAAGGTATTACTATAATGGTTCGACCACGGTAGTCGCGCTGGTTTTCGAGATAATCGCGAATAACTCCAATCGCTCCGGAAAAATTTCAAAGTCCCGACGGATTTCAGAGTCCTCCGGCACTATCGTCCGAAGCCAAACTCGACCGATCCTCGAAACAACCATTGAACTCGATTCCTCGGCCCATTGCGAAGGTATTACTATAATGGTTCGACCACGGTAGTCGCGCTGGTTTTCGAGATAATCGCGAATAACTCCAATCGCTCCGGAAAAATTTCAAAGTCCCGACGGATTTCAGAGTCCTCCGGCACTATCGTCCGAAGCCAAACTCGACCGATCCTCGAAACAACCATTGAACTCGATTCCTCGGCCCATTGCGAAGGTATTACTATAATGGTTCGACCACGGTAGTCGCGCTGGTTTTCGAGATAATCGCGAATAACTCCAATCGCTCCGGAAAAATTTCAAAGTCCCGACGGATTTCAGAGTCCTCCGGCACTATCGTCCGAAGCCAAACTCGACCGATCCTCGAAACAACCATTGAACTCGATTCCTCGGCCCATTGCGAAGGTATTACTATAATGGTTCGACCACGGTAGTCGCGCTGGTTTTCGAGATAATCGCGAATAACTCCAATCGCTCCGGAAAAATTTCAAAGTCCCGACGGATTTCAGAGTCCTCCGGCACTATCGTCCGAAGCCAAACTCGACCGATCCTCGAAACAACCATTGAACTCGATTCCTCGGCCCATTGCGAAGGTATTACTATAATGGTTCGACCACGGTAGTCGCGCTGGTTTTCGAGATAATCGCGAATAACTCCAATCGCTCCGGAAAAATTTCAAAGTCCCGACGGATTTCAGAGTCCTCCGGCACTATCGTCCGAAGCCAAACTCGACCGATCCTCGAAACAACCATTGAACTCGATTCCTCGGCCCATTGCGAAGGTATTACTATAATGGTTCGACCACGGTAGTCGCGCTGGTTTTCGAGATAATCGCGAATAACTCCAATCGCTCCGGAAAAATTTCAAAGTCCCGACGGATTTCAGAGTCCTCCGGCACTATCGTCCGAAGCCAAACTCGACCGATCCTCGAAACAACCATTGAACTCGATTCCTCGGCCCATTGCGAAGGTATTACTATAATGGTTCGACCACGGTAGTCGCGCTGGTTTTCGAGATAATCGCGAATAACTCCAATCGCTCCGGAAAAATTTCAAAGTCCCGACGGATTTCAGAGTCCTCCGGCACTATCGTCCGAAGCCAAACTCGACCGATCCTCGAAACAACCATTGAACTCGATTCCTCGGCCCATTGCGAAGGTATTACTATAATGGTTCGACCACGGTAGTCGCGCTGGTTTTCGAGATAATCGCGAATAACTCCAATCGCTCCGGAAAAATTTCAAAGTCCCGACGGATTTCAGAGTCCTCCGGCACTATCGTCCGAAGCCAAACTCGACCGATCCTCGAAACAACCATTGAACTCGATTCCTCGGCCCATTGCGAAGGTATTACTATAATGGTTCGACCACGGTAGTCGCGCTGGTTTTCGAGATAATCGCGAATAACTCCAATCGCTCCGGAAAAATTTCAAAGTCCCGACGGATTTCAGAGTCCTCCGGCACTATCGTCCGAAGCCAAACTCGACCGATCCTCGAAACAACCATTGAACTCGATTCCTCGGCCCATTGCGAAGGTATTACTATAATGGTTCGACCACGGTAGTCGCGCTGGTTTTCGAGATAATCGCGAATAACTCCAATCGCTCCGGAAAAATTTCAAAGTCCCGACGGATTTCAGAGTCCTCCGGCACTATCGTCCGAAGCCAAACTCGACCGATCCTCGAAACAACCATTGAACTCGATTCCTCGGCCCATTGCGAAGGTATTACTATAATGGTTCGACCACGGTAGTCGCGCTGGTTTTCGAGATAATCGCGAATAACTCCAATCGCTCCGGAAAAATTTCAAAGTCCCGACGGATTTCAGAGTCCTCCGGCACTATCGTCCGAAGCCAAACTCGACCGATCCTCGAAACAACCATTGAACTCGATTCCTCGGCCCATTGCGAAGGTATTACTATAATGGTTCGACCACGGTAGTCGCGCTGGTTTTCGAGATAATCGCGAATAACTCCAATCGCTCCGGAAAAATTTCAAAGTCCCGACGGATTTCAGAGTCCTCCGGCACTATCGTCCGAAGCCAAACTCGACCGATCCTCGAAACAACCATTGAACTCGATTCCTCGGCCCATTGCGAAGGTATTACTATAATGGTTCGACCACGGTAGTCGCGCTGGTTTTCGAGATAATCGCGAATAACTCCAATCGCTCCGGAAAAATTTCAAAGTCCCGACGGATTTCAGAGTCCTCCGGCACTATCGTCCGAAGCCAAACTCGACCGATCCTCGAAACAACCATTGAACTCGATTCCTCGGCCCATTGCGAAGGTATTACTATAATGGTTCGACCACGGTAGTCGCGCTGGTTTTCGAGATAATCGCGAATAACTCCAATCGCTCCGGAAAAATTTCAAAGTCCCGACGGATTTCAGAGTCCTCCGGCACTATCGTCCGAAGCCAAACTCGACCGATCCTCGAAACAACCATTGAACTCGATTCCTCGGCCCATTGCGAAGGTATTACTATAATGGTTCGACCACGGTAGTCGCGCTGGTTTTCGAGATAATCGCGAATAACTCCAATCGATCCGGAAAAATTTCAAAGTCCCGACGGATTTCAGAGTCCTCCGGCACTATCGTCCGAAGCCAAACTCGACCGATCCTCGAAACAACCATTGAACTCGATTCCTCGGCCCATTGCGAAGGTATTACTATAATGGTTCGACCACGGTAGTCGCGCTGGTTTTCGAGATAATCGCGAATAACTCCAATCGATCCGGAAAAATTTCAAAGTCCCGCGATATAATTTTGGAATGTCGTTTGTGACCGAGTATGTGTCGTGGTAATGTTCGCGGCGAATGTGTATAATAATTCGTTTAGTCGGTTTACTCTTGTCTCCGACACTGTCCGCGGCTAAGTCCGAAAGTGCCGGGCGAGCGGTCTGTTGTAGCGGCGGTTTACACCCATAAGCGCCCGTGCGTAAGGTACGGCGGCGCCGGCGTTCCGGCCGGCCGTTCGGTATCTATAAGGGAGAGCGACGGTCCGAGCGTCTCGGTCGGAGCAGCGTTGGGCGCGTGGCTATTCTACGACCTCGGTCGAGAAGCAGTCACCGCTCCTCGAGATTCTGTCTCGACTGTTCTTGCCGTGTTGCGTTTCGGATTTCTCCACACAGCATAACCACGGGTCGGTGTCTAAGACCGAATGGCCCTTATGTGGTGAGCGTCCAAAAGTGACGTTGGTGACACATATGCAATTCTGTGTATGCTTGTACGAAATCATGCATTCAACTCTTTATCCACGCAGATGGACGATTTGAACTTAACAAAACGCTAAGTAAGGCTAGCGTCCGGGTATATTATAAAGTATCGAACTAAATGTTCGAACTTTGAAAGAGGGAGAAAGTAGATACAAACCCAAGAGGTGTCAGATCTCGATATGCCTAGCGCGCACATTACGTCCCAACTCGTTATGCCCAGCATGGCACGATTCGCGCTTTCCCGTTTGCTCAGCATGCACTTGTCCGCGCTATTACGTACATGACCAGCGTGAATGTTACGCGCTTTGTCGATTTGTCCAGCGTGTAGTGGTCCGTGCTTATACGGTTGATGCTAGCGTGTCCGTGTACTCCGTGCTTCCCGATGGATGGTGCGGGACGCGTGATTTACGCGCTTTATCGAGCATCCGATGCCATCCTTATTTATAAGGGAAATTTAATGAATTTTGTCCGAGATCTTTCTGTGAACGTATATAAAAGGCACATATCCGATTAACATTAGTCCGTGGAATAATCGAAACGATATGATGTCCGAGTATAATAATAGCGTCTCTAGTGGAGAAAATCCTAAAGAGGAGAGAGACGAGGAGGCGGGCACATATCCGAGATAGAATTGGTGGAACAAATCGAGGATATGATGTCTAAAACTGCTGCACACTGATGTTGTGCAAGTTTTATAAAATTTAACATGGGGCATCGTCGATCCGTCTCTAAAAGAGAGGACGACGCGATGAGAACAGAAAGAACACAAAAGTGTGTGAATTCGAATAGAGAGGGAAGCTTCGCGAAGCTCCCTGGTTGATCCTGCCAGTAGTCATATGCTTGTCTCAAAGATTAAGCCATGCATGTCTCAGTACATACCGAATTAAGGTGAAACCGCGAATGGCTCATTAAATCAGTTATGGTTCCTTAGATCGTACCCACAT
>OZ020481.1:23466628-23469128 GCA_963971345.1 Andrena flavipes | reverse complement strand
ACAGGGAGGAAAACACACCACAAGCGCTCCGAGTGGTGGTGGTGGTGGTTAATTGAGAGAAGAGAGAGCAGGAACGAGCCGCCGTCGAAGCCTCGGCTTCGCGACGTTTTTCTCTCTTTCTCTCGACGACGCTTCTTCCACTCGCATCCCGCTTCCTTAGTTTTGGTCGCGCGCTCCGAAGAGTCCTGTGACGGACACTCTCCTCGGAGAGGATCCGGGTAACCTAGGGGTTGCGGCGCTCTTACCATCCATCGCGTCGAGGTGCATCCCGAGTATCATCGCTCGCTTCTTAATCGCGTGCCCCGTTAGCAAAATGAAAGGGACCGGCTGTGAAGCTTCGATAGCGAAAGTCCGATTGGACCGATCGAAGCCGGCCGTGCGTCCGCTTTCGGGCGACTACGACGATAGAGAGAGAGAGAGAGCGTGTAAGTAGAAGAGGATGCTGCCGCGTACGGTGGTCTGGGCCCCCGCCTCCGTGTACACGCAATTACAAAGGGTCTCGTACCCAACCGCCGTGTATCTCGATGGTTTTTAAATGAATAATATACGCTCGGCCGTCGGACGTGTCGCGCGGTGTTTCCGCCGCGGTACGTTTCGACGGTGTTCCCGTCCTGGACACAAATCACACACAGTGTCGTCAACGCTGGCGACGCCCGGACGAACCTCCTTCGCGCGCTGGTTGGAGGCGCACGGGCCTCGGCTTCACCCGAACCGAGAACAAAGATAAAATTACGAACATATTTAATAAAACACGATTACCCTGAACGGTGGATCACTTGGCTCGTGGGTCGATGAAGAACGCAGCTAATTGCGCGTCAACGTGTGAACTGCAGGACACATGAACATCGACATTTCGAACGCACATTGCGGTCCACGGATACAATTCCTGGACCACGCCTGGCTGAGGGTCGTTATCACGTACAAAAGACTGCTTGCGTCGGATCTCTGCGTATTCACATCCTCGCCGTCTCGCGTTTCCGACGATGTAACGCGTTTCGGAGTCGGGTCGAATGATACACGCGAGATACGCGACGTACGAGCGAAAGTTGGGTCGTTCGTCGGCGTTTGCAACGGGCTCGCGTGAGAATCGTGAAGCGTGTGTACTCTCTCCGGTGCGAGAACCAGAAAGAGAGAGGCGAGAATGTGATGAATGATCGTTTGGGGACTCGCGTGCGTGCTTACACGGCGTTGTGCGTCGTTGCTTTATAACGACCGCCCGTGTGCTGCACCGCTCCCCTTGGATCACACACAGCGGCCTCTCCGCTCGCACTGGTGTGTAGAATATGCCTTCACGTTCCGCGCGAGATCTTTTACCGTGCTCCCGACGTCGCCTGAAATGAAAAATTTGTCCCGAGAAAGAGAGACCCAAAAAAGAGCGAGATGATAGAGAGATAGAGCGCGGAGTGCGCGCGGCATACGTGCGCGCCGATCTATATCGTCGCGTTCACGCGGCCCCAGGGATTTTAAAAAGAGAGAAGAGGGTCGTCGTTTTGACAGTGAGAGTGAAAAGTCACAATCTATACATCGAGGGCACAACAACACATACTCGTTCTTCGGGACGCCGTGAAGATCCACAAGGATGGTGTACATGAATGGAGAGGCGCCTGTGCGGGATGATAAATAAAAAAACCACTCGTTAACATGATCGGGTCGATTTATTTCCCCGTCGTTGCGCGTGGCCTCGCCTAGCCCTCTCGTCATTCCCTCCCTATGGCCACGTTCCGTCGACACACAGAGAGTGTAGTTTGTATGCGCCAAACATCCGATGAGAAGAGAAGTGGTTGCGCTCCACGCCGTCGTTTAAAACGTTTCTGTACCCAGTTTCTCTGAATCCTCGTTGGCGCGGCTGCGTGAATTTGAACTTTGACGAACCGAAAGGCGCCGATGCCGCGAAAGGTGTGCAAGGAAAGACTCTCACTTCGTAGAATTGAAGAGAAAGAGTCTCCCCGATCGCCCCATGTCTTTGTCGCGTTGTTGGTCGATCGTATACGAGAGCCGCGGGTCTCGCCGGTCGTTCAGTCCACGGAAGAAAAGCTTATTTTTCCACGGTTCCCTCTGCTGCGAGTCACTGCTCGCGGCGTGAAGGGATAGCGGAATCTCAAAGCTGATAATAGCGGACGAACGTTAAAGTAAAAACCGGTGGTCGTTCCGCGAGAGTCTCTGATCGAATCGACGATGCGCGACGAAAAGACACTTTGGCGAGGCGCAAATAGAGGTAGGGGTGAACTCTATAATTCTCTCTCGATTAGAGAAGAAGAGAGATAGTCCAATGTACCTTTTCTCTGAAAAAATCATGCGATGGCACCTCTGGATACTACACGAGATCGATGATCACCATCATCGACACGACAATATCCAAAAGAGGGAGCATGATTCATATACCGGAGGCGCGCCGCGCGCTTCTCCAAAATATCTTCTCTCTCTACTTGGCGGTCTCGGTTTTTTTTCTCTGATGACACATTTGTATAATATATAACGATTGACGACCTCAGAGTAGGCG
>OZ020481.1:23459128-23461628 GCA_963971345.1 Andrena flavipes | reverse complement strand
CCCGTAAAATTTCAAAGTCCCGACGGATTTCAGAGTCCTCCGGCACTATCGTCCGAAGCCAAACTCGACCGATCCTCGAAACAACCATTGAACTCGATTCCTCGGCCCATTGCGAAGGTATTACTATAATGGTTCGACCACGGTAGTCGCGCTGGTTTTCGAGATAATCGCGAATAACTCCAATCGCTCCGGAAAAATTTCAAAGTCCCGACGGATTTCAGAGTCCTCCGGCACTATCGTCCGAAGCCAAACTCGACCGATCCTCGAAACAACCATTGAACTCGATTCCTCGGCCCATTGCGAAGGTATTACTATAATGGTTCGACCACGGTAGTCGCGCTGGTTTTCGAGATAATCGCGAATAACTCCAATCGCTCCGGAAAAATTTCAAAGTCCCGACGGATTTCAGAGTCCTCCGGCACTATCGTCCGAAGCCAAACTCGACCGATCCTCGAAACAACCATTGAACTCGATTCCTCGGCCCATTGCGAAGGTATTACTATAATGGTTCGACCACGGTAGTCGCGCTGGTTTTCGAGATAATCGCGAATAACTCCAATCGCTCCGGAAAAATTTCAAAGTCCCGACGGATTTCAGAGTCCTCCGGCACTATCGTCCGAAGCCAAACTCGACCGATCCTCGAAACAACCATTGAACTCGATTCCTCGGCCCATTGCGAAGGTATTACTATAATGGTTCGACCACGGTAGTCGCGCTGGTTTTCGAGATAATCGCGAATAACTCCAATCGCTCCGGAAAAATTTCAAAGTCCCGACGGATTTCAGAGTCCTCCGGCACTATCGTCCGAAGCCAAACTCGACCGATCCTCGAAACAACCATTGAACTCGATTCCTCGGCCCATTGCGAAGGTATTACTATAATGGTTCGACCACGGTAGTCGCGCTGGTTTTCGAGATAATCGCGAATAACTCCAATCGCTCCGGAAAAATTTCAAAGTCCCGACGGATTTCAGAGTCCTCCGGCACTATCGTCCGAAGCCAAACTCGACCGATCCTCGAAACAACCATTGAACTCGATTCCTCGGCCCATTGCGAAGGTATTACTATAATGGTTCGACCACGGTAGTCGCGCTGGTTTTCGAGATAATCGCGAATAACTCCAATCGCTCCGGAAAAATTTCAAAGTCCCGACGGATTTCAGAGTCCTCCGGCACTATCGTCCGAAGCCAAACTCGACCGATCCTCGAAACAACCATTGAACTCGATTCCTCGGCCCATTGCGAAGGTATTACTATAATGGTTCGACCACGGTAGTCGCGCTGGTTTTCGAGATAATCGCGAATAACTCCAATCGCTCCGGAAAAATTTCAAAGTCCCGACGGATTTCAGAGTCCTCCGGCACTATCGTCCGAAGCCAAACTCGACCGATCCTCGAAACAACCATTGAACTCGATTCCTCGGCCCATTGCGAAGGTATTACTATAATGGTTCGACCACGGTAGTCGCGCTGGTTTTCGAGATAATCGCGAATAACTCCAATCGCTCCGGAAAAATTTCAAAGTCCCGACGGATTTCAGAGTCCTCCGGCACTATCGTCCGAAGCCAAACTCGACCGATCCTCGAAACAACCATTGAACTCGATTCCTCGGCCCATTGCGAAGGTATTACTATAATGGTTCGACCACGGTAGTCGCGCTGGTTTTCGAGATAATCGCGAATAACTCCAATCGCTCCGGAAAAATTTCAAAGTCCCGACGGATTTCAGAGTCCTCCGGCACTATCGTCCGAAGCCAAACTCGACCGATCCTCGAAACAACCATTGAACTCGATTCCTCGGCCCATTGCGAAGGTATTACTATAATGGTTCGACCACGGTAGTCGCGCTGGTTTTCGAGATAATCGCGAATAACTCCAATCGCTCCGGAAAAATTTCAAAGTCCCGACGGATTTCAGAGTCCTCCGGCACTATCGTCCGAAGCCAAACTCGACCGATCCTCGAAACAACCATTGAACTCGATTCCTCGGCCCATTGCGAAGGTATTACTATAATGGTTCGACCACGGTAGTCGCGCTGGTTTTCGAGATAATCGCGAATAACTCCAATCGCTCCGGAAAAATTTCAAAGTCCCGACGGATTTCAGAGTCCTCCGGCACTATCGTCCGAAGCCAAACTCGACCGATCCTCGAAACAACCATTGAACTCGATTCCTCGGCCCATTGCGAAGGTATTACTATAATGGTTCGACCACGGTAGTCGCGCTGGTTTTCGAGATAATCGCGAATAACTCCAATCGCTCCGGAAAAATTTCAAAGTCCCGACGGATTTCAGAGTCCTCCGGCACTATCGTCCGAAGCCAAACTCGACCGATCCTCGAAACAACCATTGAACTCGATTCCTCGGCCCATTGCGAAGGTATTACTATAATGGTTCGACCACGGTAGTCGCGCTGGTTTTCGAGATAATCGCGAATAACTCCAATCGCTCCGGAAAAATTTCAAAGTCCCGACGGATTTCAGAGTCCTCCGGCACTATCGTCCGA
>OZ020481.1:23446628-23454128 GCA_963971345.1 Andrena flavipes | reverse complement strand
GCGCGGTGTTTCCGCCGCGGTACGTTTCGACGGTGTTCCCGTCCTGGACACAAATCACACACAGTGTCGTCAACGCTGGCGACGCCCGGACGAACCTCCTTCGCGCGCTGGTTGGAGGCGCACGGGCCTCGGCTTCACCCGAACCGAGAACAAAGATAAAATTACGAACATATTTAATAAAACACGATTACCCTGAACGGTGGATCACTTGGCTCGTGGGTCGATGAAGAACGCAGCTAATTGCGCGTCAACGTGTGAACTGCAGGACACATGAACATCGACATTTCGAACGCACATTGCGGTCCACGGATACAATTCCTGGACCACGCCTGGCTGAGGGTCGTTATCACGTACAAAAGACTGCTTGCGTCGGATCTCTGCGTATTCACATCCTCGCCGTCTCGCGTTTCCGACGATGTAACGCGTTTCGGAGTCGGGTCGAATGATACACGCGAGATACGCGACGTACGAGCGAAAGTTGGGTCGTTCGTCGGCGTTTGCAACGGGCTCGCGTGAGAATCGTGAAGCGTGTGTACTCTCTCCGGTGCGAGAACCAGAAAGAGAGAGGCGAGAATGTGATGAATGATCGTTTGGGGACTCGCGTGCGTGCTTACACGGCGTTGTGCGTCGTTGCTTTATAACGACCGCCCGTGTGCTGCACCGCTCCCCTTGGATCACACACAGCGGCCTCTCCGCTCGCACTGGTGTGTAGAATATGCCTTCACGTTCCGCGCGAGATCTTTTACCGTGCTCCCGACGTCGCCTGAAATGAAAAATTTGTCCCGAGAAAGAGAGACCCAAAAAAGAGCGAGATGATAGAGAGATAGAGCGCGGAGTGCGCGCGGCATACGTGCGCGCCGATCTATATCGTCGCGTTCACGCGGCCCCAGGGATTTTAAAAAGAGAGAAGAGGGTCGTCGTTTTGACAGTGAGAGTGAAAAGTCACAATCTATACATCGAGGGCACAACAACACATACTCGTTCTTCGGGACGCCGTGAAGATCCACAAGGATGGTGTACATGAATGGAGAGGCGCCTGTGCGGGATGATAAATAAAAAAACCACTCGTTAACATGATCGGGTCGATTTATTTCC
The DNA here is from genome assembly GCA_963971345.1 of Andrena flavipes. Classification (NCBI taxonomy): domain Eukaryota; kingdom Metazoa; phylum Arthropoda; class Insecta; order Hymenoptera; family Andrenidae; genus Andrena; species Andrena flavipes. The sequence continues at coordinate 23,453,033 of OZ020481.1, read as the reverse complement.
CCGTCGTTGCGCGTGGCCTCGCCTAGCCCTCTCGTCATTCCCTCCCTATGGCCACGTTCCGTCGACACACAGAGAGTGTAGTTTGTATGCGCCAAACATCCGATGAGAAGAGAAGTGGTTGCGCTCCACGCCGTCGTTTAAAACGTTTCTGTACCCAGTTTCTCTGAATCCTCGTTGGCGCGGCTGCGTGAATTTGAACTTTGACGAACCGAAAGGCGCCGATGCCGCGAAAGGTGTGCAAGGAAAGACTCTCACTTCGTAGAATTGAAGAGAAAGAGTCTCCCCGATCGCCCCATGTCTTTGTCGCGTTGTTGGTCGATCGTATACGAGAGCCGCGGGTCTCGCCGGTCGTTCAGTCCACGGAAGAAAAGCTTATTTTTCCACGGTTCCCTCTGCTGCGAGTCACTGCTCGCGGCGTGAAGGGATAGCGGAATCTCAAAGCTGATAATAGCGGACGAACGTTAAAGTAAAAACCGGTGGTCGTTCCGCGAGAGTCTCTGATCGAATCGACGATGCGCGACGAAAAGACACTTTGGCGAGGCGCAAATAGAGGTAGGGGTGAACTCTATAATTCTCTCTCGATTAGAGAAGAAGAGAGATAGTCCAATGTACCTTTTCTCTGAAAAAATCATGCGATGGCACCTCTGGATACTACACGAGATCGATGATCACCATCATCGACACGACAATATCCAAAAGAGGGAGCATGATTCATATACCGGAGGCGCGCCGCGCGCTTCTCCAAAATATCTTCTCTCTCTACTTGGCGGTCTCGGTTTTTTTTCTCTGATGACACATTTGTATAATATATAACGATTGACGACCTCAGAGTAGGCGAGATTACCCGCTGAATTTAAGCATATTACTAAGCGGAGGAAAAGAAACTAACAAGGATTTCCTTAGTAGCGGCGAGCGAACAGGAATTAGCCCAGCACTGAATCCCGCGGTTCCGCCGCAGGGAATTGTAGTGTTCAGGAGGATCCGTTTATCCCGTGACGTCGCACCGCGTCCAAGTCCATCTTGAATGGGGCCACTTACCCGGAGAGGGTGCCAGGCCCGTAGCGACCGGTACGCGTTTCGGGAGGATCTCTCCATAGAGTCGGGTTGCTTGAGAGTGCAACCCTAAGTGGGTGGTAAACTCCATCTAAGGCTAAATACAACCACGAGACCGATAGCGAACAAGTACCGTGAGGGAAAGTTGAAAAGAACTTTGAAGAGAGAGTTCAAGAGTACGTGAAACCGTTCAGGGGTAAACCTGAGAAACCCAAAAGATCGAATGGGGAGATTCATCGTCGACGAGGCTGGCTCCCGTCGGTGCGCGATACTCCGGATGGACCTTCGTGGTTCCATTAACGAGGGTACACCACCGGCGGCGAATGTTCCGGCCACGTAGTCGTGCACTTCTCCCCTAGTAGAACGTCGCGACCCGTTGCGTGTCGGTCTACGGCCCGAGCGGTTGCCTGTTTCGTTGCTCCCAGAGCACGCGACAGACCCTCGGCCGCCTGGCCGGCTGCGCGACGGTACTCTGAGACGGTATCGGGCCGCAACCAATCCATTTTCGAATGTGTGTGCGTCAGGCCCGCCGCAAGCCCGGTCAGTTCTTACCCGGAGGCACGGACCTGGTGCCGTCCCCGGGCCTGGCCAGCTGTTAGCAGGCGGTGTCCTTGGACTGGGCCAAGCTTCGAATTACCGGTCGGCGACGCTACTGCTTTGGGTACTCTCAGGACCCGTCTTGAAACACGGACCAAGGAGTCTAACATGTGCGCGAGTCATTGGGAGAAAGAAACCTAAAGGCGGAATGAAAGTGAAGGTCGACCTTTGCGTCGACCGAGGGAGGATCGGCCGCGTTACGATGCGGCCTCGCACTCCCGGGGCGTCTCGTTCTCATTGCGAGAAGAGGCGCACCTAGAGCGTACACGTTGGGACCCGAAAGATGGTGAACTATGCCTGGTCAGGACGAAGTCAGGGGAAACCCTGATGGAGGTCCGTAGCGATTCTGACGTGCAAATCGATCGTCGGAACTGGGTATAGGGGCGAAAGACTAATCGAACCATCTAGTAGCTGGTTCCCTCCGAAGTTTCCCTCAGGATAGCTGGCACTCGCTCGTTCCTACGCGAACGTGTGCGAGTTTCATCTGGTAAAGCGAATGATTAGAGGCCTTGGGGCCGAAACGACCTCAACCTATTCTCAAACTTTAAATGGGTGAGATCTCTGGCTTGCTTGGATCATGAAGCCACGAGATTATATTGAATCAGAGTGCCAAGTGGGCCAATTTTGGTAAGCAGAACTGGCGCTGTGGGATGAACCAAACGCAGAGTTAAGGCGCCTAAGTCGACGCTTATGGGATACCATGAAAGGCGTTGGTTGCTTAAGACAGCAGGACGGTGGCCATGGAAGTCGGAATCCGCTAAGGAGTGTGTAACAACTCACCTGCCGAAGCAACTAGCCCTGAAAATGGATGGCGCTGAAGCGTCGCGCCTATACTCCGCCGTCAGCGGCAAGTGGGGAGGGACGTGCCACCCGCTCGCGGGTGACCGTCCTCCATGAAGCCCTGACGAGTAGGAGGGTCGCGGCGGTGTGCGCAGAAGGGTCTGGGCGTGAGCCTGCCTGGAGCCACCGTCGGTGCAGATCTTGGTGGTAGTAGCAAATACTCCAGCGAGGCCCTGGAGGACTGACGTGGAGAAGGGTTTCGTGTGAACAGCCGTTGCACACGAGTCAGTCGATCCTAAGCCCTAAGAGAAATCCTATGCAGATGTGGTGTCCTAAAACAGTTTTTTTTGAGACACACACCCGTTGGGCGAAAGGGAATCCGGTTCCTATTCCGGAACCCGGTAGCGGAACCGCAAACCATTCGGGCCCTCGTAAGAGTGTTCGTCGGGGTAACCCAAAATGACCTGGAGACGCCGTCGGGAGATCCGGGAAGAGTTTTCTTTTCTGTATAAGCGTTCGAGTTCCCTGGAAACCTCTAGCAGGGAGATAGGGTTTGGAACGCGAAGAGCACCGCAGTTGCGGCGGTGTCCGGATCTTCCCCTCGGACCTTGAAAATCCAGGAGAGGGCCACGTGGAGGTGTCGCGCCGGTTCGTACCCATATCCGCAGCAGGTCTCCAAGGTAAAGAGCCTCTAGTCGATAGATTAATGTAGGTAAGGGAAGTCGGCAAATTGGATCCGTAACTTCGGAATAAGGATTGGCTCTGAGGAGCGGGGCGTGTCGGGCTTGGTTGGGAAACGGGTTTGGTTGACGAGCCGGGCCTGGGTGAGGTGAACGGTCGGGATTTCGGTCTCGCATCCGGGATCCGAGCTCGGTCCCGTGCCATCGCCTCCCGCGGATCTTCCTTGCTGCGAGGCTTCCGTGTCGGTTTCACCGTCGTGGTCGTCCTCTTCGGCCGCCATTCAACGCTCAGCTCAGAACTGGCACGGACTAGGGGAATCCGACTGTCTAATTAAAACAAAGCATTGCGATGGCCCCCGAGGGTGTTGACGCAATGTGATTTCTGCCCAGTGCTCTGAATGTCAACGTGAAGAAATTCAAAAAAGCGCGGGTAAACGGCGGGAGTAACTATGACTCTCTTAAGGTAGCCAAATGCCTCGTCATCTAATTAGTGACGCGCATGAATGGATTAACGAGATTCCCTCTGTCCCTATCTACTGGACTTTCCAAGATGGCGCCGAACAGTGCAGTCGCGTCACGAGTCGCTCCGTGAATATCTGTATGATTTTCGGTAAATTTTCCTCTGGAAACCTTGTGAAGTGTCCGAACGATAGTGCTAGTGATACTGAACACTTGAGTATATAAATTGTGGACAATGAACACAGTGTGTGGAATTTATCAGTGAATTTCTCGTCGCGTGGGTTCGTGGCGTCCTTTGACGGGCGTCCACGTGCCACCTGCGAATTTCGTAGCTTTTCGGAAGTACATGCTTCAACTTTCACCCGTGCCTGCACTGTAGTGCAAGACAAACGCGGTGTGATATACAGAACTTGAGGTATTGTTTTAAATTGAGGAAGCATTAGTATCTAAAGCGTTGCTTTACACGTAAGGTTAAGGCGGCCATCTTGGACAGCGTCCTTGCGAGCCGTCGCCGCCGCTAGCGCGCCCGTCTATTGGTTGATCGCCGGAGCAGTCCGACCATCCTATTGGCCCACAGTCAGCCAATCAGCGAAAGCAGTCAGCCCGACGGCTACACTGCCTGCCCGGGAAATTCAAATAGTGATATCGTGTTTTGCCACTTAGTAAAAGCGAAGTGTCGTTTCTCGGTCTAAGTATTGCAAAGCAATACGACGGCAGAACAAGAATTATTATGAAAGATTCAAAAATGGAATGCGACACTCTAAAATCGCGCACTTTGAGCAAAGGCAACAATCCCCTGAAAAGGAAGGACATAGACTCTGAGCCCCACAGCAGTAAGCTCAAGAAGAAATGGGAGGCAACCTCCAGCTCTGTAGATGAACTGGAGAACGAAGTGGAGAACTCCCCAATAGAAGACCTTTTGGACTTATGCAAGGAAATAGACACCAGCATTAATGCCAAAGGTATAAAATATCTAAAGACCAAAATACAAGAGGTATACGTGCAATTCCAATGTATTGAGGAGGAGAACGCTTCTTTGAAACGGAAAATTTCGGAAGGAACGAGTGCGGAAATGAAATTGAAAGTTTTAGACGAGACGATCAGTGGAGTCGTTGAAAACCTAATTGAACTGAGGAAACAAATCTCGGGCACTTCGAACCTCAAAAGCACGTATGCCCAGAAAGCCAGCATGACGCACAACCTGGCACAACAGCAAACAACTAGACCACCAAAACACGTGGTGACAGTGTACCCAAAAGAGGACAGCAAATTCAACAGTAGTGAAGAAACCAAAACAGCCATAATGTCTAGCTTTCTTCCAGCCAAAGAAAAACTAAGGATAAGAAACGTCAGGAAAATTGCCCATAATGGAGTACTCATCGAAACGGCCACCAAGGACGACATGCACACCGTCCTACACAGTGGGAAACTGGATTCCGCAGGGCTGAAAGCAAGTCTCCCCGCTAAGAGAAGACCCCGCATGGTAATCTCCAACATTCCAAAGGAGATGAAAGAGGATGAACTGCTTGTAATAATCAAGCAGCAGAACTTCAGAAACCTCAGCCAAACCAAATTTGCAGAAAATTTCAAACTAAGCTTCAGGACCGGTGACAGGAGACGGGACGTCGTAAATTGGGTAGTAGAAGTGTCACCTGAAATCAGAGAAATTCTTTTAAAGGAAAACCGTGTTTACATAGACTGGTACGCATGCTATGTGCAAGACTTCATCTCAGTGACCCGCTGCTACAAATGCCAAAGCTTTGGTCATGTGTCCAAATTCTGCCAGGCACGAGAGGACACGTGTGGTCACTGTGGGAAAAACGGACACAACTTCAACTCGTGCACCAACAAATCAAAGGAGCCAACTTGCATCAATTGCAAAAGAGCCAACAAACCACACGAACATTCATCCAGGGCGAAGGAGTGCCCAGCATACAGAAACGCATTGGAAACTCACGTTATTAAAATAGATTATGCAAAGGAATAAAAACAAAAACACACTCAGAGCACCCAGGAAATCCAGAACACCAACCATCCACTTCGGACAGATCAATGCACAAAACTCCAGGATAGTGATGGATCAACTTAGGCAGGCGGCCATAGATGGAAAGGTTGACGTACTGTTGATTCAAGAACCATACACGCACCCAAAAGGCAACAGTGGTATGGGCATGGCCACTAAAATATTAACTGACAGGAAGAAATTCTCAAATCTCTCTGGCCCAGGACAGTTTAAAGCAGCTATCGCGATCCTTAATCCAACCCTTACAGTAGTTAAGCTCGAACAATTCTGCAACACACATTGCATATGTGCCGAAATAACTGCATCGCAATACAAATTCTACGTAATCAGCGCGTACTTTCAATACTCAGAAGATATAGAACCTTACCTTAGGCACATTGACGGAATACTCAGGAGCCTAAGGGGCAAGAGTATCGTAATCTCCGCCGACGTAAACGCTAAGTCGCACTTCTGGTTCAGTGGTGAGACAGATGACAGGGGACTACTTCTGGAAGACTTTATTGCGACCAACGATCTATACATTGCTAACGAACCTTCAAATGAACACACCTTCGACAACATACATGGGAGGTCAAATATTGACGTCACACTCGCCACCAATATGTGTTTCAACAGAATTAAAACATGGAAAGTTCGCTCAGACTGGACAACCAGTGACCATAACGCCATTACTTTTATATTAAACCCACCAGAAGAGGACGTGACACGACAAAACACGAGTAGATACAACGTCGCAAGGGCGGATTGGGGCAAATTCGAGGGCACCTTAAAAAATATCGTAAGACATGACCTACACACTGTAAGTACCAATGA
>OZ020481.1:23436628-23441628 GCA_963971345.1 Andrena flavipes | reverse complement strand
TGGGGAACAGGCATAAAAAGCTGCGAAGAAATTCGCCTCAGGGACATTGAATACTTCGGGGGCGAAGCAATACGCCGTTGGGACTTGCAATAATGTCGGTTCGTCGGTGGTCGCCCGTAAAATTTCAAAGTCCCGACGGATTTCAGAGTCCTCCGGCACTATCGTCCGAAGCCAAACTCGACCGATCCTCGAAACAACCATTGAACTCGATTCCTCGGCCCATTGCGAAGGTATTACTATAATGGTTCGACCACGGTAGTCGCGCTGGTTTTCGAGATAATCGCGAATAACTCCAATCGCTCCGGAAAAATTTCAAAGTCCCGACGGATTTCAGAGTCCTCCGGCACTATCGTCCGAAGCCAAACTCGACCGATCCTCGAAACAACCATTGAACTCGATTCCTCGGCCCATTGCGAAGGTATTACTATAATGGTTCGACCACGGTAGTCGCGCTGGTTTTCGAGATAATCGCGAATAACTCCAATCGCTCCGGAAAAATTTCAAAGTCCCGACGGATTTCAGAGTCCTCCGGCACTATCGTCCGAAGCCAAACTCGACCGATCCTCGAAACAACCATTGAACTCGATTCCTCGGCCCATTGCGAAGGTATTACTATAATGGTTCGACCACGGTAGTCGCGCTGGTTTTCGAGATAATCGCGAATAACTCCAATCGCTCCGGAAAAATTTCAAAGTCCCGACGGATTTCAGAGTCCTCCGGCACTATCGTCCGAAGCCAAACTCGACCGATCCTCGAAACAACCATTGAACTCGATTCCTCGGCCCATTGCGAAGGTATTACTATAATGGTTCGACCACGGTAGTCGCGCTGGTTTTCGAGATAATCGCGAATAACTCCAATCGCTCCGGAAAAATTTCAAAGTCCCGACGGATTTCAGAGTCCTCCGGCACTATCGTCCGAAGCCAAACTCGACCGATCCTCGAAACAACCATTGAACTCGATTCCTCGGCCCATTGCGAAGGTATTACTATAATGGTTCGACCACGGTAGTCGCGCTGGTTTTCGAGATAATCGCGAATAACTCCAATCGCTCCGGAAAAATTTCAAAGTCCCGACGGATTTCAGAGTCCTCCGGCACTATCGTCCGAAGCCAAACTCGACCGATCCTCGAAACAACCATTGAACTCGATTCCTCGGCCCATTGCGAAGGTATTACTATAATGGTTCGACCACGGTAGTCGCGCTGGTTTTCGAGATAATCGCGAATAACTCCAATCGCTCCGGAAAAATTTCAAAGTCCCGACGGATTTCAGAGTCCTCCGGCACTATCGTCCGAAGCCAAACTCGACCGATCCTCGAAACAACCATTGAACTCGATTCCTCGGCCCATTGCGAAGGTATTACTATAATGGTTCGACCACGGTAGTCGCGCTGGTTTTCGAGATAATCGCGAATAACTCCAATCGCTCCGGAAAAATTTCAAAGTCCCGACGGATTTCAGAGTCCTCCGGCACTATCGTCCGAAGCCAAACTCGACCGATCCTCGAAACAACCATTGAACTCGATTCCTCGGCCCATTGCGAAGGTATTACTATAATGGTTCGACCACGGTAGTCGCGCTGGTTTTCGAGATAATCGCGAATAACTCCAATCGCTCCGGAAAAATTTCAAAGTCCCGACGGATTTCAGAGTCCTCCGGCACTATCGTCCGAAGCCAAACTCGACCGATCCTCGAAACAACCATTGAACTCGATTCCTCGGCCCATTGCGAAGGTATTACTATAATGGTTCGACCACGGTAGTCGCGCTGGTTTTCGAGATAATCGCGAATAACTCCAATCGCTCCGGAAAAATTTCAAAGTCCCGACGGATTTCAGAGTCCTCCGGCACTATCGTCCGAAGCCAAACTCGACCGATCCTCGAAACAACCATTGAACTCGATTCCTCGGCCCATTGCGAAGGTATTACTATAATGGTTCGACCACGGTAGTCGCGCTGGTTTTCGAGATAATCGCGAATAACTCCAATCGCTCCGGAAAAATTTCAAAGTCCCGACGGATTTCAGAGTCCTCCGGCACTATCGTCCGAAGCCAAACTCGACCGATCCTCGAAACAACCATTGAACTCGATTCCTCGGCCCATTGCGAAGGTATTACTATAATGGTTCGACCACGGTAGTCGCGCTGGTTTTCGAGATAATCGCGAATAACTCCAATCGCTCCGGAAAAATTTCAAAGTCCCGACGGATTTCAGAGTCCTCCGGCACTATCGTCCGAAGCCAAACTCGACCGATCCTCGAAACAACCATTGAACTCGATTCCTCGGCCCATTGCGAAGGTATTACTATAATGGTTCGACCACGGTAGTCGCGCTGGTTTTCGAGATAATCGCGAATAACTCCAATCGCTCCGGAAAAATTTCAAAGTCCCGACGGATTTCAGAGTCCTCCGGCACTATCGTCCGAAGCCAAACTCGACCGATCCTCGAAACAACCATTGAACTCGATTCCTCGGCCCATTGCGAAGGTATTACTATAATGGTTCGACCACGGTAGTCGCGCTGGTTTTCGAGATAATCGCGAATAACTCCAATCGCTCCGGAAAAATTTCAAAGTCCCGACGGATTTCAGAGTCCTCCGGCACTATCGTCCGAAGCCAAACTCGACCGATCCTCGAAACAACCATTGAACTCGATTCCTCGGCCCATTGCGAAGGTATTACTATAATGGTTCGACCACGGTAGTCGCGCTGGTTTTCGAGATAATCGCGAATAACTCCAATCGCTCCGGAAAAATTTCAAAGTCCCGACGGATTTCAGAGTCCTCCGGCACTATCGTCCGAAGCCAAACTCGACCGATCCTCGAAACAACCATTGAACTCGATTCCTCGGCCCATTGCGAAGGTATTACTATAATGGTTCGACCACGGTAGTCGCGCTGGTTTTCGAGATAATCGCGAATAACTCCAATCGATCCGGAAAAATTTCAAAGTCCCGACGGATTTCAGAGTCCTCCGGCACTATCGTCCGAAGCCAAACTCGACCGATCCTCGAAACAACCATTGAACTCGATTCCTCGGCCCATTGCGAAGGTATTACTATAATGGTTCGACCACGGTAGTCGCGCTGGTTTTCGAGATAATCGCGAATAACTCCAATCGATCCGGAAAAATTTCAAAGTCCCGCGATATAATTTTGGAATGTCGTTTGTGACCGAGTATGTGTCGTGGTAATGTTCGCGGCGAATGTGTATAATAATTCGTTTAGTCGGTTTACTCTTGTCTCCGACACTGTCCGCGGCTAAGTCCGAAAGTGCCGGGCGAGCGGTCTGTTGTAGCGGCGGTTTACACCCATAAGCGCCCGTGCGTAAGGTACGGCGGCGCCGGCGTTCCGGCCGGCCGTTCGGTATCTATAAGGGAGAGCGACGGTCCGAGCGTCTCGGTCGGAGCAGCGTTGGGCGCGTGGCTATTCTACGACCTCGGTCGAGAAGCAGTCACCGCTCCTCGAGATTCTGTCTCGACTGTTCTTGCCGTGTTGCGTTTCGGATTTCTCCACACAGCATAACCACGGGTCGGTGTCTAAGACCGAATGGCCCTTATGTGGTGAGCGTCCAAAAGTGACGTTGGTGACACATATGCAATTCTGTGTATGCTTGTACGAAATCATGCATTCAACTCTTTATCCACGCAGATGGACGATTTGAACTTAACAAAACGCTAAGTAAGGCTAGCGTCCGGGTATATTATAAAGTATCGAACTAAATGTTCGAACTTTGAAAGAGGGAGAAAGTAGATACAAACCCAAGAGGTGTCAGATCTCGATATGCCTAGCGCGCACATTACGTCCCAACTCGTTATGCCCAGCATGGCACGATTCGCGCTTTCCCGTTTGCTCAGCATGCACTTGTCCGCGCTATTACGTACATGACCAGCGTGAATGTTACGCGCTTTGTCGATTTGTCCAGCGTGTAGTGGTCCGTGCTTATACGGTTGATGCTAGCGTGTCCGTGTACTCCGTGCTTCCCGATGGATGGTGCGGGACGCGTGATTTACGCGCTTTATCGAGCATCCGATGCCATCCTTATTTATAAGGGAAATTTAATGAATTTTGTCCGAGATCTTTCTGTGAACGTATATAAAAGGCACATATCCGATTAACATTAGTCCGTGGAATAATCGAAACGATATGATGTCCGAGTATAATAATAGCGTCTCTAGTGGAGAAAATCCTAAAGAGGAGAGAGACGAGGAGGCGGGCACATATCCGAGATAGAATTGGTGGAACAAATCGAGGATATGATGTCTAAAACTGCTGCACACTGATGTTGTGCAAGTTTTATAAAATTTAACATGGGGCATCGTCGATCCGTCTCTAAAAGAGAGGACGACGCGATGAGAACAGAAAGAACACAAAAGTGTGTGAATTCGAATAGAGAGGGAAGCTTCGCGAAGCTCCCTGGTTGATCCTGCCAGTAGTCATATGCTTGTCTCAAAGATTAAGCCATGCATGTCTCAGTACATACCGAATTAAGGTGAAACCGCGAATGGCTCATTAAATCAGTTATGGTTCCTTAGATCGTACCCACATTTACTTGGATAACTGTGGTAATTCTAGAGCTAATACATGCAAAACAGAGTTCCGACCAGAGATGGAAGGAACGCTTTTATTAGATCAAAACCAATCGGTGGCGGATGGTTCGCCTTCCGTCCCATCGTTTGCTTTGGTGACTCTGAATAACTTTGTGCTGATCGCATGGTCATCTAGCACCGGCGACGCATCTTTCAAATGTCTGCCTTATCAACTGTCGATGGTAGGTTCTGCGCCTACCATGGTTGTAACGGGTAACGGGGAATCAGGGTTCGATTCCGGAGAGGGAGCCTGAGAAACGGCTACCACATCCAAGGAAGGCAGCAGGCGCGCAAATTACCCACTCCCGGCACGGGGAGGTAGTGACGAAAAATAACGATACGGGACTCATCCGAGGCCCCGTAATCGGAATGAGTACACTTTAAATCCTTTAACAAGGATCCATTGGAGGGCAA
>OZ020481.1:23429128-23434128 GCA_963971345.1 Andrena flavipes | reverse complement strand
TGGTCTGGGCCCCCGCCTCCGTGTACACGCAATTACAAAGGGTCTCGTACCCAACCGCCGTGTATCTCGATGGTTTTTAAATGAATAATATACGCTCGGCCGTCGGACGTGTCGCGCGGTGTTTCCGCCGCGGTACGTTTCGACGGTGTTCCCGTCCTGGACACAAATCACACACAGTGTCGTCAACGCTGGCGACGCCCGGACGAACCTCCTTCGCGCGCTGGTTGGAGGCGCACGGGCCTCGGCTTCACCCGAACCGAGAACAAAGATAAAATTACGAACATATTTAATAAAACACGATTACCCTGAACGGTGGATCACTTGGCTCGTGGGTCGATGAAGAACGCAGCTAATTGCGCGTCAACGTGTGAACTGCAGGACACATGAACATCGACATTTCGAACGCACATTGCGGTCCACGGATACAATTCCTGGACCACGCCTGGCTGAGGGTCGTTATCACGTACAAAAGACTGCTTGCGTCGGATCTCTGCGTATTCACATCCTCGCCGTCTCGCGTTTCCGACGATGTAACGCGTTTCGGAGTCGGGTCGAATGATACACGCGAGATACGCGACGTACGAGCGAAAGTTGGGTCGTTCGTCGGCGTTTGCAACGGGCTCGCGTGAGAATCGTGAAGCGTGTGTACTCTCTCCGGTGCGAGAACCAGAAAGAGAGAGGCGAGAATGTGATGAATGATCGTTTGGGGACTCGCGTGCGTGCTTACACGGCGTTGTGCGTCGTTGCTTTATAACGACCGCCCGTGTGCTGCACCGCTCCCCTTGGATCACACACAGCGGCCTCTCCGCTCGCACTGGTGTGTAGAATATGCCTTCACGTTCCGCGCGAGATCTTTTACCGTGCTCCCGACGTCGCCTGAAATGAAAAATTTGTCCCGAGAAAGAGAGACCCAAAAAAGAGCGAGATGATAGAGAGATAGAGCGCGGAGTGCGCGCGGCATACGTGCGCGCCGATCTATATCGTCGCGTTCACGCGGCCCCAGGGATTTTAAAAAGAGAGAAGAGGGTCGTCGTTTTGACAGTGAGAGTGAAAAGTCACAATCTATACATCGAGGGCACAACAACACATACTCGTTCTTCGGGACGCCGTGAAGATCCACAAGGATGGTGTACATGAATGGAGAGGCGCCTGTGCGGGATGATAAATAAAAAAACCACTCGTTAACATGATCGGGTCGATTTATTTCCCCGTCGTTGCGCGTGGCCTCGCCTAGCCCTCTCGTCATTCCCTCCCTATGGCCACGTTCCGTCGACACACAGAGAGTGTAGTTTGTATGCGCCAAACATCCGATGAGAAGAGAAGTGGTTGCGCTCCACGCCGTCGTTTAAAACGTTTCTGTACCCAGTTTCTCTGAATCCTCGTTGGCGCGGCTGCGTGAATTTGAACTTTGACGAACCGAAAGGCGCCGATGCCGCGAAAGGTGTGCAAGGAAAGACTCTCACTTCGTAGAATTGAAGAGAAAGAGTCTCCCCGATCGCCCCATGTCTTTGTCGCGTTGTTGGTCGATCGTATACGAGAGCCGCGGGTCTCGCCGGTCGTTCAGTCCACGGAAGAAAAGCTTATTTTTCCACGGTTCCCTCTGCTGCGAGTCACTGCTCGCGGCGTGAAGGGATAGCGGAATCTCAAAGCTGATAATAGCGGACGAACGTTAAAGTAAAAACCGGTGGTCGTTCCGCGAGAGTCTCTGATCGAATCGACGATGCGCGACGAAAAGACACTTTGGCGAGGCGCAAATAGAGGTAGGGGTGAACTCTATAATTCTCTCTCGATTAGAGAAGAAGAGAGATAGTCCAATGTACCTTTTCTCTGAAAAAATCATGCGATGGCACCTCTGGATACTACACGAGATCGATGATCACCATCATCGACACGACAATATCCAAAAGAGGGAGCATGATTCATATACCGGAGGCGCGCCGCGCGCTTCTCCAAAATATCTTCTCTCTCTACTTGGCGGTCTCGGTTTTTTTTCTCTGATGACACATTTGTATAATATATAACGATTGACGACCTCAGAGTAGGCGAGATTACCCGCTGAATTTAAGCATATTACTAAGCGGAGGAAAAGAAACTAACAAGGATTTCCTTAGTAGCGGCGAGCGAACAGGAATTAGCCCAGCACTGAATCCCGCGGTTCCGCCGCAGGGAATTGTAGTGTTCAGGAGGATCCGTTTATCCCGTGACGTCGCACCGCGTCCAAGTCCATCTTGAATGGGGCCACTTACCCGGAGAGGGTGCCAGGCCCGTAGCGACCGGTACGCGTTTCGGGAGGATCTCTCCATAGAGTCGGGTTGCTTGAGAGTGCAACCCTAAGTGGGTGGTAAACTCCATCTAAGGCTAAATACAACCACGAGACCGATAGCGAACAAGTACCGTGAGGGAAAGTTGAAAAGAACTTTGAAGAGAGAGTTCAAGAGTACGTGAAACCGTTCAGGGGTAAACCTGAGAAACCCAAAAGATCGAATGGGGAGATTCATCGTCGACGAGGCTGGCTCCCGTCGGTGCGCGATACTCCGGATGGACCTTCGTGGTTCCATTAACGAGGGTACACCACCGGCGGCGAATGTTCCGGCCACGTAGTCGTGCACTTCTCCCCTAGTAGAACGTCGCGACCCGTTGCGTGTCGGTCTACGGCCCGAGCGGTTGCCTGTTTCGTTGCTCCCAGAGCACGCGACAGACCCTCGGCCGCCTGGCCGGCTGCGCGACGGTACTCTGAGACGGTATCGGGCCGCAACCAATCCATTTTCGAATGTGTGTGCGTCAGGCCCGCCGCAAGCCCGGTCAGTTCTTACCCGGAGGCACGGACCTGGTGCCGTCCCCGGGCCTGGCCAGCTGTTAGCAGGCGGTGTCCTTGGACTGGGCCAAGCTTCGAATTACCGGTCGGCGACGCTACTGCTTTGGGTACTCTCAGGACCCGTCTTGAAACACGGACCAAGGAGTCTAACATGTGCGCGAGTCATTGGGAGAAAGAAACCTAAAGGCGGAATGAAAGTGAAGGTCGACCTTTGCGTCGACCGAGGGAGGATCGGCCGCGTTACGATGCGGCCTCGCACTCCCGGGGCGTCTCGTTCTCATTGCGAGAAGAGGCGCACCTAGAGCGTACACGTTGGGACCCGAAAGATGGTGAACTATGCCTGGTCAGGACGAAGTCAGGGGAAACCCTGATGGAGGTCCGTAGCGATTCTGACGTGCAAATCGATCGTCGGAACTGGGTATAGGGGCGAAAGACTAATCGAACCATCTAGTAGCTGGTTCCCTCCGAAGTTTCCCTCAGGATAGCTGGCACTCGCTCGTTCCTACGCGAACGTGTGCGAGTTTCATCTGGTAAAGCGAATGATTAGAGGCCTTGGGGCCGAAACGACCTCAACCTATTCTCAAACTTTAAATGGGTGAGATCTCTGGCTTGCTTGGATCATGAAGCCACGAGATTATATTGAATCAGAGTGCCAAGTGGGCCAATTTTGGTAAGCAGAACTGGCGCTGTGGGATGAACCAAACGCAGAGTTAAGGCGCCTAAGTCGACGCTTATGGGATACCATGAAAGGCGTTGGTTGCTTAAGACAGCAGGACGGTGGCCATGGAAGTCGGAATCCGCTAAGGAGTGTGTAACAACTCACCTGCCGAAGCAACTAGCCCTGAAAATGGATGGCGCTGAAGCGTCGCGCCTATACTCCGCCGTCAGCGGCAAGTGGGGAGGGACGTGCCACCCGCTCGCGGGTGACCGTCCTCCATGAAGCCCTGACGAGTAGGAGGGTCGCGGCGGTGTGCGCAGAAGGGTCTGGGCGTGAGCCTGCCTGGAGCCACCGTCGGTGCAGATCTTGGTGGTAGTAGCAAATACTCCAGCGAGGCCCTGGAGGACTGACGTGGAGAAGGGTTTCGTGTGAACAGCCGTTGCACACGAGTCAGTCGATCCTAAGCCCTAAGAGAAATCCTATGCAGATGTGGTGTCCTAAAACAGTTTTTTTTGAGACACACACCCGTTGGGCGAAAGGGAATCCGGTTCCTATTCCGGAACCCGGTAGCGGAACCGCAAACCATTCGGGCCCTCGTAAGAGTGTTCGTCGGGGTAACCCAAAATGACCTGGAGACGCCGTCGGGAGATCCGGGAAGAGTTTTCTTTTCTGTATAAGCGTTCGAGTTCCCTGGAAACCTCTAGCAGGGAGATAGGGTTTGGAACGCGAAGAGCACCGCAGTTGCGGCGGTGTCCGGATCTTCCCCTCGGACCTTGAAAATCCAGGAGAGGGCCACGTGGAGGTGTCGCGCCGGTTCGTACCCATATCCGCAGCAGGTCTCCAAGGTAAAGAGCCTCTAGTCGATAGATTAATGTAGGTAAGGGAAGTCGGCAAATTGGATCCGTAACTTCGGAATAAGGATTGGCTCTGAGGAGCGGGGCGTGTCGGGCTTGGTTGGGAAACGGGTTTGGTTGACGAGCCGGGCCTGGGTGAGGTGAACGGTCGGGATTTCGGTCTCGCATCCGGGATCCGAGCTCGGTCCCGTGCCATCGCCTCCCGCGGATCTTCCTTGCTGCGAGGCTTCCGTGTCGGTTTCACCGTCGTGGTCGTCCTCTTCGGCCGCCATTCAACGCTCAGCTCAGAACTGGCACGGACTAGGGGAATCCGACTGTCTAATTAAAACAAAGCATTGCGATGGCCCCCGAGGGTGTTGACGCAATGTGATTTCTGCCCAGTGCTCTGAATGTCAACGTGAAGAAATTCAAAAAAGCGCGGGTAAACGGCGGGAGTAACTATGACTCTCTTAAGGACAATGTCTGCTGGCACATCCGCGTGGATATATAGCCCTCCTGACTTTTGGTCAGGTAAAGATTATATAGGAGCGATCAATTTACGAATTGGCCTCCTTCCTACCAAGGGGGCTCCGTATATGACCGATACGGATTGTAGAAACCCGTCGTGTGCCGGCACACGTGAATCTCTTTACCATGTTATGCAGAGATGCCCAGTCACCCATTATGAAAGAAT
>OZ020481.1:23421628-23424128 GCA_963971345.1 Andrena flavipes | reverse complement strand
TCGCTCCGGAAAAATTTCAAAGTCCCGACGGATTTCAGAGTCCTCCGGCACTATCGTCCGAAGCCAAACTCGACCGATCCTCGAAACAACCA
This sequence comes from Andrena flavipes, assembly GCA_963971345.1. Taxonomy (NCBI): domain Eukaryota; kingdom Metazoa; phylum Arthropoda; class Insecta; order Hymenoptera; family Andrenidae; genus Andrena; species Andrena flavipes. The sequence goes on along the minus strand of OZ020481.1, from coordinate 23,424,036 downwards.
TTGAACTCGATTCCTCGGCCCATTGCGAAGGTATTACTATAATGGTTCGACCACGGTAGTCGCGCTGGTTTTCGAGATAATCGCGAATAACTCCAATCGCTCCGGAAAAATTTCAAAGTCCCGACGGATTTCAGAGTCCTCCGGCACTATCGTCCGAAGCCAAACTCGACCGATCCTCGAAACAACCATTGAACTCGATTCCTCGGCCCATTGCGAAGGTATTACTATAATGGTTCGACCACGGTAGTCGCGCTGGTTTTCGAGATAATCGCGAATAACTCCAATCGCTCCGGAAAAATTTCAAAGTCCCGACGGATTTCAGAGTCCTCCGGCACTATCGTCCGAAGCCAAACTCGACCGATCCTCGAAACAACCATTGAACTCGATTCCTCGGCCCATTGCGAAGGTATTACTATAATGGTTCGACCACGGTAGTCGCGCTGGTTTTCGAGATAATCGCGAATAACTCCAATCGCTCCGGAAAAATTTCAAAGTCCCGACGGATTTCAGAGTCCTCCGGCACTATCGTCCGAAGCCAAACTCGACCGATCCTCGAAACAACCATTGAACTCGATTCCTCGGCCCATTGCGAAGGTATTACTATAATGGTTCGACCACGGTAGTCGCGCTGGTTTTCGAGATAATCGCGAATAACTCCAATCGCTCCGGAAAAATTTCAAAGTCCCGACGGATTTCAGAGTCCTCCGGCACTATCGTCCGAAGCCAAACTCGACCGATCCTCGAAACAACCATTGAACTCGATTCCTCGGCCCATTGCGAAGGTATTACTATAATGGTTCGACCACGGTAGTCGCGCTGGTTTTCGAGATAATCGCGAATAACTCCAATCGCTCCGGAAAAATTTCAAAGTCCCGACGGATTTCAGAGTCCTCCGGCACTATCGTCCGAAGCCAAACTCGACCGATCCTCGAAACAACCATTGAACTCGATTCCTCGGCCCATTGCGAAGGTATTACTATAATGGTTCGACCACGGTAGTCGCGCTGGTTTTCGAGATAATCGCGAATAACTCCAATCGATCCGGAAAAATTTCAAAGTCCCGACGGATTTCAGAGTCCTCCGGCACTATCGTCCGAAGCCAAACTCGACCGATCCTCGAAACAACCATTGAACTCGATTCCTCGGCCCATTGCGAAGGTATTACTATAATGGTTCGACCACGGTAGTCGCGCTGGTTTTCGAGATAATCGCGAATAACTCCAATCGATCCGGAAAAATTTCAAAGTCCCGCGATATAATTTTGGAATGTCGTTTGTGACCGAGTATGTGTCGTGGTAATGTTCGCGGCGAATGTGTATAATAATTCGTTTAGTCGGTTTACTCTTGTCTCCGACACTGTCCGCGGCTAAGTCCGAAAGTGCCGGGCGAGCGGTCTGTTGTAGCGGCGGTTTACACCCATAAGCGCCCGTGCGTAAGGTACGGCGGCGCCGGCGTTCCGGCCGGCCGTTCGGTATCTATAAGGGAGAGCGACGGTCCGAGCGTCTCGGTCGGAGCAGCGTTGGGCGCGTGGCTATTCTACGACCTCGGTCGAGAAGCAGTCACCGCTCCTCGAGATTCTGTCTCGACTGTTCTTGCCGTGTTGCGTTTCGGATTTCTCCACACAGCATAACCACGGGTCGGTGTCTAAGACCGAATGGCCCTTATGTGGTGAGCGTCCAAAAGTGACGTTGGTGACACATATGCAATTCTGTGTATGCTTGTACGAAATCATGCATTCAACTCTTTATCCACGCAGATGGACGATTTGAACTTAACAAAACGCTAAGTAAGGCTAGCGTCCGGGTATATTATAAAGTATCGAACTAAATGTTCGAACTTTGAAAGAGGGAGAAAGTAGATACAAACCCAAGAGGTGTCAGATCTCGATATGCCTAGCGCGCACATTACGTCCCAACTCGTTATGCCCAGCATGGCACGATTCGCGCTTTCCCGTTTGCTCAGCATGCACTTGTCCGCGCTATTACGTACATGACCAGCGTGAATGTTACGCGCTTTGTCGATTTGTCCAGCGTGTAGTGGTCCGTGCTTATACGGTTGATGCTAGCGTGTCCGTGTACTCCGTGCTTCCCGATGGATGGTGCGGGACGCGTGATTTACGCGCTTTATCGAGCATCCGATGCCATCCTTATTTATAAGGGAAATTTAATGAATTTTGTCCGAGATCTTTCTGTGAACGTATATAAAAGGCACATATCCGATTAACATTAGTCCGTGGAATAATCGAAACGATATGATGTCCGAGTATAATAATAGCGTCTCTAGTGGAGAAAATCCTAAAGAGGAGAGAGACGAGGAGGCGGGCACATATCCGAGATAGAATTGGTGGAACAAATCGAGGATATGATGTCTAAAACTGCTGCACACTGATGTTGTGCAAGTTTTATAAA
>OZ020481.1:23409128-23419128 GCA_963971345.1 Andrena flavipes | reverse complement strand
GAAGACGATAATAATACGAACGCAATCACGAGTGCGCTCGCGCGAGGTTTCTCGAGAGACCGTCGTTAACTGGATCGGGAAGAACCAAGACCCCGTCGTTGCGATCGTGTTCTCCTCTAGGTAACCCGCCGCCTCGTCGATTCGCGTAAACCCTCGTATCGGAGGCGTTTGCCCGTGTCTGTGCGTGTTTGTCTGCGCGAGCTTGTAGATGCTCGTATCGAGAAAGGAGTCACTCGCGACCCAAGACAGGGAGGAAAACACACCACAAGCGCTCCGAGTGGTGGTGGTGGTGGTTAATTGAGAGAAGAGAGAGCAGGAACGAGCCGCCGTCGAAGCCTCGGCTTCGCGACGTTTTTCTCTCTTTCTCTCGACGACGCTTCTTCCACTCGCATCCCGCTTCCTTAGTTTTGGTCGCGCGCTCCGAAGAGTCCTGTGACGGACACTCTCCTCGGAGAGGATCCGGGTAACCTAGGGGTTGCGGCGCTCTTACCATCCATCGCGTCGAGGTGCATCCCGAGTATCATCGCTCGCTTCTTAATCGCGTGCCCCGTTAGCAAAATGAAAGGGACCGGCTGTGAAGCTTCGATAGCGAAAGTCCGATTGGACCGATCGAAGCCGGCCGTGCGTCCGCTTTCGGGCGACTACGACGATAGAGAGAGAGAGAGAGCGTGTAAGTAGAAGAGGATGCTGCCGCGTACGGTGGTCTGGGCCCCCGCCTCCGTGTACACGCAATTACAAAGGGTCTCGTACCCAACCGCCGTGTATCTCGATGGTTTTTAAATGAATAATATACGCTCGGCCGTCGGACGTGTCGCGCGGTGTTTCCGCCGCGGTACGTTTCGACGGTGTTCCCGTCCTGGACACAAATCACACACAGTGTCGTCAACGCTGGCGACGCCCGGACGAACCTCCTTCGCGCGCTGGTTGGAGGCGCACGGGCCTCGGCTTCACCCGAACCGAGAACAAAGATAAAATTACGAACATATTTAATAAAACACGATTACCCTGAACGGTGGATCACTTGGCTCGTGGGTCGATGAAGAACGCAGCTAATTGCGCGTCAACGTGTGAACTGCAGGACACATGAACATCGACATTTCGAACGCACATTGCGGTCCACGGATACAATTCCTGGACCACGCCTGGCTGAGGGTCGTTATCACGTACAAAAGACTGCTTGCGTCGGATCTCTGCGTATTCACATCCTCGCCGTCTCGCGTTTCCGACGATGTAACGCGTTTCGGAGTCGGGTCGAATGATACACGCGAGATACGCGACGTACGAGCGAAAGTTGGGTCGTTCGTCGGCGTTTGCAACGGGCTCGCGTGAGAATCGTGAAGCGTGTGTACTCTCTCCGGTGCGAGAACCAGAAAGAGAGAGGCGAGAATGTGATGAATGATCGTTTGGGGACTCGCGTGCGTGCTTACACGGCGTTGTGCGTCGTTGCTTTATAACGACCGCCCGTGTGCTGCACCGCTCCCCTTGGATCACACACAGCGGCCTCTCCGCTCGCACTGGTGTGTAGAATATGCCTTCACGTTCCGCGCGAGATCTTTTACCGTGCTCCCGACGTCGCCTGAAATGAAAAATTTGTCCCGAGAAAGAGAGACCCAAAAAAGAGCGAGATGATAGAGAGATAGAGCGCGGAGTGCGCGCGGCATACGTGCGCGCCGATCTATATCGTCGCGTTCACGCGGCCCCAGGGATTTTAAAAAGAGAGAAGAGGGTCGTCGTTTTGACAGTGAGAGTGAAAAGTCACAATCTATACATCGAGGGCACAACAACACATACTCGTTCTTCGGGACGCCGTGAAGATCCACAAGGATGGTGTACATGAATGGAGAGGCGCCTGTGCGGGATGATAAATAAAAAAACCACTCGTTAACATGATCGGGTCGATTTATTTCCCCGTCGTTGCGCGTGGCCTCGCCTAGCCCTCTCGTCATTCCCTCCCTATGGCCACGTTCCGTCGACACACAGAGAGTGTAGTTTGTATGCGCCAAACATCCGATGAGAAGAGAAGTGGTTGCGCTCCACGCCGTCGTTTAAAACGTTTCTGTACCCAGTTTCTCTGAATCCTCGTTGGCGCGGCTGCGTGAATTTGAACTTTGACGAACCGAAAGGCGCCGATGCCGCGAAAGGTGTGCAAGGAAAGACTCTCACTTCGTAGAATTGAAGAGAAAGAGTCTCCCCGATCGCCCCATGTCTTTGTCGCGTTGTTGGTCGATCGTATACGAGAGCCGCGGGTCTCGCCGGTCGTTCAGTCCACGGAAGAAAAGCTTATTTTTCCACGGTTCCCTCTGCTGCGAGTCACTGCTCGCGGCGTGAAGGGATAGCGGAATCTCAAAGCTGATAATAGCGGACGAACGTTAAAGTAAAAACCGGTGGTCGTTCCGCGAGAGTCTCTGATCGAATCGACGATGCGCGACGAAAAGACACTTTGGCGAGGCGCAAATAGAGGTAGGGGTGAACTCTATAATTCTCTCTCGATTAGAGAAGAAGAGAGATAGTCCAATGTACCTTTTCTCTGAAAAAATCATGCGATGGCACCTCTGGATACTACACGAGATCGATGATCACCATCATCGACACGACAATATCCAAAAGAGGGAGCATGATTCATATACCGGAGGCGCGCCGCGCGCTTCTCCAAAATATCTTCTCTCTCTACTTGGCGGTCTCGGTTTTTTTTCTCTGATGACACATTTGTATAATATATAACGATTGACGACCTCAGAGTAGGCGAGATTACCCGCTGAATTTAAGCATATTACTAAGCGGAGGAAAAGAAACTAACAAGGATTTCCTTAGTAGCGGCGAGCGAACAGGAATTAGCCCAGCACTGAATCCCGCGGTTCCGCCGCAGGGAATTGTAGTGTTCAGGAGGATCCGTTTATCCCGTGACGTCGCACCGCGTCCAAGTCCATCTTGAATGGGGCCACTTACCCGGAGAGGGTGCCAGGCCCGTAGCGACCGGTACGCGTTTCGGGAGGATCTCTCCATAGAGTCGGGTTGCTTGAGAGTGCAACCCTAAGTGGGTGGTAAACTCCATCTAAGGCTAAATACAACCACGAGACCGATAGCGAACAAGTACCGTGAGGGAAAGTTGAAAAGAACTTTGAAGAGAGAGTTCAAGAGTACGTGAAACCGTTCAGGGGTAAACCTGAGAAACCCAAAAGATCGAATGGGGAGATTCATCGTCGACGAGGCTGGCTCCCGTCGGTGCGCGATACTCCGGATGGACCTTCGTGGTTCCATTAACGAGGGTACACCACCGGCGGCGAATGTTCCGGCCACGTAGTCGTGCACTTCTCCCCTAGTAGAACGTCGCGACCCGTTGCGTGTCGGTCTACGGCCCGAGCGGTTGCCTGTTTCGTTGCTCCCAGAGCACGCGACAGACCCTCGGCCGCCTGGCCGGCTGCGCGACGGTACTCTGAGACGGTATCGGGCCGCAACCAATCCATTTTCGAATGTGTGTGCGTCAGGCCCGCCGCAAGCCCGGTCAGTTCTTACCCGGAGGCACGGACCTGGTGCCGTCCCCGGGCCTGGCCAGCTGTTAGCAGGCGGTGTCCTTGGACTGGGCCAAGCTTCGAATTACCGGTCGGCGACGCTACTGCTTTGGGTACTCTCAGGACCCGTCTTGAAACACGGACCAAGGAGTCTAACATGTGCGCGAGTCATTGGGAGAAAGAAACCTAAAGGCGGAATGAAAGTGAAGGTCGACCTTTGCGTCGACCGAGGGAGGATCGGCCGCGTTACGATGCGGCCTCGCACTCCCGGGGCGTCTCGTTCTCATTGCGAGAAGAGGCGCACCTAGAGCGTACACGTTGGGACCCGAAAGATGGTGAACTATGCCTGGTCAGGACGAAGTCAGGGGAAACCCTGATGGAGGTCCGTAGCGATTCTGACGTGCAAATCGATCGTCGGAACTGGGTATAGGGGCGAAAGACTAATCGAACCATCTAGTAGCTGGTTCCCTCCGAAGTTTCCCTCAGGATAGCTGGCACTCGCTCGTTCCTACGCGAACGTGTGCGAGTTTCATCTGGTAAAGCGAATGATTAGAGGCCTTGGGGCCGAAACGACCTCAACCTATTCTCAAACTTTAAATGGGTGAGATCTCTGGCTTGCTTGGATCATGAAGCCACGAGATTATATTGAATCAGAGTGCCAAGTGGGCCAATTTTGGTAAGCAGAACTGGCGCTGTGGGATGAACCAAACGCAGAGTTAAGGCGCCTAAGTCGACGCTTATGGGATACCATGAAAGGCGTTGGTTGCTTAAGACAGCAGGACGGTGGCCATGGAAGTCGGAATCCGCTAAGGAGTGTGTAACAACTCACCTGCCGAAGCAACTAGCCCTGAAAATGGATGGCGCTGAAGCGTCGCGCCTATACTCCGCCGTCAGCGGCAAGTGGGGAGGGACGTGCCACCCGCTCGCGGGTGACCGTCCTCCATGAAGCCCTGACGAGTAGGAGGGTCGCGGCGGTGTGCGCAGAAGGGTCTGGGCGTGAGCCTGCCTGGAGCCACCGTCGGTGCAGATCTTGGTGGTAGTAGCAAATACTCCAGCGAGGCCCTGGAGGACTGACGTGGAGAAGGGTTTCGTGTGAACAGCCGTTGCACACGAGTCAGTCGATCCTAAGCCCTAAGAGAAATCCTATGCAGATGTGGTGTCCTAAAACAGTTTTTTTTGAGACACACACCCGTTGGGCGAAAGGGAATCCGGTTCCTATTCCGGAACCCGGTAGCGGAACCGCAAACCATTCGGGCCCTCGTAAGAGTGTTCGTCGGGGTAACCCAAAATGACCTGGAGACGCCGTCGGGAGATCCGGGAAGAGTTTTCTTTTCTGTATAAGCGTTCGAGTTCCCTGGAAACCTCTAGCAGGGAGATAGGGTTTGGAACGCGAAGAGCACCGCAGTTGCGGCGGTGTCCGGATCTTCCCCTCGGACCTTGAAAATCCAGGAGAGGGCCACGTGGAGGTGTCGCGCCGGTTCGTACCCATATCCGCAGCAGGTCTCCAAGGTAAAGAGCCTCTAGTCGATAGATTAATGTAGGTAAGGGAAGTCGGCAAATTGGATCCGTAACTTCGGAATAAGGATTGGCTCTGAGGAGCGGGGCGTGTCGGGCTTGGTTGGGAAACGGGTTTGGTTGACGAGCCGGGCCTGGGTGAGGTGAACGGTCGGGATTTCGGTCTCGCATCCGGGATCCGAGCTCGGTCCCGTGCCATCGCCTCCCGCGGATCTTCCTTGCTGCGAGGCTTCCGTGTCGGTTTCACCGTCGTGGTCGTCCTCTTCGGCCGCCATTCAACGCTCAGCTCAGAACTGGCACGGACTAGGGGAATCCGACTGTCTAATTAAAACAAAGCATTGCGATGGCCCCCGAGGGTGTTGACGCAATGTGATTTCTGCCCAGTGCTCTGAATGTCAACGTGAAGAAATTCAAAAAAGCGCGGGTAAACGGCGGGAGTAACTATGACTCTCTTAAGGTAGCCAAATGCCTCGTCATCTAATTAGTGACGCGCATGAATGGATTAACGAGATTCCCTCTGTCCCTATCTACTCCCTCAGGGGCTGCGGCATGCCGCGGAGGCATGCCGACAGTACGGGGAGTGGCGACCCCGAGGGCCCGAGCTACCGTAAACCCCCGGCGTCGCGACGACCCATCGAGACTTGTCTCGGTGGTATGTGGCGTCGGGGGAGCGGGGGCCTTGCCTTAACCGGCCGGGCCGCGAGGAGAAAAACCTCTCTAAAAAATCCCTAAACCCCAAGCTATGGTGCGTGGCGAAGGGGTTCGCGTCTGACTTTGCGCAGACGCGTGGCCGGTGGGTGCACCGGCCGCTAGCGGCCAAGGTCGGGATACCTGGCGCCCTCCCGATCTTGCGAACATGTGTATATATACACATGTTCGCAGCCTTACCCCCTCATAGGTGGCTCTGAAGGGGGCGGACCTTAAATCCACCATACTCGTGGGATGAATTATGAGTACTGAAAATATAATAAAAATAAAATCAAAGATACCACAAATCCCAAAAAAGAAAAAAGATGAGGAAAGATATGAGATGTTAGAAGTGACGATGGACGAACCATCAACTAGTAGTCGCACCCGTTATAGATGTGGAAGTTCAATATCGTCTCAATTATCTTCACAAACAGAAGAAATCGTAAACATTCCGAGACGTGAGAAAATGAAAAGAAAGAGAACATCTGATGGAGAAAAAGAATCTACTGATGAAAGATCTGAAACTAGCGCTTTTGATGACGTTAGGAAAGAAAGAAATAGGTTGGAGGAATTTTTATTTAACGAATCAAATAAAGTCAATAAAGTGGCAATAAAGTTTATATTAGACAGATGGAAAGTTATTGAAAATAAATTGCAGGATGAAATTCTGGAAAATGAAAAATTAAAAGTAAAAATCGCTTACCAACGAAATGTTCCTGATAAGACTCAAAGTTTTGCACAGGCTCTGACCTCTGGTCCATCGTCGCTTCGACCGGGGGTGGGACATGCTCCTGAAAAAAATAAATCAAAGAAAGAGAATTATGAGGTACTGTTGATAAGACCTGAAAAAGAAGACGATAAACGAAGTAATGAAGATATAAAAATGGATGTTACAAAGAGTTTGAATGCCGTAAGAGGACAACTAAAAGTAAGAGGTATTAGGCAAATGAGAAATAAGGGCATAGTAATTGAAGTTAAGGATAAAAAAGATGTAGAACTCATAAATGAAGCTAAACTAGAAAAAATAGGATTAAAAATAGGTAAACCAAAAAAGATAAGCCCGTCTATAATTATATATGACGTTGAAAAAGATTACAAAGCGGAAGACTTGAAAGAGGACTTGATAAAAAAGAATTTTGATACAAATAATGAGAGAGAACTAGATGAAATGAGAAATGGTATCTTATTTAGACATTGTTTCAAATCTAAGGAAAACAGAGTCAATTGGATTGTTCAGGTTCCTGGACGGGTTCTGGCGAGTCTTACGGACAAAGGAAGAGTCTTTATGTTTTGGAGAGTTTATCGAGTTAAAGAATATCTCAATATAATAAGATGCTTTAAATGTCATGCATATGGACACTTCGCAAAGTTCTGCAATGCGCCAGATCAGCTATGTGAAACGTGCGGCTCTAAGGACCACTTGAAAACAGATTGCAATAAAAAGGATGATCCTCGATGCGCGAACTGTGTACGTTTTAAAAGAAAAGACGTTAATCATGATGTGAGGAATAAATCCTGTCCGGAATATATAAAATACTTGGAAATATATCGTAACAAATTAGAATGCGGATAAAAATAGGACAAATCAATGCTCAAAGATCGATGGCTGCAGCAGCAGATTTGGAAATGAAAATTCAGGAACATAACTTTGATATTTTATGCGTTCAAGAGCCTTATATATGTAAAGGGCTGGCGAGAGGATATACCTCCCCCAGCTTGAAATTAATCCAACCTAATGTGGTAAACCCTTGGGTAGCTGCAGTCATCTCAAATAATAAAAATATTGATATATTTCAATATACTTTTGAAGAATCTGAACATATAATGTGTTTCCAAGTATTTACAAAAAAAGATAGTTTTTATATTGTCAATGTTTATTGTCAGTGTTCGCACCCAATCGAGCAATTCCTTAGGAGGATTGAAAATATAATGCTTAAGCTGAATGGAAAGAAAATAATAATAACAATGGATTCAAACGCAAAATCTGAAGTCTGGTTTTCTGAAACTACGGACGAAAGAGGCAAAATTGTAGAGGAATTCTTAGCAGCTAATGAAATGTTTTGTATCAATGAACCAAATAATCCATATACTTTCTCTACCATAAATGGTGAGTCAAACATAGACGTCACTTTTGTTTCGAGAAATATGCTAAACAAGATATCGGATTGGAAAGTAACAACAATATGTCCAATCAGCGACCACAATCTAATACAATTTGATATAGAGTTTGAAATTCCAGGCCAAGAAAAATGGTATAAACAAGATACATATAACTTGAGAAAAGCTGACTGGACCGGCTTTGAGAAATTGTCAATAAAGATATTTAACGAGAATCTGATCAATTTAATAAAAGAAAAGGCACCTTGTGAGGCTGTCGACCTGTTCAATGAAACCCTTAGAGAGATTTGTGACGGATCAATACCGATAAGACGAACAAAAAGCGGGTCCGTTCCATGGTGGAGTAACCAGCTGCTATTACTGCGTACGGAAGCAAACTTACGTAAAGGAGAGTTAGCAAGAGCTCGAAGGCTAGGCCAGGTAGACCTTATAGAAGAAGCTAAACGAAAATATAAAAATGCAAGAAATAAATACGTAGCAGAAACAAAAAGAAGTAAGAAAACAACGTGGCATAATTTTGTTTCGACGGAAGGAAATAAAGACCCATGGAGTATTGTATATAAAATTGTTCGAGAAAAATTTAATAGACCAGAATGTGTGTGCTCGCTTGCTCTTCCAAATGGAGAAATTACTACAAATTGGAGTGATACAATTGGTAAATTAATGGATAAATGCGTGCCGCAAGATGACAGAATGAAAGAAACGGATGCCCACAAAAGAATAAGAGTCGAAAATAGCAGATATATAAATTTGGATGTTGAAGAAGATATTACAATAAGTGAGATTGATAGTGCCATACGAAGAACAAAAAATAAGAAAGCGCCGGGCTTCGATGGTTTTACATCAGAAATAATAAAAGCACTTTGGAAGAGCAGTCCGATGGTTATTTATAACCTTCTTAACAATTGTCTGCGTAGCAATAGCTTCCCCCAAAAATGGAAAGTGGCATCGCTTAAAGTAATCTTAAAAGATAGAACTAAGGATAGAACGAAACTCAACTCTTACCGACCTATAGCATTGCTACCTGTTCTAGGAAAAATTTATGAAAGAGTAATAGTTAACCGTTTAGAAGTGAAATATATAGAGAAAGGAATGCAAAGTCAGCGCCAGTTTGGATTTAGGTCGGGAAAGTCAACTGAAGATGCAATTAATAAACTTAAGAAAGGCATATTCCTTACAGAAAAGAAATTAGTAGTGACACTTTTTATAGATATTGAGGGTGCCTTTGATAACCTGTGGTGGCCCACAATTAAGAGAAGGCTTGTTGATGCCCAGTGCAGCAGCAACTTATTAAAAATCGTTGATAGTTATTTTAGAAATCGAGAAATGATTGTTAAGAGTAAAAATGAAAAAATAAGGAGAAAGATGAGAAAAGGCTGCCCTCAAGGCTCAGTTATCGGACCTATGGCCTGGAATTGGTGCATGGATGCACTTTTGAACCAGATTGAGAGTAGTGAAGATGAAGATGAAATTGAAGCTATAGCTTATGCGGACGATTTAGCAATTTTGATAAAAGGAAACTCGAGAAGAGAAATAGAGTCACGTGCGAAGAGATTGGTGGAGGCTATTGGAGGTTGGTGCTCACTACACAAGTTAAAAATATCTACATCCAAGACAGTTGCAATGCTGATGAAGGGCAAGCTGAGCCGAGACAGAATGCCGATTATAAAAGTTAATGATGAAAACGTTAAATATAAGACAGAAACTAGATATTTAGGGATTATTATAGACGAAAAAATGAACTTCATTGCCCATACAAAATACCTAAGAGATAAATTAACCAAGTTTATAATGTCAATAAGGAGAGTGGCTAAAGAGCAATGGGGACTGAAAACCCATATATTAAAAATTTTATATAAAGCGGTGGCTTTACCCATCGCTTGCTACGGTGCATCCGTTTGGTTCGAGAGGGTGGAGCACACATTAGTAAAGAGACATTTATTAGCAGCACAGAGAGTACTACTCTTGGCCCTAACAAGAGCATGCAGAACAACAGCGACAGTTGCCTTGCAAACAATAAGTGGTATGAAGCCGTTGGATTTGGAAATAGTAGAACGAGGCATTATCTACCGGGTCAAACGTAATATGACGACAAATTGGAAAAATTATAGCTTTAGAGAAAAAGAATTGATCACTGATATAAACATGGACGAAGAAACAGGAAAACT
>OZ020481.1:23401628-23404128 GCA_963971345.1 Andrena flavipes | reverse complement strand
ACAACCATTGAACTCGATTCCTCGGCCCATTGCGAAGGTATTACTATAATGGTTCGACCACGGTAGTCGCGCTGGTTTTCGAGATAATCGCGAATAACTCCAATCGCTCCGGAAAAATTTCAAAGTCCCGACGGATTTCAGAGTCCTCCGGCACTATCGTCCGAAGCCAAACTCGACCGATCCTCGAAACAACCATTGAACTCGATTCCTCGGCCCATTGCGAAGGTATTACTATAATGGTTCGACCACGGTAGTCGCGCTGGTTTTCGAGATAATCGCGAATAACTCCAATCGCTCCGGAAAAATTTCAAAGTCCCGACGGATTTCAGAGTCCTCCGGCACTATCGTCCGAAGCCAAACTCGACCGATCCTCGAAACAACCATTGAACTCGATTCCTCGGCCCATTGCGAAGGTATTACTATAATGGTTCGACCACGGTAGTCGCGCTGGTTTTCGAGATAATCGCGAATAACTCCAATCGATCCGGAAAAATTTCAAAGTCCCGACGGATTTCAGAGTCCTCCGGCACTATCGTCCGAAGCCAAACTCGACCGATCCTCGAAACAACCATTGAACTCGATTCCTCGGCCCATTGCGAAGGTATTACTATAATGGTTCGACCACGGTAGTCGCGCTGGTTTTCGAGATAATCGCGAATAACTCCAATCGCTCCGGAAAAATTTCAAAGTCCCGACGGATTTCAGAGTCCTCCGGCACTATCGTCCGAAGCCAAACTCGACCGATCCTCGAAACAACCATTGAACTCGATTCCTCGGCCCATTGCGAAGGTATTACTATAATGGTTCGACCACGGTAGTCGCGCTGGTTTTCGAGATAATCGCGAATAACTCCAATCGCTCCGGAAAAATTTCAAAGTCCCGACGGATTTCAGAGTCCTCCGGCACTATCGTCCGAAGCCAAACTCGACCGATCCTCGAAACAACCATTGAACTCGATTCCTCGGCCCATTGCGAAGGTATTACTATAATGGTTCGACCACGGTAGTCGCGCTGGTTTTCGAGATAATCGCGAATAACTCCAATCGATCCGGAAAAATTTCAAAGTCCCGCGATATAATTTTGGAATGTCGTTTGTGACCGAGTATGTGTCGTGGTAATGTTCGCGGCGAATGTGTATAATAATTCGTTTAGTCGGTTTACTCTTGTCTCCGACACTGTCCGCGGCTAAGTCCGAAAGTGCCGGGCGAGCGGTCTGTTGTAGCGGCGGTTTACACCCATAAGCGCCCGTGCGTAAGGTACGGCGGCGCCGGCGTTCCGGCCGGCCGTTCGGTATCTATAAGGGAGAGCGACGGTCCGAGCGTCTCGGTCGGAGCAGCGTTGGGCGCGTGGCTATTCTACGACCTCGGTCGAGAAGCAGTCACCGCTCCTCGAGATTCTGTCTCGACTGTTCTTGCCGTGTTGCGTTTCGGATTTCTCCACACAGCATAACCACGGGTCGGTGTCTAAGACCGAATGGCCCTTATGTGGTGAGCGTCCAAAAGTGACGTTGGTGACACATATGCAATTCTGTGTATGCTTGTACGAAATCATGCATTCAACTCTTTATCCACGCAGATGGACGATTTGAACTTAACAAAACGCTAAGTAAGGCTAGCGTCCGGGTATATTATAAAGTATCGAACTAAATGTTCGAACTTTGAAAGAGGGAGAAAGTAGATACAAACCCAAGAGGTGTCAGATCTCGATATGCCTAGCGCGCACATTACGTCCCAACTCGTTATGCCCAGCATGGCACGATTCGCGCTTTCCCGTTTGCTCAGCATGCACTTGTCCGCGCTATTACGTACATGACCAGCGTGAATGTTACGCGCTTTGTCGATTTGTCCAGCGTGTAGTGGTCCGTGCTTATACGGTTGATGCTAGCGTGTCCGTGTACTCCGTGCTTCCCGATGGATGGTGCGGGACGCGTGATTTACGCGCTTTATCGAGCATCCGATGCCATCCTTATTTATAAGGGAAATTTAATGAATTTTGTCCGAGATCTTTCTGTGAACGTATATAAAAGGCACATATCCGATTAACATTAGTCCGTGGAATAATCGAAACGATATGATGTCCGAGTATAATAATAGCGTCTCTAGTGGAGAAAATCCTAAAGAGGAGAGAGACGAGGAGGCGGGCACATATCCGAGATAGAATTGGTGGAACAAATCGAGGATATGATGTCTAAAACTGCTGCACACTGATGTTGTGCAAGTTTTATAAAATTTAACATGGGGCATCGTCGATCCGTCTCTAAAAGAGAGGACGACGCGATGAGAACAGAAAGAACACAAAAGTGTGTGAATTCGAATAGAGAGGGAAGCTTCGCGAAGCTCCCTGGTTGATCCTGCCAGTAGTCATATGCTTGTCTCAAAGATTAAGCCATGCATGTCTCAGTACATACCGAATTAAGGTGAAACCGCGAATGGCTCATTAAATCAGTTATGGTTCCTTAGATCGTACCCACATTTACTTGGATAACTGTGGTAATTCTAGA
>OZ020481.1:23391628-23399128 GCA_963971345.1 Andrena flavipes | reverse complement strand
CCGAGTGGTGGTGGTGGTGGTTAATTGAGAGAAGAGAGAGCAGGAACGAGCCGCCGTCGAAGCCTCGGCTTCGCGACGTTTTTCTCTCTTTCTCTCGACGACGCTTCTTCCACTCGCATCCCGCTTCCTTAGTTTTGGTCGCGCGCTCCGAAGAGTCCTGTGACGGACACTCTCCTCGGAGAGGATCCGGGTAACCTAGGGGTTGCGGCGCTCTTACCATCCATCGCGTCGAGGTGCATCCCGAGTATCATCGCTCGCTTCTTAATCGCGTGCCCCGTTAGCAAAATGAAAGGGACCGGCTGTGAAGCTTCGATAGCGAAAGTCCGATTGGACCGATCGAAGCCGGCCGTGCGTCCGCTTTCGGGCGACTACGACGATAGAGAGAGAGAGAGAGCGTGTAAGTAGAAGAGGATGCTGCCGCGTACGGTGGTCTGGGCCCCCGCCTCCGTGTACACGCAATTACAAAGGGTCTCGTACCCAACCGCCGTGTATCTCGATGGTTTTTAAATGAATAATATACGCTCGGCCGTCGGACGTGTCGCGCGGTGTTTCCGCCGCGGTACGTTTCGACGGTGTTCCCGTCCTGGACACAAATCACACACAGTGTCGTCAACGCTGGCGACGCCCGGACGAACCTCCTTCGCGCGCTGGTTGGAGGCGCACGGGCCTCGGCTTCACCCGAACCGAGAACAAAGATAAAATTACGAACATATTTAATAAAACACGATTACCCTGAACGGTGGATCACTTGGCTCGTGGGTCGATGAAGAACGCAGCTAATTGCGCGTCAACGTGTGAACTGCAGGACACATGAACATCGACATTTCGAACGCACATTGCGGTCCACGGATACAATTCCTGGACCACGCCTGGCTGAGGGTCGTTATCACGTACAAAAGACTGCTTGCGTCGGATCTCTGCGTATTCACATCCTCGCCGTCTCGCGTTTCCGACGATGTAACGCGTTTCGGAGTCGGGTCGAATGATACACGCGAGATACGCGACGTACGAGCGAAAGTTGGGTCGTTCGTCGGCGTTTGCAACGGGCTCGCGTGAGAATCGTGAAGCGTGTGTACTCTCTCCGGTGCGAGAACCAGAAAGAGAGAGGCGAGAATGTGATGAATGATCGTTTGGGGACTCGCGTGCGTGCTTACACGGCGTTGTGCGTCGTTGCTTTATAACGACCGCCCGTGTGCTGCACCGCTCCCCTTGGATCACACACAGCGGCCTCTCCGCTCGCACTGGTGTGTAGAATATGCCTTCACGTTCCGCGCGAGATCTTTTACCGTGCTCCCGACGTCGCCTGAAATGAAAAATTTGTCCCGAGAAAGAGAGACCCAAAAAAGAGCGAGATGATAGAGAGATAGAGCGCGGAGTGCGCGCGGCATACGTGCGCGCCGATCTATATCGTCGCGTTCACGCGGCCCCAGGGATTTTAAAAAGAGAGAAGAGGGTCGTCGTTTTGACAGTGAGAGTGAAAAGTCACAATCTATACATCGAGGGCACAACAACACATACTCGTTCTTCGGGACGCCGTGAAGATCCACAAGGATGGTGTACATGAATGGAGAGGCGCCTGTGCGGGATGATAAATAAAAAAACCACTCGTTAACATGATCGGGTCGATTTATTTCCCCGTCGTTGCGCGTGGCCTCGCCTAGCCCTCTCGTCATTCCCTCCCTATGGCCACGTTCCGTCGACACACAGAGAGTGTAGTTTGTATGCGCCAAACATCCGATGAGAAGAGAAGTGGTTGCGCTCCACGCCGTCGTTTAAAACGTTTCTGTACCCAGTTTCTCTGAATCCTCGTTGGCGCGGCTGCGTGAATTTGAACTTTGACGAACCGAAAGGCGCCGATGCCGCGAAAGGTGTGCAAGGAAAGACTCTCACTTCGTAGAATTGAAGAGAAAGAGTCTCCCCGATCGCCCCATGTCTTTGTCGCGTTGTTGGTCGATCGTATACGAGAGCCGCGGGTCTCGCCGGTCGTTCAGTCCACGGAAGAAAAGCTTATTTTTCCACGGTTCCCTCTGCTGCGAGTCACTGCTCGCGGCGTGAAGGGATAGCGGAATCTCAAAGCTGATAATAGCGGACGAACGTTAAAGTAAAAACCGGTGGTCGTTCCGCGAGAGTCTCTGATCGAATCGACGATGCGCGACGAAAAGACACTTTGGCGAGGCGCAAATAGAGGTAGGGGTGAACTCTATAATTCTCTCTCGATTAGAGAAGAAGAGAGATAGTCCAATGTACCTTTTCTCTGAAAAAATCATGCGATGGCACCTCTGGATACTACACGAGATCGATGATCACCATCATCGACACGACAATATCCAAAAGAGGGAGCATGATTCATATACCGGAGGCGCGCCGCGCGCTTCTCCAAAATATCTTCTCTCTCTACTTGGCGGTCTCGGTTTTTTTTCTCTGATGACACATTTGTATAATATATAACGATTGACGACCTCAGAGTAGGCGAGATTACCCGCTGAATTTAAGCATATTACTAAGCGGAGGAAAAGAAACTAACAAGGATTTCCTTAGTAGCGGCGAGCGAACAGGAATTAGCCCAGCACTGAATCCCGCGGTTCCGCCGCAGGGAATTGTAGTGTTCAGGAGGATCCGTTTATCCCGTGACGTCGCACCGCGTCCAAGTCCATCTTGAATGGGGCCACTTACCCGGAGAGGGTGCCAGGCCCGTAGCGACCGGTACGCGTTTCGGGAGGATCTCTCCATAGAGTCGGGTTGCTTGAGAGTGCAACCCTAAGTGGGTGGTAAACTCCATCTAAGGCTAAATACAACCACGAGACCGATAGCGAACAAGTACCGTGAGGGAAAGTTGAAAAGAACTTTGAAGAGAGAGTTCAAGAGTACGTGAAACCGTTCAGGGGTAAACCTGAGAAACCCAAAAGATCGAATGGGGAGATTCATCGTCGACGAGGCTGGCTCCCGTCGGTGCGCGATACTCCGGATGGACCTTCGTGGTTCCATTAACGAGGGTACACCACCGGCGGCGAATGTTCCGGCCACGTAGTCGTGCACTTCTCCCCTAGTAGAACGTCGCGACCCGTTGCGTGTCGGTCTACGGCCCGAGCGGTTGCCTGTTTCGTTGCTCCCAGAGCACGCGACAGACCCTCGGCCGCCTGGCCGGCTGCGCGACGGTACTCTGAGACGGTATCGGGCCGCAACCAATCCATTTTCGAATGTGTGTGCGTCAGGCCCGCCGCAAGCCCGGTCAGTTCTTACCCGGAGGCACGGACCTGGTGCCGTCCCCGGGCCTGGCCAGCTGTTAGCAGGCGGTGTCCTTGGACTGGGCCAAGCTTCGAATTACCGGTCGGCGACGCTACTGCTTTGGGTACTCTCAGGACCCGTCTTGAAACACGGACCAAGGAGTCTAACATGTGCGCGAGTCATTGGGAGAAAG
The DNA here is from genome assembly GCA_963971345.1 of Andrena flavipes. NCBI lineage: Eukaryota > Metazoa > Arthropoda > Insecta > Hymenoptera > Andrenidae > Andrena > Andrena flavipes. The sequence continues at coordinate 23,395,710 of OZ020481.1, read as the reverse complement.
AAACCTAAAGGCGGAATGAAAGTGAAGGTCGACCTTTGCGTCGACCGAGGGAGGATCGGCCGCGTTACGATGCGGCCTCGCACTCCCGGGGCGTCTCGTTCTCATTGCGAGAAGAGGCGCACCTAGAGCGTACACGTTGGGACCCGAAAGATGGTGAACTATGCCTGGTCAGGACGAAGTCAGGGGAAACCCTGATGGAGGTCCGTAGCGATTCTGACGTGCAAATCGATCGTCGGAACTGGGTATAGGGGCGAAAGACTAATCGAACCATCTAGTAGCTGGTTCCCTCCGAAGTTTCCCTCAGGATAGCTGGCACTCGCTCGTTCCTACGCGAACGTGTGCGAGTTTCATCTGGTAAAGCGAATGATTAGAGGCCTTGGGGCCGAAACGACCTCAACCTATTCTCAAACTTTAAATGGGTGAGATCTCTGGCTTGCTTGGATCATGAAGCCACGAGATTATATTGAATCAGAGTGCCAAGTGGGCCAATTTTGGTAAGCAGAACTGGCGCTGTGGGATGAACCAAACGCAGAGTTAAGGCGCCTAAGTCGACGCTTATGGGATACCATGAAAGGCGTTGGTTGCTTAAGACAGCAGGACGGTGGCCATGGAAGTCGGAATCCGCTAAGGAGTGTGTAACAACTCACCTGCCGAAGCAACTAGCCCTGAAAATGGATGGCGCTGAAGCGTCGCGCCTATACTCCGCCGTCAGCGGCAAGTGGGGAGGGACGTGCCACCCGCTCGCGGGTGACCGTCCTCCATGAAGCCCTGACGAGTAGGAGGGTCGCGGCGGTGTGCGCAGAAGGGTCTGGGCGTGAGCCTGCCTGGAGCCACCGTCGGTGCAGATCTTGGTGGTAGTAGCAAATACTCCAGCGAGGCCCTGGAGGACTGACGTGGAGAAGGGTTTCGTGTGAACAGCCGTTGCACACGAGTCAGTCGATCCTAAGCCCTAAGAGAAATCCTATGCAGATGTGGTGTCCTAAAACAGTTTTTTTTGAGACACACACCCGTTGGGCGAAAGGGAATCCGGTTCCTATTCCGGAACCCGGTAGCGGAACCGCAAACCATTCGGGCCCTCGTAAGAGTGTTCGTCGGGGTAACCCAAAATGACCTGGAGACGCCGTCGGGAGATCCGGGAAGAGTTTTCTTTTCTGTATAAGCGTTCGAGTTCCCTGGAAACCTCTAGCAGGGAGATAGGGTTTGGAACGCGAAGAGCACCGCAGTTGCGGCGGTGTCCGGATCTTCCCCTCGGACCTTGAAAATCCAGGAGAGGGCCACGTGGAGGTGTCGCGCCGGTTCGTACCCATATCCGCAGCAGGTCTCCAAGGTAAAGAGCCTCTAGTCGATAGATTAATGTAGGTAAGGGAAGTCGGCAAATTGGATCCGTAACTTCGGAATAAGGATTGGCTCTGAGGAGCGGGGCGTGTCGGGCTTGGTTGGGAAACGGGTTTGGTTGACGAGCCGGGCCTGGGTGAGGTGAACGGTCGGGATTTCGGTCTCGCATCCGGGATCCGAGCTCGGTCCCGTGCCATCGCCTCCCGCGGATCTTCCTTGCTGCGAGGCTTCCGTGTCGGTTTCACCGTCGTGGTCGTCCTCTTCGGCCGCCATTCAACGCTCAGCTCAGAACTGGCACGGACTAGGGGAATCCGACTGTCTAATTAAAACAAAGCATTGCGATGGCCCCCGAGGGTGTTGACGCAATGTGATTTCTGCCCAGTGCTCTGAATGTCAACGTGAAGAAATTCAAAAAAGCGCGGGTAAACGGCGGGAGTAACTATGACTCTCTTGGGAGTAACTATGACTCTCTTAAGTATGCTCTCATAGCGAGGTAGCAATTGTCCCGTCATCTGACTAGTGACGTCCGAAAATATAAATATCAGTTGTGTCTGGTGAGGGTGGGACCTATTGACATCAGCTGGAAGGGTCCGCGGATTAAAACACCACGAAGCGGGCGTCTCCGGTCAAGAAAACCGGCATTACTAGGCAGCTTGCTGTCTATACTCGGGGCGTCCGGTAGGCTGGGACATGTGTTGCCTGGCCACCGGGTCAAACGTGCCGAGCGAAGGGGTGCATCGACCCGCGATTTTCGTGGGGCGTGGGCGCCCGTTAGTGTTTGCTCCCCTTGAATGACCAAATAGGTGGCTGTTTAGGTGCCGCTGTGTCATTCAACCGGTCGAGCTAGGGCGGCTGGTACCCGTCCGTGGCCAGTCCCTCACCAGTCGGCCGCAGAAACCTGGCCCGCTGATAACAGTATGCAAATGTTTGGATCCAGCGGCATATCGGCGCCACTAAGAGAGTCATATGTTGGGGGATATAAGCGAACACACAGCCTCTGTATCCCAAGTCGGGGTCGCGCCTCCAAGCGGTTCTCCCGGGCACTGGTCTGCTTAGTAGAGTGGACAGACTTGCTGAAGCGACTCACGGCGGGGTAGTGCCTCAACTAATTGACGGAGAGGGGCACACCTTCAGTCCAACATGCCACCAAACGGGTGCGCAATATCGAGAGGTACTTAGTGCCTCGATGAGATAAAGAGTTGGAAATAATGGCTTGTGGCGTTGATGGCAAGACCGTGGGATAAGACCGGTCCCACGGCAAAATGACAATAATTATAATCTTGAATCGAGAGATGGTGAATAGAAACGGGACGAAGTCCCGAAAAACAGAAACATAAGGGGGGCCCTGTCCAGCGCAAGCTGGCAGGGCCCCCCTTTCACGTTAAGCCATTTTTGCAATACGCCGCAGGGTCATTGACCGAGAAAGCTGAACGGTGAGAGGGCCCCGTTTGGCAGGCATGTTGGGCTAAAACGTTGACGAAATGGCTTTGTTATGGACATGAGTTGGATACGAAAAGGATATGATGCACCCGGAACAAAACTTAAGAACTTATAATGTTGAGCAGTTCTGATAGTGAAGCCTCGGACACGGAGGTTCCCGGCCCTGGGACTTCCGTGGCGGACTTGTCCGCTAACGACAGGAGGGCCATTGTTGACGACTTGGAGCGTAATAACGGCCACGAGTTTTCCCAAACGATTGGGTTGCCGCTGGACGGCCCCATCCGGTGTGCAGGGTGCCACAATGCGGGTAGGGACATGCAGTTCCTATCCGAAAAAGATTTTAATGCACATATCTCTGAGGTCCACCACGAGATGATGGTCCAATGGATGTGCACAAAATGTGACAAACTATACGAACGAATACACCAACTAAAGTGTCACATTCCGAAATGCAGCGGAGCAAAAGCAGGCACCAGTGGTGACTTCCGCTGCTCTGAGTGTAGCAACTCATTTAGCTCACAAAGAGGTCTCTCAACACACGAGAGGTATAGACACCCTGCACTTAGGAATGATAAGAGAAAAGGAGCCGGAGGGACCGTACCAGTGGCAGCAAAGAAGGGTAGGAAGGCCACAGTCTGGTCGGCGGAGGAAACAGTACTCCTTCGGGAGTTGGACCGACTGCACGGGGGCAGTACCCGGGTCAACGTGCTAATCAGGGAGCACTTTCCTGGGAAAACGCTTAAGCAAATAAGCGATAAAAGGAGGCAACTGAGGCCCCCCGAAAATGTGGTCGAATATGTAACGGTTGAGGAGTCGGACTCAGAAACCGAGTATCACTCCCAAGAGGTAGCCCCAACTTCGCCAAACAGGGGCGAGAACGGCCAGGCTCCTGCCCCGAGCAGGGCCTGGCAAGAAACATTAAAAGAATCAATCTCAGCCCCAGGGCCAGAAAACATAGAATGGACCAACATCACGAACAAAATTGTGATGCTGGCGTTAGAGGATGAATCCAGTAAAGAACAACTGGAGAGTGTGGTTGGGGACGTACTCAGCGTCCTAATGAGTAGCGAACCTACCACGAGACCCCGCAAAAATGGGGTAAGCAGGAGAAGAGAAAATGCTGGCAGCGGCGGGGCACGCTTCAGCAGGCGTACTAAAAGATGCCGATTCAGGTACAACAGGTACCAAGACCTATATAAGAAATGCCCCAGAAAGTTAGCCGATATGGCCCTAATGGGTAGCAACATCGATCAAGTGGACGCAGAAGTAGGCTACCCACTTAACGAGAATATAGAAAGCTTATATTC
>OZ020481.1:23381628-23386628 GCA_963971345.1 Andrena flavipes | reverse complement strand
TTCGCCTCAGGGACATTGAATACTTCGGGGGCGAAGCAATACGCCGTTGGGACTTGCAATAATGTCGGTTCGTCGGTGGTCGCCCGTAAAATTTCAAAGTCCCGACGGATTTCAGAGTCCTCCGGCACTATCGTCCGAAGCCAAACTCGACCGATCCTCGAAACAACCATTGAACTCGATTCCTCGGCCCATTGCGAAGGTATTACTATAATGGTTCGACCACGGTAGTCGCGCTGGTTTTCGAGATAATCGCGAATAACTCCAATCGCTCCGGAAAAATTTCAAAGTCCCGACGGATTTCAGAGTCCTCCGGCACTATCGTCCGAAGCCAAACTCGACCGATCCTCGAAACAACCATTGAACTCGATTCCTCGGCCCATTGCGAAGGTATTACTATAATGGTTCGACCACGGTAGTCGCGCTGGTTTTCGAGATAATCGCGAATAACTCCAATCGCTCCGGAAAAATTTCAAAGTCCCGACGGATTTCAGAGTCCTCCGGCACTATCGTCCGAAGCCAAACTCGACCGATCCTCGAAACAACCATTGAACTCGATTCCTCGGCCCATTGCGAAGGTATTACTATAATGGTTCGACCACGGTAGTCGCGCTGGTTTTCGAGATAATCGCGAATAACTCCAATCGATCCGGAAAAATTTCAAAGTCCCGACGGATTTCAGAGTCCTCCGGCACTATCGTCCGAAGCCAAACTCGACCGATCCTCGAAACAACCATTGAACTCGATTCCTCGGCCCATTGCGAAGGTATTACTATAATGGTTCGACCACGGTAGTCGCGCTGGTTTTCGAGATAATCGCGAATAACTCCAATCGCTCCGGAAAAATTTCAAAGTCCCGACGGATTTCAGAGTCCTCCGGCACTATCGTCCGAAGCCAAACTCGACCGATCCTCGAAACAACCATTGAACTCGATTCCTCGGCCCATTGCGAAGGTATTACTATAATGGTTCGACCACGGTAGTCGCGCTGGTTTTCGAGATAATCGCGAATAACTCCAATCGCTCCGGAAAAATTTCAAAGTCCCGACGGATTTCAGAGTCCTCCGGCACTATCGTCCGAAGCCAAACTCGACCGATCCTCGAAACAACCATTGAACTCGATTCCTCGGCCCATTGCGAAGGTATTACTATAATGGTTCGACCACGGTAGTCGCGCTGGTTTTCGAGATAATCGCGAATAACTCCAATCGCTCCGGAAAAATTTCAAAGTCCCGACGGATTTCAGAGTCCTCCGGCACTATCGTCCGAAGCCAAACTCGACCGATCCTCGAAACAACCATTGAACTCGATTCCTCGGCCCATTGCGAAGGTATTACTATAATGGTTCGACCACGGTAGTCGCGCTGGTTTTCGAGATAATCGCGAATAACTCCAATCGCTCCGGAAAAATTTCAAAGTCCCGACGGATTTCAGAGTCCTCCGGCACTATCGTCCGAAGCCAAACTCGACCGATCCTCGAAACAACCATTGAACTCGATTCCTCGGCCCATTGCGAAGGTATTACTATAATGGTTCGACCACGGTAGTCGCGCTGGTTTTCGAGATAATCGCGAATAACTCCAATCGCTCCGGAAAAATTTCAAAGTCCCGACGGATTTCAGAGTCCTCCGGCACTATCGTCCGAAGCCAAACTCGACCGATCCTCGAAACAACCATTGAACTCGATTCCTCGGCCCATTGCGAAGGTATTACTATAATGGTTCGACCACGGTAGTCGCGCTGGTTTTCGAGATAATCGCGAATAACTCCAATCGCTCCGGAAAAATTTCAAAGTCCCGACGGATTTCAGAGTCCTCCGGCACTATCGTCCGAAGCCAAACTCGACCGATCCTCGAAACAACCATTGAACTCGATTCCTCGGCCCATTGCGAAGGTATTACTATAATGGTTCGACCACGGTAGTCGCGCTGGTTTTCGAGATAATCGCGAATAACTCCAATCGATCCGGAAAAATTTCAAAGTCCCGACGGATTTCAGAGTCCTCCGGCACTATCGTCCGAAGCCAAACTCGACCGATCCTCGAAACAACCATTGAACTCGATTCCTCGGCCCATTGCGAAGGTATTACTATAATGGTTCGACCACGGTAGTCGCGCTGGTTTTCGAGATAATCGCGAATAACTCCAATCGCTCCGGAAAAATTTCAAAGTCCCGACGGATTTCAGAGTCCTCCGGCACTATCGTCCGAAGCCAAACTCGACCGATCCTCGAAACAACCATTGAACTCGATTCCTCGGCCCATTGCGAAGGTATTACTATAATGGTTCGACCACGGTAGTCGCGCTGGTTTTCGAGATAATCGCGAATAACTCCAATCGCTCCGGAAAAATTTCAAAGTCCCGACGGATTTCAGAGTCCTCCGGCACTATCGTCCGAAGCCAAACTCGACCGATCCTCGAAACAACCATTGAACTCGATTCCTCGGCCCATTGCGAAGGTATTACTATAATGGTTCGACCACGGTAGTCGCGCTGGTTTTCGAGATAATCGCGAATAACTCCAATCGCTCCGGAAAAATTTCAAAGTCCCGACGGATTTCAGAGTCCTCCGGCACTATCGTCCGAAGCCAAACTCGACCGATCCTCGAAACAACCATTGAACTCGATTCCTCGGCCCATTGCGAAGGTATTACTATAATGGTTCGACCACGGTAGTCGCGCTGGTTTTCGAGATAATCGCGAATAACTCCAATCGCTCCGGAAAAATTTCAAAGTCCCGACGGATTTCAGAGTCCTCCGGCACTATCGTCCGAAGCCAAACTCGACCGATCCTCGAAACAACCATTGAACTCGATTCCTCGGCCCATTGCGAAGGTATTACTATAATGGTTCGACCACGGTAGTCGCGCTGGTTTTCGAGATAATCGCGAATAACTCCAATCGCTCCGGAAAAATTTCAAAGTCCCGACGGATTTCAGAGTCCTCCGGCACTATCGTCCGAAGCCAAACTCGACCGATCCTCGAAACAACCATTGAACTCGATTCCTCGGCCCATTGCGAAGGTATTACTATAATGGTTCGACCACGGTAGTCGCGCTGGTTTTCGAGATAATCGCGAATAACTCCAATCGCTCCGGAAAAATTTCAAAGTCCCGACGGATTTCAGAGTCCTCCGGCACTATCGTCCGAAGCCAAACTCGACCGATCCTCGAAACAACCATTGAACTCGATTCCTCGGCCCATTGCGAAGGTATTACTATAATGGTTCGACCACGGTAGTCGCGCTGGTTTTCGAGATAATCGCGAATAACTCCAATCGATCCGGAAAAATTTCAAAGTCCCGCGATATAATTTTGGAATGTCGTTTGTGACCGAGTATGTGTCGTGGTAATGTTCGCGGCGAATGTGTATAATAATTCGTTTAGTCGGTTTACTCTTGTCTCCGACACTGTCCGCGGCTAAGTCCGAAAGTGCCGGGCGAGCGGTCTGTTGTAGCGGCGGTTTACACCCATAAGCGCCCGTGCGTAAGGTACGGCGGCGCCGGCGTTCCGGCCGGCCGTTCGGTATCTATAAGGGAGAGCGACGGTCCGAGCGTCTCGGTCGGAGCAGCGTTGGGCGCGTGGCTATTCTACGACCTCGGTCGAGAAGCAGTCACCGCTCCTCGAGATTCTGTCTCGACTGTTCTTGCCGTGTTGCGTTTCGGATTTCTCCACACAGCATAACCACGGGTCGGTGTCTAAGACCGAATGGCCCTTATGTGGTGAGCGTCCAAAAGTGACGTTGGTGACACATATGCAATTCTGTGTATGCTTGTACGAAATCATGCATTCAACTCTTTATCCACGCAGATGGACGATTTGAACTTAACAAAACGCTAAGTAAGGCTAGCGTCCGGGTATATTATAAAGTATCGAACTAAATGTTCGAACTTTGAAAGAGGGAGAAAGTAGATACAAACCCAAGAGGTGTCAGATCTCGATATGCCTAGCGCGCACATTACGTCCCAACTCGTTATGCCCAGCATGGCACGATTCGCGCTTTCCCGTTTGCTCAGCATGCACTTGTCCGCGCTATTACGTACATGACCAGCGTGAATGTTACGCGCTTTGTCGATTTGTCCAGCGTGTAGTGGTCCGTGCTTATACGGTTGATGCTAGCGTGTCCGTGTACTCCGTGCTTCCCGATGGATGGTGCGGGACGCGTGATTTACGCGCTTTATCGAGCATCCGATGCCATCCTTATTTATAAGGGAAATTTAATGAATTTTGTCCGAGATCTTTCTGTGAACGTATATAAAAGGCACATATCCGATTAACATTAGTCCGTGGAATAATCGAAACGATATGATGTCCGAGTATAATAATAGCGTCTCTAGTGGAGAAAATCCTAAAGAGGAGAGAGACGAGGAGGCGGGCACATATCCGAGATAGAATTGGTGGAACAAATCGAGGATATGATGTCTAAAACTGCTGCACACTGATGTTGTGCAAGTTTTATAAAATTTAACATGGGGCATCGTCGATCCGTCTCTAAAAGAGAGGACGACGCGATGAGAACAGAAAGAACACAAAAGTGTGTGAATTCGAATAGAGAGGGAAGCTTCGCGAAGCTCCCTGGTTGATCCTGCCAGTAGTCATATGCTTGTCTCAAAGATTAAGCCATGCATGTCTCAGTACATACCGAATTAAGGTGAAACCGCGAATGGCTCATTAAATCAGTTATGGTTCCTTAGATCGTACCCACATTTACTTGGATAACTGTGGTAATTCTAGAGCTAATACATGCAAAACAGAGTTCCGACCAGAGATGGAAGGAACGCTTTTATTAGATCAAAACCAATCGGTGGCGGATGGTTCGCCTTCCGTCCCATCGTTTGCTTTGGTGACTCTGAATAACTTTGTGCTGATCGCATGGTCATCTAGCACCGGCGACGCATCTTTCAAATGTCTGCCTTATCAACTGTCGATGGTAGGTTCTGCGCCTACCATGGTTGTAACGGGTAACGGGGAATCAGGGTTCGATTCCGGAGAGGGAGCCTGAGAA
>OZ020481.1:23377899-23381428 GCA_963971345.1 Andrena flavipes | reverse complement strand
GAAATTTTTCCGGACTTTGAAATTTTCGGAGCGATTGGAGTTATTCGCGATTATCTCGAAAACCAGCGCGACTACCGTGGTGACCATTATAGTAATACCTTCGCAATGGGCCGAGGAATCGAGTTCAATGTGTTGTTTCGAGGATCGGTCGAGTTTGGCTTCGGACGATAGTGCCGGAGGACTCTGAATCCGATCCGAGACTTGAAATTTTTCCGGATCGATTGGAGTTATTCGCGATTATCTCGAAAACCAGCGCGACTACCGTGGTCGAACCATTATAGTAATACCTTCGCAATGGGCCGAGGAATCGAGTTCAATGGTTGTTTCGAGGATCGGTCGAGTTTGGCTTCGGACGATAGTGCCGGAGGACTCTGAAATCCGTCGGGACTTTGAAATTTTTCCGGAGCGATTGGAGTTATTCGCGATTATCTCGAAAACCAGCGCGACTACCGTGGTCGAACCATTATAGTAATACCTTCGCAATGGGCCGAGGAATCGAGTTCAATGGTTGTTTCGAGGATCGGTCGAGTTTGGCTTCGGACGATAGTGCCGGAGGACTCTGAAATCCGTCGGGACTTTGAAATTTTTCCGGAGCGATTGGAGTTATTCGCGATTATCTCGAAAACCAGCGCGACTACCGTGGTCGAACCATTATAGTAATACCTTCGCAATGGGCCGAGGAATCGAGTTCAATGGTTGTTTCGAGGATCGGTCGAGTTTGGCTTCGGACGATAGTGCCGGAGGACTCTGAAATCCGTCGGGACTTTGAAATTTTTCCGGAGCGATTGGAGTTATTCGCGATTATCTCGAAAACCAGCGCGACTACCGTGGTCGAACCATTATAGTAATACCTTCGCAATGGGCCGAGGAATCGAGTTCAATGGTTGTTTCGAGGATCGGTCGAGTTTGGCTTCGGACGATAGTGCCGGAGGACTCTGAAATCCGTCGGGACTTTGAAATTTTTCCGGAGCGATTGGAGTTATTCGCGATTATCTCGAAAACCAGCGCGACTACCGTGGTCGAACCATTATAGTAATACCTTCGCAATGGGCCGAGGAATCGAGTTCAATGGTTGTTTCGAGGATCGGTCGAGTTTGGCTTCGGACGATAGTGCCGGAGGACTCTGAAATCCGTCGGGACTTTGAAATTTTTCCGGAGCGATTGGAGTTATTCGCGATTATCTCGAAAACCAGCGCGACTACCGTGGTCGAACCATTATAGTAATACCTTCGCAATGGGCCGAGGAATCGAGTTCAATGGTTGTTTCGAGGATCGGTCGAGTTTGGCTTCGGACGATAGTGCCGGAGGACTCTGAAATCCGTCGGGACTTTGAAATTTTTCCGGAGCGATTGGAGTTATTCGCGATTATCTCGAAAACCAGCGCGACTACCGTGGTCGAACCATTATAGTAATACCTTCGCAATGGGCCGAGGAATCGAGTTCAATGGTTGTTTCGAGGATCGGTCGAGTTTGGCTTCGGACGATAGTGCCGGAGGACTCTGAAATCCGTCGGGACTTTGAAATTTTTCCGGAGCGATTGGAGTTATTCGCGATTATCTCGAAAACCAGCGCGACTACCGTGGTCGAACCATTATAGTAATACCTTCGCAATGGGCCGAGGAATCGAGTTCAATGGTTGTTTCGAGGATCGGTCGAGTTTGGCTTCGGACGATAGTGCCGGAGGACTCTGAAATCCGTCGGGACTTTGAAATTTTTCCGGAGCGATTGGAGTTATTCGCGATTATCTCGAAAACCAGCGCGACTACCGTGGTCGAACCATTATAGTAATACCTTCGCAATGGGCCGAGGAATCGAGTTCAATGGTTGTTTCGAGGATCGGTCGAGTTTGGCTTCGGACGATAGTGCCGGAGGACTCTGAAATCCGTCGGGACTTTGAAATTTTTCCGGAGCGATTGGAGTTATTCGCGATTATCTCGAAAACCAGCGCGACTACCGTGGTCGAACCATTATAGTAATACCTTCGCAATGGGCCGAGGAATCGAGTTCAATGGTTGTTTCGAGGATCGGTCGAGTTTGGCTTCGGACGATAGTGCCGGAGGACTCTGAAATCCGTCGGGACTTTGAAATTTTTCCGGAGCGATTGGAGTTATTCGCGATTATCTCGAAAACCAGCGCGACTACCGTGGTCGAACCATTATAGTAATACCTTCGCAATGGGCCGAGGAATCGAGTTCAATGGTTGTTTCGAGGATCGGTCGAGTTTGGCTTCGGACGATAGTGCCGGAGGACTCTGAAATCCGTCGGGACTTTGAAATTTTTCCGGAGCGATTGGAGTTATTCGCGATTATCTCGAAAACCAGCGCGACTACCGTGGTCGAACCATTATAGTAATACCTTCGCAATGGGCCGAGGAATCGAGTTCAATGGTTGTTTCGAGGATCGGTCGAGTTTGGCTTCGGACGATAGTGCCGGAGGACTCTGAAATCCGTCGGGACTTTGAAATTTTTCCGGAGCGATTGGAGTTATTCGCGATTATCTCGAAAACCAGCGCGACTACCGTGGTCGAACCATTATAGTAATACCTTCGCAATGGGCCGAGGAATCGAGTTCAATGGTTGTTTCGAGGATCGGTCGAGTTTGGCTTCGGACGATAGTGCCGGAGGACTCTGAAATCCGTCGGGACTTTGAAATTTTTCCGGAGCGATTGGAGTTATTCGCGATTATCTCGAAAACCAGCGCGACTACCGTGGTCGAACCATTATAGTAATACCTTCGCAATGGGCCGAGGAATCGAGTTCAATGGTTGTTTCGAGGATCGGTCGAGTTTGGCTTCGGACGATAGTGCCGGAGGACTCTGAAATCCGTCGGGACTTTGAAATTTTTCCGGAGCGATTGGAGTTATTCGCGATTATCTCGAAAACCAGCGCGACTACCGTGGTCGAACCATTATAGTAATACCTTCGCAATGGGCCGAGGAATCGAGTTCAATGGTTGTTTCGAGGATCGGTCGAGTTTGGCTTCGGACGATAGTGCCGGAGGACTCTGAAATCCGTCGGGACTTTGAAATTTTTCCGGAGCGATTGGAGTTATTCGCGATTATCTCGAAAACCAGCGCGACTACCGTGGTCGAACCATTATAGTAATACCTTCGCAATGGGCCGAGGAATCGAGTTCAATGGTTGTTTCGAGGATCGGTCGAGTTTGGCTTCGGACGATAGTGCCGGAGGACTCTGAAATCCGTCGGGACTTTGAAATTTTTCCGGAGCGATTGGAGTTATTCGCGATTATCTCGAAAACCAGCGCGACTACCGTGGTCGAACCATTATAGTAATACCTTCGCAATGGGCCGAGGAATCGAGTTCAATGGTTGTTTCGAGGATCGGTCGAGTTTGGCTTCGGACGATAGTGCCGGAGGACTCTGAAATCCGTCGGGACTTTGAAATTTTTCCGGAGCGATTGGAGTTATTCGCGATTATCTCGAAAACCAGCGCGACTACCGTGGTCGAACCATTATAGTAATACCTTCGCAATGGGCCGAGGAATCGAGTTCAATGGTTGTTTCGAGGAT
>OZ020481.1:23360399-23372899 GCA_963971345.1 Andrena flavipes | reverse complement strand
TTTTGAGGGAATATTCCATGCTGCAGACAGTTATTTAGAAGATCCGATATTTTTGTGCAGAGTGTAGGCCAGGAATATTTAATCACTTCTGCTTCGATAAGGTCGAGACCAGGAGCTTTTTTGTTTTTAAGGGAGGCAATAGCTTCCCTGATTTCTAGGGGTCCAAAAGGCGGTGTGTCCTCCGTGTCCGGCGGGATCTTGGTGATTTCGCGGGTATTTTTTTGCCAGGCTGTTTCATTGTAGGAGTTGTCGTCGGGGATTACGGAGTTTAGTAAGTCAAGGTTAGCCTGATTCCAGGAGAGGGCTTGTGCGTTATTTATTCTTATAGTCTCGGATACTTCTGTGGGTTTTATTCTTTTAGTGATGATTTTATACGGTAAGCTCCACGGGTCTTCATCGCCTTTGGTTGTAACAAATTTTCGCCAACTATGTACTTTCGATTTCTTTATGGCTGCGTTGTAATGATTCCTGAATGCGCGGTACTGAGCTTTTAAGTGCTCGCGAACTGTTGGGTTTCTGGCCCGTTGGAACTCGCGCCTAGCATAGTTCGCTTCTCTCTTCAAAATTGTTATCTGTTCGTTCCACCATGGAGCAGATTTTGGAAATCGCGTTTTCTTTGGTATCGCGGTGTCGCAGGCTGACTTTAGTGCTATTTCTATTTCATCGGCTTGCGCATTGGCATTTAGATATGTTTCATTGCTACTTACATTATGTGGTTCGTGGCTTACGATATTCCTTAGTGTGTCTTCGAATTTATCCCAGTCCGCCCGTGCAATGTTATACCTGCTCATATTCTGGCGAGCCACGTTCTCTTCCGGCGGGTTTAGTACGAAGGTTATGGCGTTGTGGTCACTTGTTGTCCAGTCCGAACGGACTTCCCACTTTTTGATCCTGTTGAAGCACGTGTTGGTGGCGAGCGTGATGTCGATATTTGATCTCCCATGTATATTGTCAAAGGTGTGTTCGTTTGAGGGCCCGTTAGCAATATATAAGTTATTGGTTGCGATGAAGTCTTCCAGAAGTAGTCCCCTGTCGTCCGTCTCACCGCTGAACCAGAAATGGGACTTGGCGTTCGCGTCGGCAGAGATTATAACACTTTTGCCACTTAGGTTCCTGATTATTCCGTCAATGTGTCTGAGGTAGGGTTCTATGTTGTCAGAGTATTGGAAATACGCATTGATTACGTAGAACTGATACTTTGAAGCTGTTATTTCGGCACATATGCAGTGTGTGTTGCAGTATTGTTCGAGCTTGACCACAGAGAATTCTGGATTCAGGATTGTGATAGCTGCCTTAAACTGCCCTGGGCCAGATAAATTCGAGAATTGTTTCCTGTCGGTTATAACTCTAGTCGTCATACCCATACCGCTGTTGCCTTTGGAGTGCGTGAAAGGTTCTTGTATCAACAGAATATCAATCTTGTTCTGAATGGCCGCTTCCCTTAGTTGATCCATAACTACTCTGCTGTTTCGCGCGTTGATTTGTCCAAAGCGAATGGTGGGTGTACTGAGTTTCCGGGATTGCTTGTATGTGTTTTTACTGGATTGTCCTACCATAATCTATTTTGGTTGCATATGTTTCCATTGCTCTCATGTATGCAGGGCACTCCCTTGCTCTGGATGAGTGATCGTGCTGTTTATTTGCTCTCTTGCAGTTTATACAAGTAGGGTCCTTCGATTTGCTTGGACACGAATTGAAATTATGTCCATTAAGTCCGCAATGGCCGCATGTGTCCTCTTGTGATTTACAGAATTTTGATACATGGCCAAAACTCTGGCACTTGTAACAGCGAGATACGGAGATGAAATCCTTAACGTAACATGCGTACCAGTCAATGAAGACACGATTTTCCTTTAGGAAGATATCCCTGATTTCAGGTGACACCTCCACAACCCAATTCACAACTTCACGTTTCCTATCGCCGGTCTTAAAGCACAGTTTAAAGTCCTCTGCGAATTTGGACTTGCTGAAATTATTCAGGTTCTGTTGTTTTATCGCCGCGAGTAGATCGCTCTCTTTCATCTCCTTCGGTATGTTGGAAATTACCAACCGAGGATTTCTCTTGGAAGGCAGGCTTGCCGTCAGCCCCGCAGAGGCGAGTTTCCCATTGTGTAGAACACTGATCATCTCATCCTTAGTGGCTGTTTCGATCAGAACTCCGCTATTGCCAATTTTCTTAATATTTCTGATCCTTAGCTTCTCTTTAGTCGGGAGAACGCTTGACATTACAGCCACTTTTGTTTCCTCACTGCTGTAGATCTTGCTGTCTTCCTTAGGGTACACGGTTACCACGTGTTTTGGTGGACTTGCAGCTTGTTTTTGTGCCAGTTTAGACGGCATGCTGGCTTTCTGGGCGTACGTACTTTTGAAACTGGAAGGTTTCGTGACACGGCTCCTGAGTTCGTTCAGGTTTTCGATAACTCCATTTATCGTGACGTCCAGTAGTTCCAGCTTCTTTTCTACGCTAACTCCTTCGGTGGTTTTTCGTTTCAGAGATATGTTCTCTTCATCGAGTTCTTGAAATTGGGCATATACCTCTTGAATTTTACGTTTAAGAAATTTTATACCCTTTGCGTTTATGCTGGTATCAATATTATTGCAGAAATCCATGAGTTCCTCTACAGGGGAGTTTTCACTTTCTGTATCTGCCTGCTCGTCTGCCGAACCACTGACTTCGGGCTTCCTCTTTCTCTGCTTGCTGTCGTGGAACTCGGTGTCTGCGTCCTTCCTCTTGAGAGAGAAGCGCTTCCTCGAGGCGATTGAATTCAGAGCTTCACAATCCATTTTATCCATCGTTATGTATCATAAGCGGCACGGACACAAATGCTCAATTTGAATTTCCCGGGCAGGCACCGCTGCCGTCGCACTAGAGGCCTTCTCTGATTGGCTGACTGCGGGCCAATCGGGCGGCCGGGCCGCTGCAGCGCTCAGCCAATAGGCGGGCGCGCTGGAGGCAGCTCGGGCCGGGACGCTGGGACGCTACCCAAGATGGCCGCCCTAACCTTTACGTGTAAAACGACACTTTTGATCTCAATTTTTCCCTCAATTAGACCACTTATTCGAGTTCTATAAACTACAAAGTGTTTCTCTTGTACCACTGCACTAGCACAGGTGTAAGTTCGAGCGTGCACTGCCGAGAAGCGACGAAATTCGCGAGCGACGCGGTGACGCACGCCAAAGGACGCCACGAACCTACGCCACTTGAATTTCAATGATATTTTCCACACACTATGCACGATATCCACAATTTATATCTCCAAATGCTTGGTATTACTGGCACTATCGTTTAAGACACTTCACAAGATTTTCTGAGTGAGTTTTCCCGAAAATTACACAGACTTTTACGGAGCAACTCGCGACGCGTCAGCACTGCTCGGCGCCATCTTGAAAAGTCCAGTAGATAGGGACAGCTATTGTCGTTTGAGCGTGAAAGGGGTCCAACAGACCGCTCTGCCGAGCTAGAAGCTTTCGCTTATTGCGGCAGGTGTTGGGAGCGTAAAACCACTGCGAAGGGAGGGCGGGATTGGAAAAACTCCTCCTTCACCAGTTAAGGATCATTAGGAAGTATGACTGTCCCTTATGGGAGGTGACCCTCTTTGCTACCTCGCACGGAACGTGCTCATTTGAGCAGAGCTCCGTGCGAGCGTTTCCAGTGGGGGCCACGAGGAGGCGGGGTCACCAGATCTGATCTCAGTCCTGCTATTTACCTTTGATGCTGCGGTTTTGAGTGCTTTCGTGTTTGCCTTTTCCCTTGATTTGGTCATGTTGTGCTGTGCTGTGTTTTGTGTGTCCTGACATTTAACTTCTTTCTTCTTCTTGTTGTTTATTCTGCGTATTCGTCTCTTCGTGTTATGTTGTTGATGATGTGGCGTTATTTGTGCTGTCATTGTACCAGGTTTCTCTGTCTTTCATTGCTTGTGTTGCAAATTCATTGAAGTGAAGGAATGTGTTTTCTTCCACCAAGTTACGGAGTTCGCAGGGCCAACGGATGTTCTGTTGTTCTATTTGTGTTTTGAGTTTGCTGCGGGGTTCGTCGTGATGTATACATTCATATATTATGTGTCTGACAGTGTCATTTTTCCCGCATCTGCATTTGTCCGTAGTTGCTATTTTAAGCGTATGTAGTTTATGTTTTATTTTTCCGTGGCCCGACATCAGTTGTGTTGTGTGAAAGTTCATTTTTATCCATCGTGATTCAAGTCTCTGTTTTATGTTGTTTATAAATTCATATGTGAGCCTTCCTTTCGTTGAGTTGTTCCAATTTATTTGCCATTTATTTAGTATTTGGTTCCGTATTTGTTGTTTGAGTTCCTTAGTTTCCTGTTTCCCAGGTGCTTCATTCCGTGTTTGGAAGCGGAGATCTCCTATTTCAAAGCTGATGTTGTGTTTCATTTGGTAATTTGTTCTTCTTTCTTGTAATAATAGGTCAATTGGGGTTACTCCCGCCAGGACTACTAGTGCATCATTAGATATTGTTCTGTAGGCTTTGGTGACGCGAAGTAGTGCACAACGCTGTGCATGTGTAAGTTTTCTGAGGTGGTGTACATTAATTTTATCACTCCATCCGGTTGCTGCATACGTTATTATTGCTTCGAAGATTCCACGGTAAAGAATGAGCATGCTCTTGAAACCCACTCCCCAGTGAGCCTTTGCTATACAAGCCAGTCTATTGAAAATCTTCTTGCTTTTTTCGGTGATTTGTGTAACGTGTGGGGTCACATTCAGTCGCGGTCCGAAATGCAGTCCGAGGTATCTGACCGATGTAGGCATTTTGAGGGAGATGCGTCCTATTTTTACTGTGGGTGGCCTTTGTGTATTTAGAAAGCCTTTGACCAGTAGCATTTCTGATTTCGCTTCTGAGAGTTGGAGCTTGTGTTGCTTGCACCATTGCACAATTAGTTCGGTGATTGAGTTTGCTTTAGTTTCAAGGTCTTTTCTTGATTTCCCTTTTATAAGGACGAGCAGGTCGTCTGCGTAAGCAATTGGTTCTGGTCCTTTCGATTTTATATCCCGGATGATTTCATCGAATACAAGGTTCCAGAAATAGGGGCCCAGTATGGAGCCTTGCGGACATCCTTTCGTTGCTGTTTTTTCCACTTCCATGCTGTTGCTTTTAATTTTCATTTTTCTATCACGAAGGTAGCTGCGAATGAGCGTGTATACGTTTCTGGGGCAGTCGCGTTGCTTTAGGTTTCTTAAAATGCTAGGCCACCAGACGTTGTCAAATGCTCCTTTGATGTCGAACAGAAGCGCTATTATATACTTCTCATTTGTCTGGTCTACTATCTTTCTCATTTCAACTATGGCATCTTCGGTTGATTTTCCTGTCTTGAATCCATATTGTCTGTCCGCTGCGAGTGGGTGTCTGTGGAATAGGTCCTGAAGTCTGGATGCAATAAGTTTTTCAAGGATTTTACTGAGTGCCGGGAGCAGGCAAATGGGTCTGTACGATAATGGGTTTGTTTTGTCCTTGTCTTCGGCTTTCAATAGTACTCTAATCGTACCTTCTTTCCATCTGTTCGGGAATACACCACTAACTAGGCATTTATTAAGTAGAGTACAAATTTCGCTCTGGAGAACGGGCCACGCGACCTTTATCATTTCCGTTTCTATGCGGTCGTGTCCTGGGGCTTTATTATTTTTTAGGCTTTTGATTGCTTTTTGTATCTCCAACGGTTCGAATGATGGTGTGTCCTCGGTGTTCGGTGGCTGTTCTATCTCGCTGCGCACTGATCTGTGCCATCGTGTTTCTTGGGACAGGTCGTCATCGGGGACGAGTGTGCTAAGTAATATTTTTGCCGTGTGTTCCCAGGTTGTTGACTGTTGATCACCGTGCCTGATACTCTCGAAAGCTTTGTCAATCTTGATTTTGCTGGTTTGCAGTTTGTAGACTAGGCCCCACGGATCGCTATTTGCTTCTTTAGTTACGAAGTTTTTCCAGCTTTCGGTCTTAGATTTCCTGATGTGCGCGTTGTATTTGTTTCTGGCAATGTGGTATTGATTTTTAAGCTGTTCTTCTTTTTTGGTGCCTTTGGCGAGTCGGAATTTACGGTCAGCATCATGGGATTGTTTCCTGAGATTGGTTAGGTTTTTGTTCCACCACGGTGCAGATTTTAAGAACTGTGTTTTCAGAGGTATTGCGTTAAGGCATGCATTTTTAATAATATCTTCCATTTCACGGGCTAGTTCATTGATATCGGTATTTTGTGTATCTTGTATTCGTTCACTGTCTTTATTTCTGTTTTGAAGGTTTTCGGTGAATTTTTCCCAATTTGCTTTCTTGATGTTGTACCTATTTTCTTTGGGGTTTTGTTGTTCTATTTCTGGCGTATCAACGCTGAATGTGATCAGGTTATGGTCGCTGGTTGTTTTCCCCATGTGCACTTTCCATGCCATTATGTGGTTGTAGTATGCGGAGTTTGCCAATGTAATGTCAATATTTGATTGCCCGTGTGTGTTGTTAAAAGTGCTTATGTTTGATTTCTGATTCAATATATATAGTTCGTGTTGTGCGATGAATTGTTCTAGTATTTCTCCTCTGCCATCGGTTTCTTTGGAGTGCCATAAGCTCGAGTAGGCGTTCGCGTCGAAGCATAATATTAATTTGCGATTTCTAAGTTGAGCGAGAATTTTATCGAGGTGTTCTAGATATGGTTCGATCTTATCACAGTATTGGAAGTATGCGTTTACAACGTAAAAAATATGATTGGCAACCGTTATTTCTGCACATGCAAAATGCGTGTTTGAGAACTGTTCTAGTTTCAGGACCGTGTATGTGGGGTTTGTTACAGCTATTGCAGCTTTAATTGTTTTTGACGCGACGGCGGTGGTAAATGCTTTAGTATCCGATATAATTTTGGTACTTACTCCCATTCCGGTTATCTTATTTCTGTAGCTGTATGGCTCCTGTATACAGAGGACGTCGATGTTCATGTCGTGTGCTGCCTGCCTCAGTTGATCTATTACCGTGTTCGAGTTCTGCGCGTTGATTTGGCCTACTGTTATTCTTGATTTCCTTATAATGGTGTTTCTAGCTTTGTTGTTATAAACCATAGTCTATCTTTGAGATGTGCGCCTCGATCGCATGTTTGTAGGCTGGGCAGTGCTTGTCTCTTGAAGAATGGTCGCATGGTTTGTTCACTCTTTTGCAATTCACACACAAGGGTCTATTTGATTTTACCGGGCAGTCATTGAATGCATGGCCATCCATGGCACAATGGCCACACGTGCTTTCCTCTGCTCTGCAGTATTTTGCTATGTGGCCAAAAGATTGGCATTTGTAGCATCTGCTTATTGATATGTAGTCCTGAATGTAACAGGCAGTCCAACCTATGTACATTCTGCTGTTCTTTTTTAAGAGCTCGCGTATTTCAGGCGTAACCTCGATAACCCAGTTGACGGTGTCCTTTTCTTTGTGTCCGGTTTTGAACATAAGGCGTAGTTCACTTTTGAGTTTTGCCTCGGGGATTTCTTCT
This sequence comes from Andrena flavipes, assembly GCA_963971345.1. Lineage (NCBI taxonomy): Eukaryota > Metazoa > Arthropoda > Insecta > Hymenoptera > Andrenidae > Andrena > Andrena flavipes. The sequence continues at coordinate 23,365,424 of OZ020481.1, read as the reverse complement.
AGGTTTTGCTGGTGTATGGCTGCTATTATTTCCTTCTCCTCCATTTCTCGTGGGACGCTGTATATAATCATTTTGGGTTTCTTCTTGGTTGGAAGGCCAACTGTTAGTCCAGCACTTCGTAGTTTCTCATTTTTGAGCACGTTTTCCAGGTCTTGCGAGGTTTCTGTTTCTATCAGGATGCCATTACTGTTTATTTTCCTAACATTCCTGATTTTTAGTTTTTCTTCAGTGGGGATCACATTTGAGTAGATTAGTTTCTTTGTGTCTTCGCTGCTTTGGATATTACTTCCTTCTTGCGGGAACACCGTGACGATATGCTTGGGAGGCTTGACAGATTTTTGTGGGACAATTTTGGATTGCACTCTGACTTTCTGTGCATAAGTTGCTTCGGGTTTATGCCCAGTGCATTGGTGCTGGGTTATTTTCCCAAGAGCACTAGTTATGGTAGTTGTCAGTTGGTTTAGTTCAGCAGTGATGTTTAAGTTGCTCGACTCTGCAATTTTCTCTTTCAAGTCCGAGTTCTCCAGTTTTAGTTCCTTGCAGTATCTGTAGACCTCGGATATTTTTTTCTTAAGGACCTGTAAATTTTTGCTGCTAATATCGCTTCCCAATGTGTTGCAGAAGGTCAGTAAGTCTGCTGGGGGAGAGATTTTTTGAGCCGGTTTGTCCAGTTGAGGGCTTTCGCTTTCCTCGTCCGAAGAGCCTGCTACTAGTCTCTTCTTTTTCTTCTCTTCTTTCTTCCTTATTTTAGTCGTGTCGTCCTTCCTTTTTCTCGACACGGATGTGTCCATTCGTGACGAGTCCGAGTCCTGATCTACATCCATCATTTTCCTGTAGATTGAAGCTGGCGTTGCCATACTTTCAGAAGTCTATATTAGAACGGCAGCCGCCGTATTTAGATACAGCACAGAAATATGATACACTGGAACTTCGCCAGCGGCGTATTGCTTTCGCCGGCTGGCACTTCAAACGATATCCAGCCGCGTATTGCTTTCGTTAATGTGAAAGGCAGAAGAACCGTAAGTATTTGTGTCTCTCTATACGTCTCCGTGGGCACTTGTGTCACTTTCGGGCGTTTGAAAGGCCCGCGGTAGCGCTGGTGGCGCCAGCCCCCACGCGGTGGCGGCGTGTGTAACTACACCTGAGAGAGGTTATTTGCGTGCACAGTTTGTTTCCACTATAACTTTCGTTGCACTGCACGGATTTTAGAAACTGATATCTCAGATTGTTCCTCGCGTGGAGCACTATACTTGTGTCTATTCCACTAATTATTCCGGGCACTTTTAACCACTTTTAAACTGAATTTATGCGGAGCGACTCGCGACGCGTCAGTCCACTCGGCGGCCATCTTGGAAAGTCAGTAGATAGGGACAGAGGGAATCTCGTTAATCCATTCATGCGCGTCACTAATTAGATGACGAGGCATTTGGCTACCTTAAGAGAGTCATAGTTACTCCCGCCGTTTACCCGCGCTTTTTTGAATTTCTTCACGTTGACATTCAGAGCACTGGGCAGAAATCACATTGCGTCAACACCCTCGGGGGCCATCGCAATGCTTTGTTTTAATTAGACAGTCGGATTCCCCTAGTCCGTGCCAGTTCTGAGCTGAGCGTTGAATGGCGGCCGAAGAGGACGACCACGACGGTGAAACCGACACGGAAGCCTCGCAGCAAGGAAGATCCGCGGGAGGCGATGGCACGGGACCGAGCTCGGATCCCGGATGCGAGACCGAAATCCCGACCGTTCACCTCACCCAGGCCCGGCTCGTCAACCAAACCCGTTTCCCAACCAAGCCCGACACGCCCCGCTCCTCAGAGCCAATCCTTATTCCGAAGTTACGGATCCAATTTGCCGACTTCCCTTACCTACATTAATCTATCGACTAGAGGCTCTTTACCTTGGAGACCTGCTGCGGATATGGGTACGAACCGGCGCGACACCTCCACGTGGCCCTCTCCTGGATTTTCAAGGTCCGAGGGGAAGATCCGGACACCGCCGCAACTGCGGTGCTCTTCGCGTTCCAAACCCTATCTCCCTGCTAGAGGTTTCCAGGGAACTCGAACGCTTATACAGAAAAGAAAACTCTTCCCGGATCTCCCGACGGCGTCTCCAGGTCATTTTGGGTTACCCCGACGAACACTCTTACGAGGGCCCGAATGGTTTGCGGTTCCGCTACCGGGTTCCGGAATAGGAACCGGATTCCCTTTCGCCCAACGGGTGTGTGTCTCAAAAAAAACTGTTTTAGGACACCACATCTGCATAGGATTTCTCTTAGGGCTTAGGATCGACTGACTCGTGTGCAACGGCTGTTCACACGAAACCCTTCTCCACGTCAGTCCTCCAGGGCCTCGCTGGAGTATTTGCTACTACCACCAAGATCTGCACCGACGGTGGCTCCAGGCAGGCTCACGCCCAGACCCTTCTGCGCACACCGCCGCGACCCTCCTACTCGTCAGGGCTTCATGGAGGACGGTCACCCGCGAGCGGGTGGCACGTCCCTCCCCACTTGCCGCTGACGGCGGAGTATAGGCGCGACGCTTCAGCGCCATCCATTTTCAGGGCTAGTTGCTTCGGCAGGTGAGTTGTTACACACTCCTTAGCGGATTCCGACTTCCATGGCCACCGTCCTGCTGTCTTAAGCAACCAACGCCTTTCATGGTATCCCATAAGCGTCGACTTAGGCGCCTTAACTCTGCGTTTGGTTCATCCCACAGCGCCAGTTCTGCTTACCAAAATTGGCCCACTTGGCACTCTGATTCAATATAATCTCGTGGCTTCATGATCCAAGCAAGCCAGAGATCTCACCCATTTAAAGTTTGAGAATAGGTTGAGGTCGTTTCGGCCCCAAGGCCTCTAATCATTCGCTTTACCAGATGAAACTCGCACACGTTCGCGTAGGAACGAGCGAGTGCCAGCTATCCTGAGGGAAACTTCGGAGGGAACCAGCTACTAGATGGTTCGATTAGTCTTTCGCCCCTATACCCAGTTCCGACGATCGATTTGCACGTCAGAATCGCTACGGACCTCCATCAGGGTTTCCCCTGACTTCGTCCTGACCAGGCATAGTTCACCATCTTTCGGGTCCCAACGTGTACGCTCTAGGTGCGCCTCTTCTCGCAATGAGAACGAGACGCCCCGGGAGTGCGAGGCCGCATCGTAACGCGGCCGATCCTCCCTCGGTCGACGCAAAGGTCGACCTTCACTTTCATTCCGCCTTTAGGTTTCTTTCTCCCAATGACTCGCGCACATGTTAGACTCCTTGGTCCGTGTTTCAAGACGGGTCCTGAGAGTACCCAAAGCAGTAGCGTCGCCGACCGGTAATTCGAAGCTTGGCCCAGTCCAAGGACACCGCCTGCTAACAGCTGGCCAGGCCCGGGGACGGCACCAGGTCCGTGCCTCCGGGTAAGAACTGACCGGGCTTGCGGCGGGCCTGACGCACACACATTCGAAAATGGATTGGTTGCGGCCCGATACCGTCTCAGAGTACCGTCGCGCAGCCGGCCAGGCGGCCGAGGGTCTGTCGCGTGCTCTGGGAGCAACGAAACAGGCAACCGCTCGGGCCGTAGACCGACACGCAACGGGTCGCGACGTTCTACTAGGGGAGAAGTGCACGACTACGTGGCCGGAACATTCGCCGCCGGTGGTGTACCCTCGTTAATGGAACCACGAAGGTCCATCCGGAGTATCGCGCACCGACGGGAGCCAGCCTCGTCGACGATGAATCTCCCCATTCGATCTTTTGGGTTTCTCAGGTTTACCCCTGAACGGTTTCACGTACTCTTGAACTCTCTCTTCAAAGTTCTTTTCAACTTTCCCTCACGGTACTTGTTCGCTATCGGTCTCGTGGTTGTATTTAGCCTTAGATGGAGTTTACCACCCACTTAGGGTTGCACTCTCAAGCAACCCGACTCTATGGAGAGATCCTCCCGAAACGCGTACCGGTCGCTACGGGCCTGGCACCCTCTCCGGGTAAGTGGCCCCATTCAAGATGGACTTGGACGCGGTGCGACGTCACGGGATAAACGGATCCTCCTGAACACTACAATTCCCTGCGGCGGAACCGCGGGATTCAGTGCTGGGCTAATTCCTGTTCGCTCGCCGCTACTAAGGAAATCCTTGTTAGTTTCTTTTCCTCCGCTTAGTAATATGCTTAAATTCAGCGGGTAATCTCGCCTACTCTGAGGTCGTCAATCGTTATATATTATACAAATGTGTCATCAGAGAAAAAAAACCGAGACCGCCAAGTAGAGAGAGAAGATATTTTGGAGAAGCGCGCGGCGCGCCTCCGGTATATGAATCATGCTCCCTCTTTTGGATATTGTCGTGTCGATGATGGTGATCATCGATCTCGTGTAGTATCCAGAGGTGCCATCGCATGATTTTTTCAGAGAAAAGGTACATTGGACTATCTCTCTTCTTCTCTAATCGAGAGAGAATTATAGAGTTCACCCCTACCTCTATTTGCGCCTCGCCAAAGTGTCTTTTCGTCGCGCATCGTCGATTCGATCAGAGACTCTCGCGGAACGACCACCGGTTTTTACTTTAACGTTCGTCCGCTATTATCAGCTTTGAGATTCCGCTATCCCTTCACGCCGCGAGCAGTGACTCGCAGCAGAGGGAACCGTGGAAAAATAAGCTTTTCTTCCGTGGACTGAACGACCGGCGAGACCCGCGGCTCTCGTATACGATCGACCAACAACGCGACAAAGACATGGGGCGATCGGGGAGACTCTTTCTCTTCAATTCTACGAAGTGAGAGTCTTTCCTTGCACACCTTTCGCGGCATCGGCGCCTTTCGGTTCGTCAAAGTTCAAATTCACGCAGCCGCGCCAACGAGGATTCAGAGAAACTGGGTACAGAAACGTTTTAAACGACGGCGTGGAGCGCAACCACTTCTCTTCTCATCGGATGTTTGGCGCATACAAACTACACTCTCTGTGTGTCGACGGAACGTGGCCATAGGGAGGGAATGACGAGAGGGCTAGGCGAGGCCACGCGCAACGACGGGGAAATAAATCGACCCGA
>OZ020481.1:23347899-23355399 GCA_963971345.1 Andrena flavipes | reverse complement strand
CGCTAGCCTTACTTAGCGTTTTGTTAAGTTCAAATCGTCCATCTGCGTGGATAAAGAGTTGAATGCATGATTTCGTACAAGCATACACAGAATTGCATATGTGTCACCAACGTCACTTTTGGACGCTCACCACATAAGGGCCATTCGGTCTTAGACACCGACCCGTGGTTATGCTGTGTGGAGAAATCCGAAACGCAACACGGCAAGAACAGTCGAGACAGAATCTCGAGGAGCGGTGACTGCTTCTCGACCGAGGTCGTAGAATAGCCACGCGCCCAACGCTGCTCCGACCGAGACGCTCGGACCGTCGCTCTCCCTTATAGATACCGAACGGCCGGCCGGAACGCCGGCGCCGCCGTACCTTACGCACGGGCGCTTATGGGTGTAAACCGCCGCTACAACAGACCGCTCGCCCGGCACTTTCGGACTTAGCCGCGGACAGTGTCGGAGACAAGAGTAAACCGACTAAACGAATTATTATACACATTCGCCGCGAACATTACCACGACACATACTCGGTCACAAACGACATTCCAAAATTATATCGCGGGACTTTGAAATTTTTCCGGATCGATTGGAGTTATTCGCGATTATCTCGAAAACCAGCGCGACTACCGTGGTCGAACCATTATAGTAATACCTTCGCAATGGGCCGAGGAATCGAGTTCAATGGTTGTTTCGAGGATCGGTCGAGTTTGGCTTCGGACGATAGTGCCGGAGGACTCTGAAATCCGTCGGGACTTTGAAATTTTTCCGGATCGATTGGAGTTATTCGCGATTATCTCGAAAACCAGCGCGACTACCGTGGTCGAACCATTATAGTAATACCTTCGCAATGGGCCGAGGAATCGAGTTCAATGGTTGTTTCGAGGATCGGTCGAGTTTGGCTTCGGACGATAGTGCCGGAGGACTCTGAAATCCGTCGGGACTTTGAAATTTTTCCGGAGCGATTGGAGTTATTCGCGATTATCTCGAAAACCAGCGCGACTACCGTGGTCGAACCATTATAGTAATACCTTCGCAATGGGCCGAGGAATCGAGTTCAATGGTTGTTTCGAGGATCGGTCGAGTTTGGCTTCGGACGATAGTGCCGGAGGACTCTGAAATCCGTCGGGACTTTGAAATTTTTCCGGAGCGATTGGAGTTATTCGCGATTATCTCGAAAACCAGCGCGACTACCGTGGTCGAACCATTATAGTAATACCTTCGCAATGGGCCCGAGTTCAATGGTTGTTTCGAGGATCGGTCGAGTTTGGCTTCGGACGATAGTGCCGGAGGACTCTGAAATCCGTCGGGACTTTGAAATTTTTCCGGAGCGATTGGAGTTATTCGCGATTATCTCGAAAACCAGCGCGACTACCGTGGTCGAACCATTATAGTAATACCTTCGCAATGGGCCGAGGAATCGAGTTCAATGGTTGTTTCGAGGATCGGTCGAGTTTGGCTTCGGACGATAGTGCCGGAGGACTCTGAAATCCGTCGGGACTTTGAAATTTTTCCGGAGCGATTGGAGTTATTCGCGATTATCTCGAAAACCAGCGCGACTACCGTGGTCGAACCATTATAGTAATACCTTCGCAATGGGCCGAGGAATCGAGTTCAATGGTTGTTTCGAGGATCGGTCGAGTTTGGCTTCGGACGATAGTGCCGGAGGACTCTGAAATCCGTCGGGACTTTGAAATTTTTCCGGAGCGATTGGAGTTATTCGCGATTATCTCGAAAACCAGCGCGACTACCGTGGTCGAACCATTATAGTAATACCTTCGCAATGGGCCGAGGAATCGAGTTCAATGGTTGTTTCGAGGATCGGTCGAGTTTGGCTTCGGACGATAGTGCCGGAGGACTCTGAAATCCGTCGGGACTTTGAAATTTTTCCGGAGCGATTGGAGTTATTCGCGATTATCTCGAAAACCAGCGCGACTACCGTGGTCGAACCATTATAGTAATACCTTCGCAATGGGCCGAGGAATCGAGTTCAATGGTTGTTTCGAGGATCGGTCGAGTTTGGCTTCGGACGATAGTGCCGGAGGACTCTGAAATCCGTCGGGACTTTGAAATTTTTCCGGAGCGATTGGAGTTATTCGCGATTATCTCGAAAACCAGCGCGACTACCGTGGTCGAACCATTATAGTAATACCTTCGCAATGGGCCGAGGAATCGAGTTCAATGGTTGTTTCGAGGATCGGTCGAGTTTGGCTTCGGACGATAGTGCCGGAGGACTCTGAAATCCGTCGGGACTTTGAAATTTTTCCGGAGCGATTGGAGTTATTCGCGATTATCTCGAAAACCAGCGCGACTACCGTGGTCGAACCATTATAGTAATACCTTCGCAATGGGCCGAGGAATCGAGTTCAATGGTTGTTTCGAGGATCGGTCGAGTTTGGCTTCGGACGATAGTGCCGGAGGACTCTGAAATCCGTCGGGACTTTGAAATTTTTCCGGAGCGATTGGAGTTATTCGCGATTATCTCGAAAACCAGCGCGACTACCGTGGTCGAACCATTATAGTAATACCTTCGCAATGGGCCGAGGAATCGAGTTCAATGGTTGTTTCGAGGATCGGTCGAGTTTGGCTTCGGACGATAGTGCCGGAGGACTCTGAAATCCGTCGGGACTTTGAAATTTTTCCGGAGCGATTGGAGTTATTCGCGATTATCTCGAAAACCAGCGCGACTACCGTGGTCGAACCATTATAGTAATACCTTCGCAATGGGCCGAGGAATCGAGTTCAATGGTTGTTTCGAGGATCGGTCGAGTTTGGCTTCGGACGATAGTGCCGGAGGACTCTGAAATCCGTCGGGACTTTGAAATTTTTCCGGAGCGATTGGAGTTATTCGCGATTATCTCGAAAACCAGCGCGACTACCGTGGTCGAACCATTATAGTAATACCTTCGCAATGGGCCGAGGAATCGAGTTCAATGGTTGTTTCGAGGATCGGTCGAGTTTGGCTTCGGACGATAGTGCCGGAGGACTCTGAAATCCGTCGGGACTTTGAAATTTTTCCGGAGCGATTGGAGTTATTCGCGATTATCTCGAAAACCAGCGCGACTACCGTGGTCGAACCATTATAGTAATACCTTCGCAATGGGCCGAGGAATCGAGTTCAATGGTTGTTTCGAGGATCGGTCGAGTTTGGCTTCGGACGATAGTGCCGGAGGACTCTGAAATCCGTCGGGACTTTGAAATTTTTCCGGAGCGATTGGAGTTATTCGCGATTATCTCGAAAACCAGCGCGACTACCGTGGTCGAACCATTATAGTAATACCTTCGCAATGGGCCGAGGAATCGAGTTCAATGGTTGTTTCGAGGATCGGTCGAGTTTGGCTTCGGACGATAGTGCCGGAGGACTCTGAAATCCGTCGGGACTTTGAAATTTTTCCGGAGCGATTGGAGTTATTCGCGATTATCTCGAAAACCAGCGCGACTACCGTGGTCGAACCATTATAGTAATACCTTCGCAATGGGCCGAGGAATCGAGTTCAATGGTTGTTTCGAGGATCGGTCGAGTTTGGCTTCGGACGATAGTGCCGGAGGACTCTGAAATCCGTCGGGACTTTGAAATTTTTCCGGAGCGATTGGAGTTATTCGCGATTATCTCGAAAACCAGCGCGACTACCGTGGTCGAACCATTATAGTAATACCTTCGCAATGGGCCGAGGAATCGAGTTCAATGGTTGTTTCGAGGATCGGTCGAGTTTGGCTTCGGACGATAGTGCCGGAGGACTCTGAAATCCGTCGGGACTTTGAAATTTTTCCGGAGCGATTGGAGTTATTCGCGATTATCTCGAAAACCAGCGCGACTACCGTGGTCGAACCATTATAGTAATACCTTCGCAATGGGCCGAGGAATCGAGTTCAATGGTTGTTTCGAGGATCGGTCGAGTTTGGCTTCGGACGATAGTGCCGGAGGACTCTGAAATCCGTCGGGACTTTGAAATTTTTCCGGAGCGATTGGAGTTATTCGCGATTATCTCGAAAACCAGCGCGACTACCGTGGTCGAACCATTATAGTAATACCTTCGCAATGGGCCGAGGAATCGAGTTCAATGGTTGTTTCGAGGATCGGTCGAGTTTGGCTTCGGACGATAGTGCCGGAGGACTCTGAAATCCGTCGGGACTTTGAAATTTTTCCGGAGCGATTGGAGTTATTCGCGATTATCTCGAAAACCAGCGCGACTACCGTGGTCGAACCATTATAGTAATACCTTCGCAATGGGCCGAGGAATCGAGTTCAATGGTTGTTTCGAGGATCGGTCGAGTTTGGCTTCGGACGATAGTGCCGGAGGACTCTGAAATCCGTCGGGACTTTGAAATTTTTCCGGAGCGATTGGAGTTATTCGCGATTATCTCGAAAACCAGCGCGACTACCGTGGTCGAACCATTATAGTAATACCTTCGCAATGGGCCGAGGAATCGAGTTCAATGGTTGTTTCGAGGATCGGTCGAGTTTGGCTTCGGACGATAGTGCCGGAGGACTCTGAAATCCGTCGGGACTTTGAAATTTTTCCGGAGCGATTGGAGTTATTCGCGATTATCTCGAAACCAGCGCGACTACCGTGGTCGAACCATTATAGTAATACCTTCGCAATGGGCCGAGGAATCGAGTTCAATGGTTGTTTCGAGGATCGGTCGAGTTTGGCTTCGGACGATAGTGCCGGAGGACTCTGAAATCCGTCGGGACTTTGAAATTTTTCCGGAGCGATTGGAGTTATTCGCGATTATCTCGAAAACCAGCGCGACTACCGTGGTCGAACCATTATAGTAATACCTTCGCAATGGGCCGAGGAATCGAGTTCAATGGTTGTTTCGAGGATCGGTCGAGTTTGGCTTCGGACGATAGTGCCGGAGGACTCTGAAATCCGTCGGGACTTTGAAATTTTTCCGGAGCGATTGGAGTTATTCGCGATTATCTCGAAAACCAGCGCGACTACCGTGGTCGAACCATTATAGTAATACCTTCGCAATGGGCCGAGGAATCGAGTTCAATGGTTGTTTCGAGGATCGGTCGAGTTTGGCTTCGGACGATAGTGCCGGAGGACTCTGAAATCCGTCGGGACTTTGAAATTTTTCCGGAGCGATTGGAGTTATTCGCGATTATCTCGAAAACCAGCGCGACTACCGTGGTCGAACCATTATAGTAATACCTTCGCAATGGGCCGAGGAATCGAGTTCAATGGTTGTTTCGAGGATCGGTCGAGTTTGGCTTCGGACGATAGTGCCGGAGGACTCTGAAATCCGTCGGGACTTTGAAATTTTTCCGGAGCGATTGGAGTTATTCGCGATTATCTCGAAAACCAGCGCGACTACCGTGGTCGAACCATTATAGTAATACCTTCGCAATGGGCCGAGGAATCGAGTTCAATGGTTGTTTCGAGGATCGGTCGAGTTTGGCTTCGGACGATAGTGCCGGAGGACTCTGAAATCCGTCGGGACTTTGAAATTTTTCCGGAGCGATTGGAGTTATTCGCGATTATCTCGAAAACCAGCGCGACTACCGTGGTCGAACCATTATAGTAATACCTTCGCAATGGGCCGAGGAATCGAGTTCAATGGTTGTTTCGAGGATCGGTCGAGTTTGGCTTCGGACGATAGTGCCGGAGGACTCTGAAATCCGTCGGGACTTTGAAATTTTTCCGGAGCGATTGGAGTTATTCGCGATTATCTCGAAAACCAGCGCGACTACCGTGGTCGAACCATTATAGTAATACCTTCGCAATGGGCCGAGGAATCGAGTTCAATGGTTGTTTCGAGGATCGGTCGAGTTTGGCTTCGGACGATAGTGCCGGAGGACTCTGAAATCCGTCGGGACTTTGAAATTTTTCCGGAGCGATTGGAGTTATTCGCGATTATCTCGAAAACCAGCGCGACTACCGTGGTCGAACCATTATAGTAATACCTTCGCAATGGGCCGAGGAATCGAGTTCAATGGTTGTTTCGAGGATCGGTCGAGTTTGGCTTCGGACGATAGTGCCGGAGGACTCTGAAATCCGTCGGGACTTTGAAATTTTTCCGGAGCGATTGGAGTTATTCGCGATTATCTCGAAAACCAGCGCGACTACCGTGGTCGAACCATTATAGTAATACCTTCGCAATGGGCCGAGGAATCGAGTTCAATGGTTGTTTCGAGGATCGGTCGAGTTTGGCTTCGGACGATAGTGCCGGAGGACTCTGAAATCCGTCGGGACTTTGAAATTTTTCCGGAGCGATTGGAGTTATTCGCGATTATCTCGAAAACCAGCGCGACTACCGTGGTCGAACCATTATAGTAATACCTTCGCAATGGGCCGAGGAATCGAGTTCAATGGTTGTTTCGAGGATCGGTCGAGTTTGGCTTCGGACGATAGTGCCGGAGGACTCTGAAATCCGTCGGGACTTTGAAATTTTTCCGGAGCGATTGGAGTTATTCGCGATTATCTCGAAAACCAGCGCGACTACCGTGGTCGAACCATTATAGTAATACCTTCGCAATGGGCCGAGGAATCGAGTTCAATGGTTGTTTCGAGGATCGGTCGAGTTTGGCTTCGGACGATAGTGCCGGAGGACTCTGAAATCCGTCGGGACTTTGAAATTTTTCCGGAGCGATTGGAGTTATTCGCGATTATCTCGAAAACCAGCGCGACTACCGTGGTCGAACCATTATAGTAATACCTTCGCAATGGGCCGAGGAATCGAGTTCAATGGTTGTTTCGAGGATCGGTCGAGTTTGGCTTCGGACGATAGTGCCGGAGGACTCTGAAATCCGTCGGGACTTTGAAATTTTTCCGGAGCGATTGGAGTTATTCGCGATTATCTCGAAAACCAGCGCGACTACCGTGGTCGAACCATTATAGTAATACCTTCGCAATGGGCCGAGGAATCGAGTTCAATGGTTGTTTCGAGGATCGGTCGAGTTTGGCTTCGGACGATAGTGCCGGAGGACTCTGAAATCCGTCGGGACTTTGAAATTTTTCCGGAGCGATTGGAGTTATTCGCGATTATCTCGAAAACCAGCGCGACTACCGTGGTCGAACCATTATAGTAATACCTTCGCAATGGGCCGAGGAATCGAGTTCAATGGTTGTTTCGAGGATCGGTCGAGTTTGGCTTCGGACGATAGTGCCGGAGGACTCTGAAATCCGTCGGGACTTTGAAATTTTTCCGGAGCGATTGGAGTTATTCGCGATTATCTCGAAAACCAGCGCGACTACCGTGGTCGAACCATTATAGTAATACCTTCGCAATGGGCCGAGGAATCGAGTTCAATGGTTGTTTCGAGGATCGGTCGAGTTTGGCTTCGGACGATAGTGCCGGAGGACTCTGAAATCCGTCGGGACTTTGAAATTTTTCCGGAGCGATTGGAGTTATTCGCGATTATCTCGAAAACCAGCGCGACTACCGTGGTCGAACCATTATAGTAATACCTCGCAATGGGCCGAGGAATCGAGTTCAATGGTTGTTTCGAGGATCGGTCGAGTTTGGCTTCGGACGATAGTGCCGGAGGACTCTGAAATCCGTCGGGAC
>OZ020481.1:23317899-23342899 GCA_963971345.1 Andrena flavipes | reverse complement strand
AGCTGACCGGGGATTATCTTACAAGCTGCCTTTAGGGCACAGACCTCAACAAGGTCTGTCCCAGGCGCTTTGTTGTTCTTAAAGGTCCTAACGGCATCTATAACGTCCGCTTCCGTGAACGGATCAGCGTCCGTTGTGCCGGGCGCGACTCGCGCGCTCTCCCTAATGATACGCTGCGCCGGCGTATCATCTTCCTCCCGGTCATCGGGGACGTGAACATCCAAAAGTGAACTGGCAGTTTCACTCGCGCTCATCGTGTATCCATTACCACGCCGGAGAGTGCTAATCACTCTCGCTACTTGGAGTTTATTCGCCTGGAGCTTATATACGAAACCCCAGGGCTCCGAGTTTCCGTTCGACGTTACATATCGACGCCAGCTCGTGAGCTTCGTCCTTTTCACCACCCTGTTGTAATTTCGCAATGAATAGCGATACAACAGTTGCAGTTGGTGGCGAGCCGGCGCGTCTCGCTCCTTTTGAAAATTCCGCCTCTGCCTGTGCACGGCCTTCTTGAGCTCTGTTAGCTCTTGTGTCCACCATGGGTTGGACTTCCTAAATACTCTCTTTCTTGGCATAGCTGCGGTACAGGCATCAGTAATGACACCTGTAAGCGCACTTGCCATTTCTCTAACTTCTTCCGCGGACTCCAGCCGGAGGTCCTCAAGCCTAGATCTAGAAAGATCAGCCAGGCTTTCAGCGTACCGCTTCCAATCAGCCCGATGTATGTCGAACCGAGTGCCAGCGGAACTCTGCTCCACCGCTCGAGCCTTCTGGACCCCCAATCTAATGTCCACGGCTCTATGGTCACTTGTGACCCAGTCGCACCTCACGTTCCAGCTTTTGATATAAAGCAGCATGGAAGCGGACGCCAGAGTGACATCGATGTACGATTCTCCCTCCGACGTCCAGTAAGTAGGCGTCTGAGCCCCCCCATTGACCACTTCCATGCCATATGACCGTATGAGGTCTTCCACCTTCTCACCTCTATCGTCTGTACTCTGCGGGCCCCAGAGTGACGACCGGGCATTGGCATCTACCGATACTAACAGCCTCTTCCCCCTCAGCGCTTGAAACACCATCTCGAGGTGCCTGAGATGCCCCTCGATCTCGTCACTAAACTGGAAATACAGTGAAGCCACGTAGAACGAGAAGCCGGGGGCCAGCACTTCCGCACATACACAGTGGGTCGTGCTTAGCTGCGAGACGAACACCAAATCGAGCAGGTCATTACATAGGGCAACCGCAGCCCACGGCCTTTGTGAGCTTACGGCTGCTACCTTTGCTCGTATCCCTAATCCTGCAACTAAATAGCTCGAGCCATCACGTCTGACGTGGGGTTCCTGCAGTAGCAGCACGTCAAATCGCTTCTTGGCTACAAGCTGCCTAACCTCTCCTGCTACTTTTCCAGAACGTTGCATGTTCAATTGCAACATTCTGATCCCCATGGTCGCATTCGCGTTCGCGGATGGAATCGCGTACCTTGAAGGTCTTTTTATACTCGTATCGTTCGAATGGGGTCCTACCTCACCGGGACTTGACGTTATTTCGGACGCAACGGACGTGAGCAATGACGCTTTTCTACACGTCGTCCTATTCGCGATCACGTTCGCGGTATCATTCGCGGTCTCGGAGCTATTCGCGGAGCTAGTGCCTATATTTGCAGCTGCTGCAATTTCAATTTCCTCGCCTTGCTCAGTCGGGCTTTTCCGCCCACACCTGAGCCGCTTCACGCGCCTCGTCATCTCTACTTGGACGGTACGAAGACCGAGAACCTGTTGGGACTGCACCGCCGTCGGTGCGGAGATTGTGGAAGCACACCCGGGCGCAGCCCGACAGACGGAGTTCCTTGATCGAGCCTCCCGCGTTACCGAGCGCGTCACCGGGCGGCTCCGCAACTCGACAGCGGGTGCATCCATCGTTGGCCTCCACTCACCTCCCATACGAGAGAGGTTGCTGGAGACTCTGGAACTCCGCCGACACTCCACGATGACACGCTCGAGTCCAGCTCCCACCCGGAGATCCGAATGGGGAGCGAGTTTACCTCCGGAGTATTTTGAACTCGGGCATGCCATCATGATTTTTTATGAGTTTTGTTTGGCTGAAAATGTAATATTTGTTATTAGTGAGGAGCGGCCCCAGTTCCAACGCCTCCTGGTTCGGAAACGTCGGGCCCGGAGGCCGCATGTAGGCTCGTTTCCTTATCTCGCTTTAGTCAAACGAGGGAAGGAAGGAAGCGGAGAGCCCAGTAGGAGGAGGTTTTAGGATGTCAAAAGGATAAAAGGAAAAAAGGAAAAGGAATTTTTGGATAGGTTATTTTCTCCTCTCTTCTCTTCTTTTCTCTTCTTCTTCTTGTTCTTCTTCTTCTTCTGCTCTTCTTCTTCTTCTTCTCTTCTTCTATTCTCCTTCGTATCTCCGTATCTCGTCGTTCTAATACCGTGGCATTAGCCATGCCACGGCAGTTCTAAATGCCTTTCGCATTTATTTTGGTATCTGTTTCAAATGCATTCGCATTTGCTTTTGGTATCTGTTAAATGCCTTCGCATTTTTGGTTTCTGTTTAAATGCTTTCGCATTTTTCATATTTTCATTTCTCATATCTCATATCTGTTCTAATACCGTGACATTTGTCGTGTCACGGCAGTTCTAAATGCCTTCGCATTTTTTTTGGTATTTGGTTCAAATGCATTCGCATTTGCTTTTGGTATCTGTTAAATGCCTCCGCATTTTTGGTCTCTGTTAAATGCTTTCGCATTTCGTATATATATACATATCGTATCTCCGTTCTAATACCGTGACATTTGTCATGCCACGGCAGTTCTAAATGCATCCACATTTATTTTGGTGTCTGTTCAAATGCAGTCGCATTTATTCTTGGTATCTGTTCAAATGCGTTCGCATTTGTTTTTGGTATCTGTATAAATGCATTCGCATTTGCTCGTCCCGATCAATTCCGTAAACAACTTCTAGCGCCCCGTGAAGGCATTGATCGTGACTTGAGGCACCAGAGGCTGTATGTTCGCTTAGTGCCCCCATATCCATAGTCCCTGGGACCCACCCGACACAGCACCCCCATCTCGCCACCAGTACTTGATTGCCCAGCCATCAGGGCAAATTCTCAAGCACCAGCAGCGTATTACTTTAACATCCCCAAGCTACCTTGGTATAGGGCTTAGGGACGTATTACTTTGCCTTCGGGTGAGTTGATACCCACGGCGACATATTGCCTCGCCGTCAGACTCAGCGAGCCTCGCTCAACCATCAGAGCGAATCCCAAAGTCTTAACGGCGTATTGCTTGCCGCCACGGGCTACCAAGTCCCAGCGGCGTGTTGCTTTGCCGTATGACTTACTTCAACGTCCCCAATCTACCCTGGAATAAGGCTTAGGGACGTATTACTTCGCCTTTGGGCGAGTTGATACCCACGGCGACACATTGCCTCGCCGTCAGACTCAGCGAGCCTCGCTCAACCAACAGAGCGAATCCCAAAGTCTTAACGGCGTATTGCTTGCCGCCACGGGTTACCAACTCCCAGCAGCGTGTTGCTTTGCTTCCCGACATATTTATTGAAACTGAACTGACCCCTAATGGCGCATTGCTTTGCTTCGCCTCACCTGGGCTATTTTTGGCACCCACGGCAGCATTTATGCACCGCTGCCGAACTCCACGGGGATTCGCCCACCTCTAAAACGAATCCCACAAGTTCCAACAGCGTATTGCTTGCTACCATAGGTTACCAAGCCTTAGAGGCGTGTTGCTTTGCCCTGGGATGACCTAAGTCCCAACGGCATATTGCATTATCTTGCCTTGCCTCACCCGGGGCTTTTTAGCACCCACGGCAGCATTTTTGCATCGCTAATGGACTCCATGGGATGTCATCTTTACAAGACGAATCCCCGGAGTCCCAACAGCGTATTGCTTGCTACCACAGATTGCCAAAGCCCCAGCATCGTATCGCTTTACCGTGGGACGAACCCAACGGTATCCTTCCGCGGGGCATTAATCCCCGCGGTGAGCTTTATTGCCTATCTGCTGAAACTCCAAGTTCCAGCAGCGTATTGCTTTACCGAGGGACGAACCCAACGGTTTCTTTCCGCGGGGTACTACCGGACCCCGCGGCGTGCTACTTTGCCTATCCAGCTATTTGGTGGCGAACCAAACCACAGTGCCAGGGGACTTATAAAATTTCCCGGCGTATTGCTTCTTCGAAGCATGAGGGCCATGGGCCCTTCTCTGTTTTATACACCCTAGTACGGTAGCACCGCAGCAATTGCAATTTTAAGCTCAAAGCAATAAAATGGAGCGCTGCAAGGCAACACCCCATAGCTCTCTCTATCAAAGTTCTAACGGTTGCAAAGCAACGAGCAGAGTGCCTTACGACTCTCCGCATAAGTGTCTGTAGCATAGAGCAACGAGCAATTTCAAGCTTAAAGCAATAAAATGGAGTGCTGCAAGGCAACACCCCATAGCTCTCTCTATCAAAGTTCTAACGGTTGCAAAGCAACGAGCAGAGTGCCTTACGACACTCCGCATAAGTGTCTATAGCATAGAGCAATGAGCAGCTTCAAGCTTAAAGCAATAAAATGGAGCGCTGCAAGGCAACACCCCATAGCTCTCTCTATCAAAGTTCTAACGGTTGCAAAGCAACGAGCAGAGTGCCTTACGACACTCCGCATAAGTGTCTGTAGCATAGAGCAATGAGCATTATGCGAGTTAAACGTATCCAGTCATGCGGCCTTCATGACTGGTATACTCGATACGGCGTGCACCGGCAGATAAATGCAACTTCGGTTTAAGGCACTAAAAAGCCTTCCAACCTTTCTCTCCTGTATCCGTCATTCATTCATGATCGGTATACAACAACATCTTTAGCATCACATAAATGCAATCTCATTTCAGTTTCATGTCTAAGGTTGCAAAGCAACATGGCAGAGTGCCTATGGCACTCCGCATAGGTATCTGTAGCATAAAGCAATGAAGCAGTATGCGAATGCGAATTCAAGTCTCAAAAGTTGCAAAGCAACAGAGCAGAGTGCCTTTCGACACTCCGCATAGGTATCTGTGGAAGCGATGCAGCAAGCCGCATCGCCTCTTCTAGCGTGGTACTGAGTCGAATGGTTTCAGGACTATGTGAAACCACCTCCCCTTCCCTCTCTTAGAAGTGGTTTCGCTAGAAAGTAGATAGGGACAGAGGGAATCTCGTTAATCCATTCATGCGCGTCACTAATTAGATGACGAGGCATTTGGCTACCTTAAGAGAGTCATAGTTACTCCCGCCGTTTACCCGCGCTTTTTTGAATTTCTTCACGTTGACATTCAGAGCACTGGGCAGAAATCACATTGCGTCAACACCCTCGGGGGCCATCGCAATGCTTTGTTTTAATTAGACAGTCGGATTCCCCTAGTCCGTGCCAGTTCTGAGCTGAGCGTTGAATGGCGGCCGAAGAGGACGACCACGACGGTGAAACCGACACGGAAGCCTCGCAGCAAGGAAGATCCGCGGGAGGCGATGGCACGGGACCGAGCTCGGATCCCGGATGCGAGACCGAAATCCCGACCGTTCACCTCACCCAGGCCCGGCTCGTCAACCAAACCCGTTTCCCAACCAAGCCCGACACGCCCCGCTCCTCAGAGCCAATCCTTATTCCGAAGTTACGGATCCAATTTGCCGACTTCCCTTACCTACATTAATCTATCGACTAGAGGCTCTTTACCTTGGAGACCTGCTGCGGATATGGGTACGAACCGGCGCGACACCTCCACGTGGCCCTCTCCTGGATTTTCAAGGTCCGAGGGGAAGATCCGGACACCGCCGCAACTGCGGTGCTCTTCGCGTTCCAAACCCTATCTCCCTGCTAGAGGTTTCCAGGGAACTCGAACGCTTATACAGAAAAGAAAACTCTTCCCGGATCTCCCGACGGCGTCTCCAGGTCATTTTGGGTTACCCCGACGAACACTCTTACGAGGGCCCGAATGGTTTGCGGTTCCGCTACCGGGTTCCGGAATAGGAACCGGATTCCCTTTCGCCCAACGGGTGTGTGTCTCAAAAAAAACTGTTTTAGGACACCACATCTGCATAGGATTTCTCTTAGGGCTTAGGATCGACTGACTCGTGTGCAACGGCTGTTCACACGAAACCCTTCTCCACGTCAGTCCTCCAGGGCCTCGCTGGAGTATTTGCTACTACCACCAAGATCTGCACCGACGGTGGCTCCAGGCAGGCTCACGCCCAGACCCTTCTGCGCACACCGCCGCGACCCTCCTACTCGTCAGGGCTTCATGGAGGACGGTCACCCGCGAGCGGGTGGCACGTCCCTCCCCACTTGCCGCTGACGGCGGAGTATAGGCGCGACGCTTCAGCGCCATCCATTTTCAGGGCTAGTTGCTTCGGCAGGTGAGTTGTTACACACTCCTTAGCGGATTCCGACTTCCATGGCCACCGTCCTGCTGTCTTAAGCAACCAACGCCTTTCATGGTATCCCATAAGCGTCGACTTAGGCGCCTTAACTCTGCGTTTGGTTCATCCCACAGCGCCAGTTCTGCTTACCAAAATTGGCCCACTTGGCACTCTGATTCAATATAATCTCGTGGCTTCATGATCCAAGCAAGCCAGAGATCTCACCCATTTAAAGTTTGAGAATAGGTTGAGGTCGTTTCGGCCCCAAGGCCTCTAATCATTCGCTTTACCAGATGAAACTCGCACACGTTCGCGTAGGAACGAGCGAGTGCCAGCTATCCTGAGGGAAACTTCGGAGGGAACCAGCTACTAGATGGTTCGATTAGTCTTTCGCCCCTATACCCAGTTCCGACGATCGATTTGCACGTCAGAATCGCTACGGACCTCCATCAGGGTTTCCCCTGACTTCGTCCTGACCAGGCATAGTTCACCATCTTTCGGGTCCCAACGTGTACGCTCTAGGTGCGCCTCTTCTCGCAATGAGAACGAGACGCCCCGGGAGTGCGAGGCCGCATCGTAACGCGGCCGATCCTCCCTCGGTCGACGCAAAGGTCGACCTTCACTTTCATTCCGCCTTTAGGTTTCTTTCTCCCAATGACTCGCGCACATGTTAGACTCCTTGGTCCGTGTTTCAAGACGGGTCCTGAGAGTACCCAAAGCAGTAGCGTCGCCGACCGGTAATTCGAAGCTTGGCCCAGTCCAAGGACACCGCCTGCTAACAGCTGGCCAGGCCCGGGGACGGCACCAGGTCCGTGCCTCCGGGTAAGAACTGACCGGGCTTGCGGCGGGCCTGACGCACACACATTCGAAAATGGATTGGTTGCGGCCCGATACCGTCTCAGAGTACCGTCGCGCAGCCGGCCAGGCGGCCGAGGGTCTGTCGCGTGCTCTGGGAGCAACGAAACAGGCAACCGCTCGGGCCGTAGACCGACACGCAACGGGTCGCGACGTTCTACTAGGGGAGAAGTGCACGACTACGTGGCCGGAACATTCGCCGCCGGTGGTGTACCCTCGTTAATGGAACCACGAAGGTCCATCCGGAGTATCGCGCACCGACGGGAGCCAGCCTCGTCGACGATGAATCTCCCCATTCGATCTTTTGGGTTTCTCAGGTTTACCCCTGAACGGTTTCACGTACTCTTGAACTCTCTCTTCAAAGTTCTTTTCAACTTTCCCTCACGGTACTTGTTCGCTATCGGTCTCGTGGTTGTATTTAGCCTTAGATGGAGTTTACCACCCACTTAGGGTTGCACTCTCAAGCAACCCGACTCTATGGAGAGATCCTCCCGAAACGCGTACCGGTCGCTACGGGCCTGGCACCCTCTCCGGGTAAGTGGCCCCATTCAAGATGGACTTGGACGCGGTGCGACGTCACGGGATAAACGGATCCTCCTGAACACTACAATTCCCTGCGGCGGAACCGCGGGATTCAGTGCTGGGCTAATTCCTGTTCGCTCGCCGCTACTAAGGAAATCCTTGTTAGTTTCTTTTCCTCCGCTTAGTAATATGCTTAAATTCAGCGGGTAATCTCGCCTACTCTGAGGTCGTCAATCGTTATATATTATACAAATGTGTCATCAGAGAAAAAAAACCGAGACCGCCAAGTAGAGAGAGAAGATATTTTGGAGAAGCGCGCGGCGCGCCTCCGGTATATGAATCATGCTCCCTCTTTTGGATATTGTCGTGTCGATGATGGTGATCATCGATCTCGTGTAGTATCCAGAGGTGCCATCGCATGATTTTTTCAGAGAAAAGGTACATTGGACTATCTCTCTTCTTCTCTAATCGAGAGAGAATTATAGAGTTCACCCCTACCTCTATTTGCGCCTCGCCAAAGTGTCTTTTCGTCGCGCATCGTCGATTCGATCAGAGACTCTCGCGGAACGACCACCGGTTTTTACTTTAACGTTCGTCCGCTATTATCAGCTTTGAGATTCCGCTATCCCTTCACGCCGCGAGCAGTGACTCGCAGCAGAGGGAACCGTGGAAAAATAAGCTTTTCTTCCGTGGACTGAACGACCGGCGAGACCCGCGGCTCTCGTATACGATCGACCAACAACGCGACAAAGACATGGGGCGATCGGGGAGACTCTTTCTCTTCAATTCTACGAAGTGAGAGTCTTTCCTTGCACACCTTTCGCGGCATCGGCGCCTTTCGGTTCGTCAAAGTTCAAATTCACGCAGCCGCGCCAACGAGGATTCAGAGAAACTGGGTACAGAAACGTTTTAAACGACGGCGTGGAGCGCAACCACTTCTCTTCTCATCGGATGTTTGGCGCATACAAACTACACTCTCTGTGTGTCGACGGAACGTGGCCATAGGGAGGGAATGACGAGAGGGCTAGGCGAGGCCACGCGCAACGACGGGGAAATAAATCGACCCGATCATGTTAACGAGTGGTTTTTTTATTTATCATCCCGCACAGGCGCCTCTCCATTCATGTACACCATCCTTGTGGATCTTCACGGCGTCCCGAAGAACGAGTATGTGTTGTTGTGCCCTCGATGTATAGATTGTGACTTTTCACTCTCACTGTCAAAACGACGACCCTCTTCTCTCTTTTTAAAATCCCTGGGGCCGCGTGAACGCGACGATATAGATCGGCGCGCACGTATGCCGCGCGCACTCCGCGCTCTATCTCTCTATCATCTCGCTCTTTTTTGGGTCTCTCTTTCTCGGGACAAATTTTTCATTTCAGGCGACGTCGGGAGCACGGTAAAAGATCTCGCGCGGAACGTGAAGGCATATTCTACACACCAGTGCGAGCGGAGAGGCCGCTGTGTGTGATCCAAGGGGAGCGGTGCAGCACACGGGCGGTCGTTATAAAGCAACGACGCACAACGCCGTGTAAGCACGCACGCGAGTCCCCAAACGATCATTCATCACATTCTCGCCTCTCTCTTTCTGGTTCTCGCACCGGAGAGAGTACACACGCTTCACGATTCTCACGCGAGCCCGTTGCAAACGCCGACGAACGACCCAACTTTCGCTCGTACGTCGCGTATCTCGCGTGTATCATTCGACCCGACTCCGAAACGCGTTACATCGTCGGAAACGCGAGACGGCGAGGATGTGAATACGCAGAGATCCGACGCAAGCAGTCTTTTGTACGTGATAACGACCCTCAGCCAGGCGTGGTCCAGGAATTGTATCCGTGGACCGCAATGTGCGTTCGAAATGTCGATGTTCATGTGTCCTGCAGTTCACACGTTGACGCGCAATTAGCTGCGTTCTTCATCGACCCACGAGCCAAGTGATCCACCGTTCAGGGTAATCGTGTTTTATTAAATATGTTCGTAATTTTATCTTTGTTCTCGGTTCGGGTGAAGCCGAGGCCCGTGCGCCTCCAACCAGCGCGCGAAGGAGGTTCGTCCGGGCGTCGCCAGCGTTGACGACACTGTGTGTGATTTGTGTCCAGGACGGGAACACCGTCGAAACGTACCGCGGCGGAAACACCGCGCGACACGTCCGACGGCCGAGCGTATATTATTCATTTAAAAACCATCGAGATACACGGCGGTTGGGTACGAGACCCTTTGTAATTGCGTGTACACGGAGGCGGGGGCCCAGACCACCGTACGCGGCAGCATCCTCTTCTACTTACACGCTCTCTCTCTCTCTCTATCGTCGTAGTCGCCCGAAAGCGGACGCACGGCCGGCTTCGATCGGTCCAATCGGACTTTCGCTATCGAAGCTTCACAGCCGGTCCCTTTCATTTTGCTAACGGGGCACGCGATTAAGAAGCGAGCGATGATACTCGGGATGCACCTCGACGCGATGGATGGTAAGAGCGCCGCAACCCCTAGGTTACCCGGATCCTCTCCGAGGAGAGTGTCCGTCACAGGACTCTTCGGAGCGCGCGACCAAAACTAAGGAAGCGGGATGCGAGTGGAAGAAGCGTCGTCGAGAGAAAGAGAGAAAAACGTCGCGAAGCCGAGGCTTCGACGGCGGCTCGTTCCTGCTCTCTCTTCTCTCAATTAACCACCACCACTCGGAGCGCTTGTGGTGTGTTTTCCTCCCTGTCTTGGGTCGCGAGTGACTCCTTTCTCGATACGAGCATCTACAAGCTCGCGCAGACAAACACGCACAGACACGGGCAAACGCCTCCGATACGAGGGTTTACGCGAATCGACGAGGCGGCGGGTTACCTAGAGGAGAACACGATCGCAACGACGGGGTCTTGGTTCTTCCCGATCCAGTTAACGACGGTCTCTCGAGAAACCTCGCGCGAGCGCACTCGTGATTGCGTTCGTATTATTATCGTCTTCCCGTTCTCAAAGAGGGGCGCGTCTGGCGGTCTGGAGCGTTCGCTTGCTTGCTTGCTTGCTTGCTGCTCTCTCTCTCTTTGCGCTTCACCGATGGCAGCGGACGGGAGCGTCGCGGTGAGAAACCAGGTTCTCCGTCTGTAGCGACCTCCCCACGTAAGCCGTGCCACGGCGTTGCTAAATGCAATCGCATTTAGTCGTTGGTATCTGTGTAAACGCATTCGCATTTAGTTTTTGGTATCTGTGTAAACGCATTCGCATTTAGTTTTTGGTATCTGTTTAAACGCATTCGCATTTAGTTTTTGGTATCTGTTTATTAAATGCATTCGCATTTAGTTTTTGGTATCTGTTTAAATGCATTCGCATTTAGTTTTTGGTATCTGTTTATATAAATGCATCCGCATTTATATAGTGTTTTTGCATAGTTACGGTTTTAAGCTTTCTGCTTTTTGCTCTTTGAGCCTTGTTAATGATCCTTCCGCAGGTTCACCTACGGAAACCTTGTTACGACTTTTACTTCCTCTAAATGATCAAGTTTGGTCATCTTCCCGGCAACATCGGCAATGCCGAGACATTGCCGCGCACCAGTCCGAAGACCTCACTAAATCATTCAATCGGTAGTAGCGACGGGCGGTGTGTACAAAGGGCAGGGACGTAATCAACGCGAGCTTATGACTCGCGCTTACTGGGAATTCCTCGTTCATGGGGAATAATTGCAAGCCCCAATCCCTAGCACGAAGGAGGTTCAGCGGGTTACCCGGGCCTTTCGGCCAGGGAAAACACGCTGATTCCTTCAGTGTAGCGCGCGTGCGGCCCAGAACATCTAAGGGCATCACAGACCTGTTATTGCTCAATCTCGTGCGGCTAGAAGCCGCCTGTCCCTCTAAGAAGATTTGTTTGTACGTTGGTAGTAAAAACCCACCGACCGAAGTCGGGGACCTTCGTGATACCATAAGTTACGTCTATTTAGCAGGCTAGAGTCTCGTTCGTTATCGGAATTAACCAGACAAATCGCTCCACCAACTAAGAACGGCCATGCACCACCACCCACCGAATCAAGAAAGAGCTATAAATCTGTCAATCCTTCCGGTGTCCGGGCCTGGTGAGGTTTCCCGTGTTGAGTCAAATTAAGCCGCAGGCTCCACTCCTGGTGGTGCCCTTCCGTCAATTCCTTTAAGTTTCAGCTTTGCAACCATACTTCCCCCGGAACCCAAAAGCTTTGGTTTCCCGGAAGCTGCCCGCCGAGTCATCGGAGGAACTTCGGCGGATCGCTAGCTGGCATCGTTTATGGTTAGAACTAGGGCGGTATCTGATCGCCTTCGAACCTCTAACTTTCGTTCTTGATTAATGAAAACATTTTTGGCAAATGCTTTCGCTTCTGTCCGTCTTGCGACGATCCAAGAATTTCACCTCTAACGTCGCAATACGAATGCCCCCATCTGTCCCTATTAATCATTACCTCGGGGTTCCGAAAACCAACAAAATAGAACCGAGGTCCTATTCCATTATTCCATGCACACAGTATTCAGGCGAAGGTAGCCTGCTTTGAGCACTCTAATTTGTTCAAAGTAAACGTACCGGCCCACCTCGACACTCAGTGAAGAGCACCGCGATGGGATATTAGTTGGACCGCCCCGTGAAGAGCTAAGCCCACCGGTAGGACGTACCACATAATGCCAGTTAAACACCGCGAGCGGTGAACCGACACTGTGACACACAGATTCAACTACGAGCTTTTTAACCGCAACAACTTTAATATACGCTATTGGAGCTGGAATTACCGCGGCTGCTGGCACCAGACTTGCCCTCCAATGGATCCTTGTTAAAGGATTTAAAGTGTACTCATTCCGATTACGGGGCCTCGGATGAGTCCCGTATCGTTATTTTTCGTCACTACCTCCCCGTGCCGGGAGTGGGTAATTTGCGCGCCTGCTGCCTTCCTTGGATGTGGTAGCCGTTTCTCAGGCTCCCTCTCCGGAATCGAACCCTGATTCCCCGTTACCCGTTACAACCATGGTAGGCGCAGAACCTACCATCGACAGTTGATAAGGCAGACATTTGAAAGATGCGTCGCCGGTGCTAGATGACCATGCGATCAGCACAAAGTTATTCAGAGTCACCAAAGCAAACGATGGGACGGAAGGCGAACCATCCGCCACCGATTGGTTTTGATCTAATAAAAGCGTTCCTTCCATCTCTGGTCGGAACTCTGTTTTGCATGTATTAGCTCTAGAATTACCACAGTTATCCAAGTAAATGTGGGTACGATCTAAGGAACCATAACTGATTTAATGAGCCATTCGCGGTTTCACCTTAATTCGGTATGTACTGAGACATGCATGGCTTAATCTTTGAGACAAGCATATGACTACTGGCAGGATCAACCAGGGAGCTTCGCGAAGCTTCCCTCTCTATTCGAATTCACACACTTTTGTGTTCTTTCTGTTCTCATCGCGTCGTCCTCTCTTTTAGAGACGGATCGACGATGCCCCATGTTAAATTTTATAAAACTTGCACAACATCAGTGTGCAGCAGTTTTAGACATCATATCCTCGATTTGTTCCACCAATTCTATCTCGGATATGTGCCCGCCTCCTCGTCTCTCTCCTCTTTAGGATTTTCTCCACTAGAGACGCTATTATTATACTCGGACATCATATCGTTTCGATTATTCCACGGACTAATGTTAATCGGATATGTGCCTTTTATATACGTTCACAGAAAGATCTCGGACAAAATTCATTAAATTTCCCTTATAAATAAGGATGGCATCGGATGCTCGATAAAGCGCGTAAATCACGCGTCCCGCACCATCCATCGGGAAGCACGGAGTACACGGACACGCTAGCATCAACCGTATAAGCACGGACCACTACACGCTGGACAAATCGACAAAGCGCGTAACATTCACGCTGGTCATGTACGTAATAGCGCGGACAAGTGCATGCTGAGCAAACGGGAAAGCGCGAATCGTGCCATGCTGGGCATAACGAGTTGGGACGTAATGTGCGCGCTAGGCATATCGAGATCTGACACCTCTTGGGTTTGTATCTACTTTCTCCCTCTTTCAAAGTTCGAACATTTAGTTCGATACTTTATAATATACCCGGACGCTAGCCTTACTTAGCGTTTTGTTAAGTTCAAATCGTCCATCTGCGTGGATAAAGAGTTGAATGCATGATTTCGTACAAGCATACACAGAATTGCATATGTGTCACCAACGTCACTTTTGGACGCTCACCACATAAGGGCCATTCGGTCTTAGACACCGACCCGTGGTTATGCTGTGTGGAGAAATCCGAAACGCAACACGGCAAGAACAGTCGAGACAGAATCTCGAGGAGCGGTGACTGCTTCTCGACCGAGGTCGTAGAATAGCCACGCGCCCAACGCTGCTCCGACCGAGACGCTCGGACCGTCGCTCTCCCTTATAGATACCGAACGGCCGGCCGGAACGCCGGCGCCGCCGTACCTTACGCACGGGCGCTTATGGGTGTAAACCGCCGCTACAACAGACCGCTCGCCCGGCACTTTCGGACTTAGCCGCGGACAGTGTCGGAGACAAGAGTAAACCGACTAAACGAATTATTATACACATTCGCCGCGAACATTACCACGACACATACTCGGTCACAAACGACATTCCAAAATTATATCGCGGGACTTTGAAATTTTTCCGGATCGATTGGAGTTATTCGCGATTATCTCGAAAACCAGCGCGACTACCGTGGTCGAACCATTATAGTAATACCTTCGCAATGGGCCGAGGAATCGAGTTCAATGGTTGTTTCGAGGATCGGTCGAGTTTGGCTTCGGACGATAGTGCCGGAGGACTCTGAAATCCGTCGGGACTTTGAAATTTTTCCGGATCGATTGGAGTTATTCGCGATTATCTCGAAAACCAGCGCGACTACCGTGGTCGAACCATTATAGTAATACCTTCGCAATGGGCCGAGGAATCGAGTTCAATGGTTGTTTCGAGGATCGGTCGAGTTTGGCTTCGGACGATAGTGCCGGAGGACTCTGAAATCCGTCGGGACTTTGAAATTTTTCCGGAGCGATTGGAGTTATTCGCGATTATCTCGAAAACCAGCGCGACTACCGTGGTCGAACCATTATAGTAATACCTTCGCAATGGGCCGAGGAATCGAGTTCAATGGTTGTTTCGAGGATCGGTCGAGTTTGGCTTCGGACGATAGTGCCGGAGGACTCTGAAATCCGTCGGGACTTTGAAATTTTTCCGGATCGATTGGAGTTATTCGCGATTATCTCGAAAACCAGCGCGACTACCGTGGTCGAACCATTATAGTAATACCTTCGCAATGGGCCGAGGAATCGAGTTCAATGGTTGTTTCGAGGATCGGTCGAGTTTGGCTTCGGACGATAGTGCCGGAGGACTCTGAAATCCGTCGGGACTTTGAAATTTTTCCGGAGCGATTGGAGTTATTCGCGATTATCTCGAAAACCAGCGCGACTACCGTGGTCGAACCATTATAGTAATACCTTCGCAATGGGCCGAGGAATCGAGTTCAATGGTTGTTTCGAGGATCGGTCGAGTTTGGCTTCGGACGATAGTGCCGGAGGACTCTGAAATCCGTCGGGACTTTGAAATTTTTCCGGAGCGATTGGAGTTATTCGCGATTATCTCGAAAACCAGCGCGACTACCGTGGTCGAACCATTATAGTAATACCTTCGCAATGGGCCGAGGAATCGAGTTCAATGGTTGTTTCGAGGATCGGTCGAGTTTGGCTTCGGACGATAGTGCCGGAGGACTCTGAAATCCGTCGGGACTTTGAAATTTTTCCGGAGCGATTGGAGTTATTCGCGATTATCTCGAAAACCAGCGCGACTACCGTGGTCGAACCATTATAGTAATACCTTCGCAATGGGCCGAGGAATCGAGTTCAATGGTTGTTTCGAGGATCGGTCGAGTTTGGCTTCGGACGATAGTGCCGGAGGACTCTGAAATCCGTCGGGACTTTGAAATTTTTCCGGAGCGATTGGAGTTATTCGCGATTATCTCGAAAACCAGCGCGACTACCGTGGTCGAACCATTATAGTAATACCTTCGCAATGGGCCGAGGAATCGAGTTCAATGGTTGTTTCGAGGATCGGTCGAGTTTGGCTTCGGACGATAGTGCCGGAGGACTCTGAAATCCGTCGGGACTTTGAAATTTTTCCGGAGCGATTGGAGTTATTCGCGATTATCTCGAAAACCAGCGCGACTACCGTGGTCGAACCATTATAGTAATACCTTCGCAATGGGCCGAGGAATCGAGTTCAATGGTTGTTTCGAGGATCGGTCGAGTTTGGCTTCGGACGATAGTGCCGGAGGACTCTGAAATCCGTCGGGACTTTGAAATTTTTCCGGAGCGATTGGAGTTATTCGCGATTATCTCGAAAACCAGCGCGACTACCGTGGTCGAACCATTATAGTAATACCTTCGCAATGGGCCGAGGAATCGAGTTCAATGGTTGTTTCGAGGATCGGTCGAGTTTGGCTTCGGACGATAGTGCCGGAGGACTCTGAAATCCGTCGGGACTTTGAAATTTTTCCGGAGCGATTGGAGTTATTCGCGATTATCTCGAAAACCAGCGCGACTACCGTGGTCGAACCATTATAGTAATACCTTCGCAATGGGCCGAGGAATCGAGTTCAATGGTTGTTTCGAGGATCGGTCGAGTTTGGCTTCGGACGATAGTGCCGGAGGACTCTGAAATCCGTCGGGACTTTGAAATTTTTCCGGAGCGATTGGAGTTATTCGCGATTATCTCGAAAACCAGCGCGACTACCGTGGTCGAACCATTATAGTAATACCTTCGCAATGGGCCGAGGAATCGAGTTCAATGGTTGTTTCGAGGATCGGTCGAGTTTGGCTTCGGACGATAGTGCCGGAGGACTCTGAAATCCGTCGGGACTTTGAAATTTTTCCGGAGCGATTGGAGTTATTCGCGATTATCTCGAAAACCAGCGCGACTACCGTGGTCGAACCATTATAGTAATACCTTCGCAATGGGCCGAGGAATCGAGTTCAATGGTTGTTTCGAGGATCGGTCGAGTTTGGCTTCGGACGATAGTGCCGGAGGACTCTGAAATCCGTCGGGACTTTGAAATTTTTCCGGAGCGATTGGAGTTATTCGCGATTATCTCGAAAACCAGCGCGACTACCGTGGTCGAACCATTATAGTAATACCTTCGCAATGGGCCGAGGAATCGAGTTCAATGGTTGTTTCGAGGATCGGTCGAGTTTGGCTTCGGACGATAGTGCCGGAGGACTCTGAAATCCGTCGGGACTTTGAAATTTTTCCGGAGCGATTGGAGTTATTCGCGATTATCTCGAAAACCAGCGCGACTACCGTGGTCGAACCATTATAGTAATACCTTCGCAATGGGCCGAGGAATCGAGTTCAATGGTTGTTTCGAGGATCGGTCGAGTTTGGCTTCGGACGATAGTGCCGGAGGACTCTGAAATCCGTCGGGACTTTGAAATTTTTCCGGAGCGATTGGAGTTATTCGCGATTATCTCGAAAACCAGCGCGACTACCGTGGTCGAACCATTATAGTAATACCTTCGCAATGGGCCGAGGAATCGAGTTCAATGGTTGTTTCGAGGATCGGTCGAGTTTGGCTTCGGACGATAGTGCCGGAGGACTCTGAAATCCGTCGGGACTTTGAAATTTTTCCGGAGCGATTGGAGTTATTCGCGATTATCTCGAAAACCAGCGCGACTACCGTGGTCGAACCATTATAGTAATACCTTCGCAATGGGCCGAGGAATCGAGTTCAATGGTT
This sequence comes from Andrena flavipes, assembly GCA_963971345.1. Classification (NCBI taxonomy): domain Eukaryota; kingdom Metazoa; phylum Arthropoda; class Insecta; order Hymenoptera; family Andrenidae; genus Andrena; species Andrena flavipes. Next base: position 23,325,387 of record OZ020481.1, on the reverse strand, counting down.
GTTTCGAGGATCGGTCGAGTTTGGCTTCGGACGATAGTGCCGGAGGACTCTGAAATCCGTCGGGACTTTGAAATTTTTCCGGAGCGATTGGAGTTATTCGCGATTATCTCGAAAACCAGCGCGACTACCGTGGTCGAACCATTATAGTAATACCTTCGCAATGGGCCGAGGAATCGAGTTCAATGGTTGTTTCGAGGATCGGTCGAGTTTGGCTTCGGACGATAGTGCCGGAGGACTCTGAAATCCGTCGGGACTTTGAAATTTTTCCGGAGCGATTGGAGTTATTCGCGATTATCTCGAAAACCAGCGCGACTACCGTGGTCGAACCATTATAGTAATACCTTCGCAATGGGCCGAGGAATCGAGTTCAATGGTTGTTTCGAGGATCGGTCGAGTTTGGCTTCGGACGATAGTGCCGGAGGACTCTGAAATCCGTCGGGACTTTGAAATTTTTCCGGAGCGATTGGAGTTATTCGCGATTATCTCGAAAACCAGCGCGACTACCGTGGTCGAACCATTATAGTAATACCTTCGCAATGGGCCGAGGAATCGAGTTCAATGGTTGTTTCGAGGATCGGTCGAGTTTGGCTTCGGACGATAGTGCCGGAGGACTCTGAAATCCGTCGGGACTTTGAAATTTTTCCGGAGCGATTGGAGTTATTCGCGATTATCTCGAAAACCAGCGCGACTACCGTGGTCGAACCATTATAGTAATACCTTCGCAATGGGCCGAGGAATCGAGTTCAATGGTTGTTTCGAGGATCGGTCGAGTTTGGCTTCGGACGATAGTGCCGGAGGACTCTGAAATCCGTCGGGACTTTGAAATTTTTCCGGATCGATTGGAGTTATTCGCGATTATCTCGAAAACCAGCGCGACTACCGTGGTCGAACCATTATAGTAATACCTTCGCAATGGGCCGAGGAATCGAGTTCAATGGTTGTTTCGAGGATCGGTCGAGTTTGGCTTCGGACGATAGTGCCGGAGGACTCTGAAATCCGTCGGGACTTTGAAATTTTTCCGGAGCGATTGGAGTTATTCGCGATTATCTCGAAAACCAGCGCGACTACCGTGGTCGAACCATTATAGTAATACCTTCGCAATGGGCCGAGGAATCGAGTTCAATGGTTGTTTCGAGGATCGGTCGAGTTTGGCTTCGGACGATAGTGCCGGAGGACTCTGAAATCCGTCGGGACTTTGAAATTTTTCCGGAGCGATTGGAGTTATTCGCGATTATCTCGAAAACCAGCGCGACTACCGTGGTCGAACCATTATAGTAATACCTTCGCAATGGGCCGAGGAATCGAGTTCAATGGTTGTTTCGAGGATCGGTCGAGTTTGGCTTCGGACGATAGTGCCGGAGGACTCTGAAATCCGTCGGGACTTTGAAATTTTTCCGGAGCGATTGGAGTTATTCGCGATTATCTCGAAAACCAGCGCGACTACCGTGGTCGAACCATTATAGTAATACCTTCGCAATGGGCCGAGGAATCGAGTTCAATGGTTGTTTCGAGGATCGGTCGAGTTTGGCTTCGGACGATAGTGCCGGAGGACTCTGAAATCCGTCGGGACTTTGAAATTTTTCCGGAGCGATTGGAGTTATTCGCGGATTATCTCGAAAACCAGCGCGACTACCGTGGTCGAACCATTATAGTAATACCTTCGCAATGGGCCGAGGAATCGAGTTCAATGGTTGTTTCGAGGATCGGTCGAGTTTGGCTTCGGACGATAGTGCCGGAGGACTCTGAAATCCGTCGGGACTTTGAAATTTTTCCGGAGCGATTGGAGTTATTCGCGATTATCTCGAAAACCAGCGCGGACTACCGTGGTCGAACCATTATAGTAATACCTTCGCAATGGGCCGAGGAATCGAGTTCAATGGTTGTTTCGAGGATCGGTCGAGTTTGGCTTCGGACGATAGTGCCGGAGGACTCTGAAATCCGTCGGGACTTTGAAATTTTTCCGGAGCGATTGGAGTTATTCGCGATTATCTCGAAAACCAGCGCGACTACCGTGGTCGAACCATTATAGTAATACCTTCGCAATGGGCCGAGGAATCGAGTTCAATGGTTGTTTCGAGGATCGGTCGAGTTTGGCTTCGGACGATAGTGCCGGAGGACTCTGAAATCCGTCGGGACTTTGAAATTTTTCCGGATCGATTGGAGTTATTCGCGATTATCTCGAAAACCAGCGCGACTACCGTGGTCGAACCATTATAGTAATACCTTCGCAATGGGCCGAGGAATCGAGTTCAATGGTTGTTTCGAGGATCGGTCGAGTTTGGCTTCGGACGATAGTGCCGGAGGACTCTGAAATCCGTCGGGACTTTGAAATTTTTCCGGAGCGATTGGAGTTATTCGCGATTATCTCGAAAACCAGCGCGACTACCGTGGTCGAACCATTATAGTAATACCTTCGCAATGGGCCGAGGAATCGAGTTCAATGGTTGTTTCGAGGATCGGTCGAGTTTGGCTTCGGACGATAGTGCCGGAGGACTCTGAAATCCGTCGGGACTTTGAAATTTTTCCGGAGCGATTGGAGTTATTCGCGATTATCTCGAAAACCAGCGCGACTACCGTGGTCGAACCATTATAGTAATACCTTCGCAATGGGCCGAGGAATCGAGTTCAATGGTTGTTTCGAGGATCGGTCGAGTTTGGCTTCGGACGATAGTGCCGGAGGACTCTGAAATCCGTCGGGACTTTGAAATTTTTCCGGAGCGATTGGAGTTATTCGCGATTATCTCGAAAACCAGCGCGACTACCGTGGTCGAACCATTATAGTAATACCTTCGCAATGGGCCGAGGAATCGAGTTCAATGGTTGTTTCGAGGATACGGTCGAGTTTGGCTTCGGACGATAGTGCCGGAGGACTCTGAAATCCGTCGGGACTTTGAAATTTTTCCGGAGCGATTGGAGTTATTCGCGATTATCTCGAAACCAGCGCGACTACCGTGGTCGAACCATTATAGTAATACCTTCGCAATGGGCCGAGGAATCGAAGTTCAATGAGTTGTTTCGAGGATCGGTCGAGTTTGGCTTCGGACGATAGTGCCGGAGGACTCTGAAATCCGTCGGGACTTTGAAATTTTTTCCGGAGCGATTGGAGTTATTCGCGATTATCTCGAAAAACCAGCGCGACTACCGTGGTCGAACCATTCTAGTAATACTTCGCAATGGGCCGAGGAATCGAGTTCAATGGTTGTTTCGGAGGATCGTTTGGCTTCGGACGATAGTGCCGGAGGACTCTGAAATCCGTCGGGACTTTGAAATTTTTCCGGAGCGATTGGAGTTATTCGCGATTATCTCGAAAACCAGCGCGACTACCGTGGTCGAACCATTATAGTAATACCTTCGCAATGGGCCGAGGAATCGAGTTCAATGGTTGTTTCGAGGATCGGTCGAGTTTGGCTTCGGACGATAGTGCCGGAGGACTCTGAAATCCGTCGGGACTTTGAAATTTTTCCGGAGCGATTGGAGTTATTCGCGATTATCTCGAAAACCAGCGCGACTACCGTGGTCGAACCATTATAGTAATACCTTCGCAATGGGCCGAGGAATCGAGTTCAATGGTTGTTTCGAGGATCGGTCGAGTTTGGCTTCGGACGATAGTGCCGGAGGACTCTGAAATCCGTCGGGACTTTGAAATTTTTCCGGAGCGATTGGAGTTATTCGCGATTATCTCGAAAACCAGCGCGACTACCGTGGTCGAACCATTATAGTAATACCTTCGCAATGGGCCGAGGAATCGAGTTCAATGGTTGTTTCGAGGATCGGTCGAGTTTGGCTTCGGACGATAGTGCCGGAGGACTCTGAAATCCGTCGGGACTTTGAAATTTTTCCGGAGCGATTGGAGTTATTCGCGATTATCTCGAAAACCAGCGCGACTACCGTGGTCGAACCATTATAGTAATACCTTCGCAATGGGCCGAGGAATCGAGTTCAATGGTTGTTTCGAGGATCGGTCGAGTTTGGCTTCGGACGATAGTGCCGGAGGACTCTGAAATCCGTCGGGACTTTGAAATTTTTCCGGAGCGATTGGAGTTATTCGCGATTATCTCGAAAACCAGCGCGACTACCGTGGTCGAACCATTATAGTAATACCTTCGCAATGGGCCGAGGAATCGAGTTCAATGGTTGTTTCGAGGATCGGTCGAGTTTGGCTTCGGACGATAGTGCCGGAGGACTCTGAAATCCGTCGGGACTTTGAAATTTTTCCGGAGCGATTGGAGTTATTCGCGATTATCTCGAAAACCAGCGCGACTACCGTGGTCGAACCATTATAGTAATACCTTCGCAATGGGCCGAGGAATCGAGTTCAATGGTTGTTTCGAGGATCGGTCGAGTTTGGCTTCGGACGATAGTGCCGGAGGACTCTGAAATCCGTCGGGACTTTGAAATTTTTCCGGAGCGATTGGAGTTATTCGCGATTATCTCGAAAACCAGCGCGACTACCGTGGTCGAACCATTATAGTAATACCTTCGCAATGGGCCGAGGAATCGAGTTCAATGGTTGTTTCGAGGATCGGTCGAGTTTGGCTTCGGACGATAGTGCCGGAGGACTCTGAAATCCGTCGGGACTTTGAAATTTTTCCGGAGCGATTGGAGTTATTCGCGATTATCTCGAAAACCAGCGCGACTACCGTGGTCGAACCATTATAGTAATACCTTCGCAATGGGCCGAGGAATCGAGTTCAATGGTTGTTTCGAGGATCGGTCGAGTTTGGCTTCGGACGATAGTGCCGGAGGACTCTGAAATCCGTCGGGACTTTGAAATTTTTCCGGAGCGATTGGAGTTATTCGCGATTATCTCGAAAACCAGCGCGACTACCGTGGTCGAACCATTATAGTAATACCTTCGCAATGGGCCGAGGAATCGAGTTCAATGGTTGTTTCGAGGATCGGTCGAGTTTGGCTTCGGACGATAGTGCCGGAGGACTCTGAAATCCGTCGGGACTTTGAAATTTTTCCGGAGCGATTGGAGTTATTCGCGATTATCTCGAAAACCAGCGCGACTACCGTGGTCGAACCATTATAGTAATACCTTCGCAATGGGCCGAGGAATCGAGTTCAATGGTTGTTTCGAGGATCGGTCGAGTTTGGCTTCGGACGATAGTGCCGGAGGACTCTGAAATCCGTCGGGACTTTGAAATTTTTCCGGAGCGATTGGAGTTATTCGCGATTATCTCGAAAACCAGCGCGACTACCGTGGTCGAACCATTATAGTAATACCTTCGCAATGGGCCGAGGAATCGAGTTCAATGGTTGTTTCGAGGATCGGTCGAGTTTGGCTTCGGACGATAGTGCCGGAGGACTCTGAAATCCGTCGGGACTTTGAAATTTTTCCGGAGCGATTGGAGTTATTCGCGATTATCTCGAAAACCAGCGCGACTACCGTGGTCGAACCATTATAGTAATACCTTCGCAATGGGCCGAGGAATCGAGTTCAATGGTTGTTTCGAGGATCGGTCGAGTTTGGCTTCGGACGATAGTGCCGGAGGACTCTGAAATCCGTCGGGACTTTGAAATTTTTCCGGAGCGATTGGAGTTATTCGCGATTATCTCGAAAACCAGCGCGACTACCGTGGTCGAACCATTATAGTAATACCTTCGCAATGGGCCGAGGAATCGAGTTCAATGGTTGTTTCGAGGATCGGTCGAGTTTGGCTTCGGACGATAGTGCCGGAGGACTCTGAAATCCGTCGGGACTTTGAAATTTTTCCGGAGCGATTGGAGTTATTCGCGATTATCTCGAAAACCAGCGCGACTACCGTGGTCGAACCATTATAGTAATACCTTCGCAATGGGCCGAGGAATCGAGTTCAATGGTTGTTTCGAGGATCGGTCGAGTTTGGCTTCGGACGATAGTGCCGGAGGACTCTGAAATCCGTCGGGACTTTGAAATTTTTCCGGAGCGATTGGAGTTATTCGCGATTATCTCGAAAACCAGCGCGACTACCGTGGTCGAACCATTATAGTAATACCTTCGCAATGGGCCGAGGAATCGAGTTCAATGGTTGTTTCGAGGATCGGTCGAGTTTGGCTTCGGACGATAGTGCCGGAGGACTCTGAAATCCGTCGGGACTTTGAAATTTTTCCGGAGCGATTGGAGTTATTCGCGATTATCTCGAAAACCAGCGCGACTACCGTGGTCGAACCATTATAGTAATACCTTCGCAATGGGCCGAGGAATCGAGTTCAATGGTTGTTTCGAGGATCGGTCGAGTTTGGCTTCGGACGATAGTGCCGGAGGACTCTGAAATCCGTCGGGACTTTGAAATTTTTCCGGAGCGATTGGAGTTATTCGCGATTATCTCGAAAACCAGCGCGACTACCGTGGTCGAACCATTATAGTAATACCTTCGCAATGGGCCGAGGAATCGAGTTCAATGGTTGTTTCGAGGATCGGTCGAGTTTGGCTTCGGACGATAGTGCCGGAGGACTCTGAAATCCGTCGGGACTTTGAAATTTTTCCGGAGCGATTGGAGTTATTCGCGATTATCTCGAAAACCAGCGCGACTACCGTGGTCGAACCATTATAGTAATACCTTCGCAATGGGCCGAGGAATCGAGTTCAATGGTTGTTTCGAGGATCGGTCGAGTTTGGCTTCGGACGATAGTGCCGGAGGACTCTGAAATCCGTCGGGACTTTGAAATTTTTCCGGAGCGATTGGAGTTATTCGCGATTATCTCGAAAACCAGCGCGACTACCGTGGTCGAACCATTATAGTAATACCTTCGCAATGGGCCGAGGAATCGAGTTCAATGGTTGTTTCGAGGATCGGTCGAGTTTGGCTTCGGACGATAGTGCCGGAGGACTCTGAAATCCGTCGGGACTTTGAAATTTTTCCGGAGCGATTGGAGTTATTCGCGATTATCTCGAAAACCAGCGCGACTACCGTGGTCGAACCATTATAGTAATACCTTCGCAATGGGCCGAGGAATCGAGTTCAATGGTTGTTTCGAGGATCGGTCGAGTTTGGCTTCGGACGATAGTGCCGGAGGACTCTGAAATCCGTCGGGACTTTGAAATTTTTCCGGAGCGATTGGAGTTATTCGCGATTATCTCGAAAACCAGCGCGACTACCGTGGTCGAACCATTATAGTAATACCTTCGCAATGGGCCGAGGAATCGAGTTCAATGGTTGTTTCGAGGATCGGTCGAGTTTGGCTTCGGACGATAGTGCCGGAGGACTCTGAAATCCGTCGGGACTTTGAAATTTTTCCGGAGCGATTGGAGTTATTCGCGATTATCTCGAAAACCAGCGCGACTACCGTGGTCGAACCATTATAGTAATACCTTCGCAATGGGCCGAGGAATCGAGTTCAATGGTTGTTTCGAGGATCGGTCGAGTTTGGCTTCGGACGATAGTGCCGGAGGACTCTGAAATCCGTCGGGACTTTGAAATTTTACGGGCGACCACCGACGAACCGACATTATTGCAAGTCCCAACGGCGTATTGCTTCGCCCCCGAAGTATTCAATGTCCCT
>OZ020481.1:23295399-23312899 GCA_963971345.1 Andrena flavipes | reverse complement strand
GAGGTCCTCAAGCCTAGATCTAGAAAGATCAGCCAGGCTTTCAGCGTACCGCTTCCAATCAGCCCGATGTATGTCGAACCGAGTGCCAGCGGAACTCTGCTCCACCGCTCGAGCCTTCTGGACCCCCAATCTAATGTCCACGGCTCTATGGTCACTTGTGACCCAGTCGCACCTCACGTTCCAGCTTTTGATATAAAGCAGCATGGAAGCGGACGCCAGAGTGACATCGATGTACGATTCTCCCTCCGACGTCCAGTAAGTAGGCGTCTGAGCCCCCCCATTGACCACTTCCATGCCATATGACCGTATGAGGTCTTCCACCTTCTCACCTCTATCGTCTGTACTCTGCGGGCCCCAGAGTGACGACCGGGCATTGGCATCTACCGATACTAACAGCCTCTTCCCCCTCAGCGCTTGAAACACCATCTCGAGGTGCCTGAGATGCCCCTCGATCTCGTCACTAAACTGGAAATACAGTGAAGCCACGTAGAACGAGAAGCCGGGGGCCAGCACTTCCGCACATACACAGTGGGTCGTGCTTAGCTGCGAGACGAACACCAAATCGAGCAGGTCATTACATAGGGCAACCGCAGCCCACGGCCTTTGTGAGCTTACGGCTGCTACCTTTGCTCGTATCCCTAATCCTGCAACTAAATAGCTCGAGCCATCACGTCTGACGTGGGGTTCCTGCAGTAGCAGCACGTCAAATCGCTTCTTGGCTACAAGCTGCCTAACCTCTCCTGCTACTTTTCCAGAACGTTGCATGTTCAATTGCAACATTCTGATCCCCATGGTCGCATTCGCGTTCGCGGATGGAATCGCGTACCTTGAAGGTCTTTTTATACTCGTATCGTTCGAATGGGGTCCTACCTCACCGGGACTTGACGTTATTTCGGACGCAACGGACGTGAGCAATGACGCTTTTCTACACGTCGTCCTATTCGCGATCACGTTCGCGGTATCATTCGCGGTCTCGGAGCTATTCGCGGAGCTAGTGCCTATATTTGCAGCTGCTGCAATTTCAATTTCCTCGCCTTGCTCAGTCGGGCTTTTCCGCCCACACCTGAGCCGCTTCACGCGCCTCGTCATCTCTACTTGGACGGTACGAAGACCGAGAACCTGTTGGGACTGCACCGCCGTCGGTGCGGAGATTGTGGAAGCACACCCGGGCGCAGCCCGACAGACGGAGTTCCTTGATCGAGCCTCCCGCGTTACCGAGCGCGTCACCGGGCGGCTCCGCAACTCGACAGCGGGTGCATCCATCGTTGGCCTCCACTCACCTCCCATACGAGAGAGGTTGCTGGAGACTCTGGAACTCCGCCGACACTCCACGATGACACGCTCGAGTCCAGCTCCCACCCGGAGATCCGAATGGGGAGCGAGTTTACCTCCGGAGTATTTTGAACTCGGGCATGCCATCATGATTTTTTATGAGTTTTGTTTGGCTGAAAATGTAATATTTGTTATTAGTGAGGAGCGGCCCCAGTTCCAACGCCTCCTGGTTCGGAAACGTCGGGCCCGGAGGCCGCATGTAGGCTCGTTTCCTTATCTCGCTTTAGTCAAACGAGGGAAGGAAGGAAGCGGAGAGCCCAGTAGGAGGAGGTTTTAGGATGTCAAAAGGATAAAAGGAAAAAAGGAAAAGGAATTTTTGGATAGGTTATTTTCTCCTCTCTTCTCTTCTTTTCTCTTCTTCTTCTTGTTCTTCTTCTTCTTCTGCTCTTCTTCTTCTTCTTCTCTTCTTCTATTCTCCTTCGTATCTCCGTATCTCGTCGTTCTAATACCGTGGCATTAGCCATGCCACGGCAGTTCTAAATGCCTTTCGCATTTATTTTGGTATCTGTTTCAAATGCATTCGCATTTGCTTTTGGTATCTGTTAAATGCCTTCGCATTTTTGGTTTCTGTTTAAATGCTTTCGCATTTTTCATATTTTCATTTCTCATATCTCATATCTGTTCTAATACCGTGACATTTGTCGTGTCACGGCAGTTCTAAATGCCTTCGCATTTTTTTTGGTATTTGGTTCAAATGCATTCGCATTTGCTTTTGGTATCTGTTAAATGCCTCCGCATTTTTGGTCTCTGTTAAATGCTTTCGCATTTCGTATATATATACATATCGTATCTCCGTTCTAATACCGTGACATTTGTCATGCCACGGCAGTTCTAAATGCATCCACATTTATTTTGGTGTCTGTTCAAATGCAGTCGCATTTATTCTTGGTATCTGTTCAAATGCGTTCGCATTTGTTTTTGGTATCTGTATAAATGCATTCGCATTTGCTCGTCCCGATCAATTCCGTAAACAACTTCTAGCGCCCCGTGAAGGCATTGATCGTGACTTGAGGCACCAGAGGCTGTATGTTCGCTTAGTGCCCCCATATCCATAGTCCCTGGGACCCACCCGACACAGCACCCCCATCTCGCCACCAGTACTTGATTGCCCAGCCATCAGGGCAAATTCTCAAGCACCAGCAGCGTATTACTTTAACATCCCCAAGCTACCTTGGTATAGGGCTTAGGGACGTATTACTTTGCCTTCGGGTGAGTTGATACCCACGGCGACATATTGCCTCGCCGTCAGACTCAGCGAGCCTCGCTCAACCATCAGAGCGAATCCCAAAGTCTTAACGGCGTATTGCTTGCCGCCACGGGCTACCAAGTCCCAGCGGCGTGTTGCTTTGCCGTATGACTTACTTCAACGTCCCCAATCTACCCTGGAATAAGGCTTAGGGACGTATTACTTCGCCTTTGGGCGAGTTGATACCCACGGCGACACATTGCCTCGCCGTCAGACTCAGCGAGCCTCGCTCAACCAACAGAGCGAATCCCAAAGTCTTAACGGCGTATTGCTTGCCGCCACGGGTTACCAACTCCCAGCAGCGTGTTGCTTTGCTTCCCGACATATTTATTGAAACTGAACTGACCCCTAATGGCGCATTGCTTTGCTTCGCCTCACCTGGGCTATTTTTGGCACCCACGGCAGCATTTATGCACCGCTGCCGAACTCCACGGGGATTCGCCCACCTCTAAAACGAATCCCACAAGTTCCAACAGCGTATTGCTTGCTACCATAGGTTACCAAGCCTTAGAGGCGTGTTGCTTTGCCCTGGGATGACCTAAGTCCCAACGGCATATTGCATTATCTTGCCTTGCCTCACCCGGGGCTTTTTAGCACCCACGGCAGCATTTTTGCATCGCTAATGGACTCCATGGGATGTCATCTTTACAAGACGAATCCCCGGAGTCCCAACAGCGTATTGCTTGCTACCACAGATTGCCAAAGCCCCAGCATCGTATCGCTTTACCGTGGGACGAACCCAACGGTATCCTTCCGCGGGGCATTAATCCCCGCGGTGAGCTTTATTGCCTATCTGCTGAAACTCCAAGTTCCAGCAGCGTATTGCTTTACCGAGGGACGAACCCAACGGTTTCTTTCCGCGGGGTACTACCGGACCCCGCGGCGTGCTACTTTGCCTATCCAGCTATTTGGTGGCGAACCAAACCACAGTGCCAGGGGACTTATAAAATTTCCCGGCGTATTGCTTCTTCGAAGCATGAGGGCCATGGGCCCTTCTCTGTTTTATACACCCTAGTACGGTAGCACCGCAGCAATTGCAATTTTAAGCTCAAAGCAATAAAATGGAGCGCTGCAAGGCAACACCCCATAGCTCTCTCTATCAAAGTTCTAACGGTTGCAAAGCAACGAGCAGAGTGCCTTACGACTCTCCGCATAAGTGTCTGTAGCATAGAGCAACGAGCAATTTCAAGCTTAAAGCAATAAAATGGAGTGCTGCAAGGCAACACCCCATAGCTCTCTCTATCAAAGTTCTAACGGTTGCAAAGCAACGAGCAGAGTGCCTTACGACACTCCGCATAAGTGTCTATAGCATAGAGCAATGAGCAGCTTCAAGCTTAAAGCAATAAAATGGAGCGCTGCAAGGCAACACCCCATAGCTCTCTCTATCAAAGTTCTAACGGTTGCAAAGCAACGAGCAGAGTGCCTTACGACACTCCGCATAAGTGTCTGTAGCATAGAGCAATGAGCATTATGCGAGTTAAACGTATCCAGTCATGCGGCCTTCATGACTGGTATACTCGATACGGCGTGCACCGGCAGATAAATGCAACTTCGGTTTAAGGCACTAAAAAGCCTTCCAACCTTTCTCTCCTGTATCCGTCATTCATTCATGATCGGTATACAACAACATCTTTAGCATCACATAAATGCAATCTCATTTCAGTTTCATGTCTAAGGTTGCAAAGCAACATGGCAGAGTGCCTATGGCACTCCGCATAGGTATCTGTAGCATAAAGCAATGAAGCAGTATGCGAATGCGAATTCAAGTCTCAAAAGTTGCAAAGCAACAGAGCAGAGTGCCTTTCGACACTCCGCATAGGTATCTGTGGAAGCGATGCAGCAAGCCGCATCGCCTCTTCTAGCGTGGTACTGAGTCGAATGGTTTCAGGACTATGTGAAACCACCTCCCCTTCCCTCTCTTAGAAGTGGTTTCGCTAGAAAGTAGATAGGGACATTTAATGTGAAACCGGCCACCACGAAGGTGAACCGGTTATGCTGCCTCACCCAAACGGGTATACGCCACGGAATCTACAATCCAGCCACACCACGCCAACGGAAGGGGCAATGGAAAAATCCATGAGTGCCGCAGAGCGTTTACTGCGGATGAGCCCTTTCGTTACTCCGGAGACTGAGGGCGGATATCTCCTCCCTCAGCCTCCTTCGCATCCATGGGGAACCTCGGGGAGGCGGGCTCATTGGTGCTCGCCAGCACTCTCACTTGTTTTCCTGAAAATGTAAATGTCCTGAAAATGTAAAGTTTTATTAGTTTAAATGGGGGGGGGGGTTCTGGAGTGTCTCGAGACAGAACTCGATCAACCCAGACCTACTACTAAAAGGCTCGGACGGGGCTATTTCCTTGCGAAGATTGCAAGGCTGCCTCGCCGCTCCCGAACCTATCCGATTCTCGGTTCGAGTGAGCCTTTTACCCTTCTACTCTAATCCCTTTAGCCAAAGGGTTTCTTCGCAATAACCGGAGAATATAGAAGAGGCCTCCTTGGACGACACGAAATATCGCGCCGCCTCCGGCCATCTCCACTCTCCAGTTGGAACGAGATCTCGCAGAGCCGCTCTCTGCGGATCAAACAGTGGACAATCAAGGAGGAAGTGGCCCACCGTGTCCACTTCACCACCACAGCCGCACGTCTCGTTTTCTGCCAGCATAAAAGATCTTAAATATGCACGGAAGTTTCCGTGGCCTGTCAGCGCCTGCGTGCTGTAGTAATTCGGCTTCATCCACTCTGCCGCCAACCTCTCTCGAACGTCCCTAAAGAAGGCATATGTACCACGGCCCTTGTGGGAAACTTCCCACAAGGATTGCCATACTTCCATAGCCTCAACCTTAACGCGACTTTTCGCGTCCACCGCCGCTGCGGGTACAACAACGTTCCCGATCTTGGCGTCATTTCCCCTTCGGAGTTCGAAGAGGGCCCTATGCTGTTCGAGCAAGATGCCAACTGGGATTACTCCTGCCACCACGCATAGGCCCTCCCATGATGCCGTTCTGTACGAACGAGTCATGGAAATAAGCGCACGTCGCTGCGTGGACTGTAATACCTCGGTATCCCTCACCGAGCACAAGTCAGCCCAGCCTGTCGCTGCGTATGCCATCATAGGCGCGAAGACCCCTCTGTATATGTCAGAGAGGGCACCGAAGCGGAGACCCCATTGACTCCTTGCTATCCTACTCAACTTCATAAATAGCGACCCGACCTTGTCACTTAGATACCTACAATGCGTGTGAACACGCATGCCACTGTCAAAGTTGACGCCAAGATATCGCACCGTAGATTTGAATCTAATATTTGTTTCCCCTATTCGAATTGTCGGTGGCCTATTCGCAAGGTCTGCCTTGTTCGCTCGGACAGCCTTTCGCTTTCGATCGGGACGCGCTCCTCCCCGTCTTCCTATCGGAGCTCTACATATCCAGCCGCTTCTGAGCACGATTGCCTCAGTTTTGCGAGCCGATATTTCTAATTTTGCTGCTTTGCACCACTGGACGATTTGGTCAACTACTCGTTGACCCTCCGTTTCCAGCGTGCGCCTATTGTCAGCACTAACAACTACTATAAGGTCGTCCGCATACGCGACGAACCTTTCATCAACTGTATCCTGAAGGGATTTCAGAAGATCGTCAAACATTAGGTTCCAGCAGGCAGGACCAAGAACTGAACCCTGAGGACAGCCTCTTGTCGCCCGCTTAGACACCTCTACTGAGCCTATCGAGATCTTGACCCGACGATTGTCGAAGTAATCTGCAATTACTTCGAACACATTTCGTGGACAGTCTCGGGCTTTTAAGCTTTCTAAAACTAAGGGCCACCAGACATTGTCAAAGGCACCCGCGATGTCAAAGAGTAGCCCAATCACGTATCGATGCTCTGAGGCATCGACCATGCGGCGCAGCTCCACGACTGCGTCCTCCGTCGACCTTCCTGGCATAAAGCCGAACTGTCGGCCCGAGATCCGTCCCGGGGCCAGCGACGTCTGGGTGAGCCGCTCTTTAATTAACTTCTCGAGAAGTTTCCCTATGACGGAGAGGAGACAAATTGGGCGGTACGACTTCGGGTCCTTCTCGTCTTTGTCGTCACCCTTTAGAAGGATTCGTAGCGAACCTTCCTTCCAGGTCGACGGAAAGACACCCCACTGAAGGCACCCGTTGAAGAGCCGCACAAGCTGACCGGGGATTATCTTACAAGCTGCCTTTAGGGCACAGACCTCAACAAGGTCTGTCCCAGGCGCTTTGTTGTTCTTAAAGGTCCTAACGGCATCTATAACGTCCGCTTCCGTGAACGGATCAGCGTCCGTTGTGCCGGGCGCGACTCGCGCGCTCTCCCTAATGATACGCTGCGCCGGCGTATCATCTTCCTCTCGGTCATCGGGGACGTGAACATCCAAAAGTGAACTGGCAGTTTCACTCGCGCTCATCGTGTATCCATTACCACGCCGGAGAGTGCTAATCACTCTCGCTACTTGGAGTTTATTCGCCTGGAGCTTATATACGAAACCCCAGGGCTCCGAGTTTCCGTTCGACGTTACATATCGACGCCAGCTCGTGAGCTTCGTCCTTTTCACCACCCTGTTGTAATTTCGCAATGAATAGCGATACAACAGTTGCAGTTGGTGGCGAGCCGGCGCGTCTCGCTCCTTTTGAAAATTCCGCCTCTGCCTGTGCACGGCCTTCTTGAGCTCTGTTAGCTCTTGTGTCCACCATGGGTTGGACTTCCTAAATACTCTCTTTCTTGGCATAGCTGCGGTACAGGCATCAGTAATGACACCTGTAAGCGCACTTGCCATTTCTCTAACTTCTTCCGCGGACTCCAGCCGGAGGTCCTCAAGCCTAGATCTAGAAAGATCAGCCAGGCTTTCAGCGTACCGCTTCCAATCAGCCCGATGTATGTCGAACCGAGTGCCAGCGGAACTCTGCTCCACCGCTCGAGCCTTCTGGACCCCCAATCTAATGTCCACGGCTCTATGGTCACTTGTGACCCAGTCGCACCTCACGTTCCAGCTTTTGATATAAAGCAGCATGGAAGCGGACGCCAGAGTGACATCGATGTACGATTCTCCCTCCGACGTCCAGTAAGTAGGCGTCTGAGCCCCCCCATTGACCACTTCCATGCCATATGACCGTATGAGGTCTTCCACCTTCTCACCTCTATCGTCTGTACTCTGCGGGCCCCAGAGTGACGACCGGGCATTGGCATCTACCGATACTAACAGCCTCTTCCCCCTCAGCGCTTGAAACACCATCTCGAGGTGCCTGAGATGCCCCTCGATCTCGTCACTAAACTGGAAATACAGTGAAGCCACGTAGAACGAGAAGCCGGGGGCCAGCACTTCCGCACATACACAGTGGGTCGTGCTTAGCTGCGAGACGAACACCAAATCGAGCAGGTCATTACATAGGGCAACCGCAGCCCACGGCCTTTGTGAGCTTACGGCTGCTACCTTTGCTCGTATCCCTAATCCTGCAACTAAATAGCTCGAGCCATCACGTCTGACGTGGGGTTCCTGCAGTAGCAGCACGTCAAATCGCTTCTTGGCTACAAGCTGCCTAACCTCTCCTGCTACTTTTCCAGAACGTTGCATGTTCAATTGCAACATTCTGATCCCCATGGTCGCATTCGCGTTCGCGGATGGAATCGCGTACCTTGAAGGTCTTTTTATACTCGTATCGTTCGAATGGGGTCCTACCTCACCGGGACTTGACGTTATTTCGGACGCAACGGACGTGAGCAATGACGCTTTTCTACACGTCGTCCTATTCGCGATCACGTTCGCGGTATCATTCGCGGTCTCGGAGCTATTCGCGGAGCTAGTGCCTATATTTGCAGCTGCTGCAATTTCAATTTCCTCGCCTTGCTCAGTCGGGCTTTTCCGCCCACACCTGAGCCGCTTCACGCGCCTCGTCATCTCTACTTGGACGGTACGAAGACCGAGAACCTGTTGGGACTGCACCGCCGTCGGTGCGGAGATTGTGGAAGCACACCCGGGCGCAGCCCGACAGACGGAGTTCCTTGATCGAGCCTCCCGCGTTACCGAGCGCGTCACCGGGCGGCTCCGCAACTCGACAGCGGGTGCATCCATCGTTGGCCTCCACTCACCTCCCATACGAGAGAGGTTGCTGGAGACTCTGGAACTCCGCCGACACTCCACGATGACACGCTCGAGTCCAGCTCCCACCCGGAGATCCGAATGGGGAGCGAGTTTACCTCCGGAGTATTTTGAACTCGGGCATGCCATCATGATTTTTTATGAGTTTTGTTTGGCTGAAAATGTAATATTTGTTATTAGTGAGGAGCGGCCCCAGTTCCAACGCCTCCTGGTTCGGAAACGTCGGGCCCGGAGGCCGCATGTAGGCTCGTTTCCTTATCTCGCTTTAGTCAAACGAGGGAAGGAAGGAAGCGGAGAGCCCAGTAGGAGGAGGTTTTAGGATGTCAAAAGGATAAAAGGAAAAAAGGAAAAGGAATTTTTGGATAGGTTATTATTTTCTCCTCTCTTCTCTTCTTTTCTCTTCTTCTTCTTGTTCTTCTTCTTCTTCTGCTCTTCTTCTTCTTCTTCTCTTCTTCTATTCTCCTTCGTATCTCCGTATCTCGTCGTTCTAATACCGTGGCATTAGCCATGCCACGGCAGTTCTAAATGCCTTTCGCATTTATTTTGGTATCTGTTTCAAATGCATTCGCATTTGCTTTTGGTATCTGTTAAATGCCTTCGCATTTTTGGTTTCTGTTTAAATGCTTTCGCATTTTTCATATTTTCATTTCTCATATCTCATATCTGTTCTAATACCGTGACATTTGTCGTGTCACGGCAGTTCTAAATGCCTTCGCATTTATTTTGGTATTTGGTTCAAATGCATTCGCATTTGCTTTTGGTATCTGTTAAATGCCTCCGCATTTTTGGTCTCTGTTAAATGCTTTCGCATTTCGTATATATATACATATCGTATCTCCGTTCTAATACCGTGACATTTGTCATGCCACGGCAGTTCTAAATGCATCCACATTTCTTTTGGTGTCTGTTCAAATGCAGTCGCATTTATTCTTGGTATCTGTTCAAATGCGTTCGCATTTGTTTTTGGTATCTGTATAAATGCATTCGCATTTGCTCGTCCCGATCAATTCCGTAAACAACTTCTAGCGCCCCGTGAAGGCATTGATCGTGACTTGAGGCACCAGAGGCTGTATGTTCGCTTAGTGCCCCCATATCCATAGTCCCTGGGACCCACCCGACACAGCACCCCCATCTCGCCACCAGTACTTGATTGCCCAGCCATCAGGGCAAATTCTCAAGCACCAGCAGCGTATTACTTTAACATCCCCAAGCTACCTTGGTATAGGGCTTAGGGACGTATTACTTTGCCTTCGGGTGAGTTGATACCCACGGCGACATATTGCCTCGCCGTCAGACTCAGCGAGCCTCGCTCAACCATCAGAGCGAATCCCAAAGTCTTAACGGCGTATTGCTTGCCGCCACGGGCTACCAAGTCCCAGCGGCGTGTTGCTTTGCCGTATGACTTACTTCAACGTCCCCAATCTACCCTGGAATAAGGCTTAGGGACGTATTACTTCGCCTTTGGGCGAGTTGATACCCACGGCGACACATTGCCTCGCCGTCAGACTCAGCGAGCCTCGTTCAACCAACAGAGCGAATCCCAAAGTCTTAACGGCGTATTGCTTGCCGCCACGGGTTACCAACTCCCAGCAGCGTGTTGCTTTGCTTCCCGACATATTTATTGAAACTGAACTGACCCCTAATGGCGCATTGCTTTGCTTCGCCTCACCTGGGCTATTTTTGGCACCCACGGCAGCATTTATGCACCGCTGCCGAACTCCACGGGGATTCGCCCACCTCTAAAACGAATCCCACAAGTTCCAACAGCGTATTGCTTGCTACCATAGGTTACCAAGCCTTAGAGGCGTGTTGCTTTGCCCTGGGATGACCTAAGTCCCAACGGCATATTGCATTATCTTGCCTTGCCTCACCCGGGGCTTTTTAGCACCCACGGCAGCATTTTTGCATCGCTAATGGACTCCATGGGATGTCATCTTTACAAGACGAATCCCCGGAGTCCCAACAGCGTATTGCTTGCTACCACAGATTGCCAAAGCCCCAGCATCGTATCGCTTTACCGTGGGACGAACCCAACGGTATCCTTCCGCGGGGCATTAATCCCCGCGGTGAGCTTTATTGCCTATCTGCTGAAACTCCAAGTTCCAGCAGCGTATTGCTTTACCGAGGGACGAACCCAACGGTTTCTTTCCGCGGGGTACTACCGGACCCCGCGGCGTGCTACTTTGCCTATCCAGCTATTTGGTGGCGAACCAAACCACAGTGCCAGGGGACTTATAAAATTTCCCGGCGTATTGCTTCTTCGAAGCATGAGGGCCATGGGCCCTTCTCTGTTTTATACACCCTAGTACGGTAGCACCGCAGCAATTGCAATTTTAAGCTCAAAGCAATAAAATGGAGCGCTGCAAGGCAACACCCCATAGCTCTCTCTATCAAAGTTCTAACGGTTGCAAAGCAACGAGCAGAGTGCCTTACGACTCTCCGCATAAGTGTCTGTAGCATAGAGCAACGAGCAATTTCAAGCTTAAAGCAATAAAATGGAGTGCTGCAAGGCAACACCCCATAGCTCTCTCTATCAAAGTTCTAACGGTTGCAAAGCAACGAGCAGAGTGCCTTACGACACTCCGCATAAGTGTCTGTAGCATAGAGCAATGAGCAGCTTCAAGCTTAAAGCAATAAAATGGAGCGCTGCAAGGCAACACCCCATAGCTCTCTCTATCAAAGTTCTAACGGTTGCAAAGCAACGAGCAGAGTGCCTTACGACACTCCGCATAAGTGTCTGTAGCATAGAGCAATGAGCATTATGCGAGTTAAACGTATCCAGTCATGCGGCCTTCATGACTGGTATACTCGATACGGCGTGCACCGGCAGATAAATGCAACTTCGGTTTAAGGCACTAAAAAGCCTTCCAACCTTTCTCTCCTGTATCCGTCATTCATTCATGATCGGTATACAACAACATCTTTAGCATCGCATAAATGCAATCTCATTTCAGTTTCATGTCTAAGGTTGCAAAGCAACATGGCAGAGTGCCTATGGCACTCCGCATAGGTATCTGTAGCATAAAGCAATGAAGCAGTATGCGAATGCGAATTCAAGTCTCAAAAGTTGCAAAGCAACAAAGCAGAGTGCCTTTCGACACTCCGCATAGGTATCTGTGGAAGCGATGCAGCAAGCCGCATCGCCTCTTCTAGCGTGGTACTGAGTCGAATGGTTTCAGGACTATGTGAAACCACCTCCCCTTCCCTCTCTTAGAAGTGGTTTCGCTAGAAAGTAGATAGGGACAGAGGGAATCTCGTTAATCCATTCATGCGCGTCACTAATTAGATGACGAGGCATTTGGCTACCTTAAGAGAGTCATAGTTACTCCCGCCGTTTACCCGCGCTTTTTTGAATTTCTTCACGTTGACATTCAGAGCACTGGGCAGAAATCACATTGCGTCAACACCCTCGGGGGCCATCGCAATGCTTTGTTTTAATTAGACAGTCGGATTCCCCTAGTCCGTGCCAGTTCTGAGCTGAGCGTTGAATGGCGGCCGAAGAGGACGACCACGACGGTGAAACCGACACGGAAGCCTCGCAGCAAGGAAGATCCGCGGGAGGCGATGGCACGGGACCGAGCTCGGATCCCGGATGCGAGACCGAAATCCCGACCGTTCACCTCACCCAGGCCCGGCTCGTCAACCAAACCCGTTTCCCAACCAAGCCCGACACGCCCCGCTCCTCAGAGCCAATCCTTATTCCGAAGTTACGGATCCAATTTGCCGACTTCCCTTACCTACATTAATCTATCGACTAGAGGCTCTTTACCTTGGAGACCTGCTGCGGATATGGGTACGAACCGGCGCGACACCTCCACGTGGCCCTCTCCTGGATTTTCAAGGTCCGAGGGGAAGATCCGGACACCGCCGCAACTGCGGTGCTCTTCGCGTTCCAAACCCTATCTCCCTGCTAGAGGTTTCCAGGGAACTCGAACGCTTATACAGAAAAGAAAACTCTTCCCGGATCTCCCGACGGCGTCTCCAGGTCATTTTGGGTTACCCCGACGAACACTCTTACGAGGGCCCGAATGGTTTGCGGTTCCGCTACCGGGTTCCGGAATAGGAACCGGATTCCCTTTCGCCCAACGGGTGTGTGTCTCAAAAAAAACTGTTTTAGGACACCACATCTGCATAGGATTTCTCTTAGGGCTTAGGATCGACTGACTCGTGTGCAACGGCTGTTCACACGAAACCCTTCTCCACGTCAGTCCTCCAGGGCCTCGCTGGAGTATTTGCTACTACCACCAAGATCTGCACCGACGGTGGCTCCAGGCAGGCTCACGCCCAGACCCTTCTGCGCACACCGCCGCGACCCTCCTACTCGTCAGGGCTTCATGGAGGACGGTCACCCGCGAGCGGGTGGCACGTCCCTCCCCACTTGCCGCTGACGGCGGAGTATAGGCGCGACGCTTCAGCGCCATCCATTTTCAGGGCTAGTTGCTTCGGCAGGTGAGTTGTTACACACTCCTTAGCGGATTCCGACTTCCATGGCCACCGTCCTGCTGTCTTAAGCAACCAACGCCTTTCATGGTATCCCATAAGCGTCGACTTAGGCGCCTTAACTCTGCGTTTGGTTCATCCCACAGCGCCAGTTCTGCTTACCAAAATTGGCCCACTTGGCACTCTGATTCAATATAATCTCGTGGCTTCATGATCCAAGCAAGCCAGAGATCTCACCCATTTAAAGTTTGAGAATAGGTTGAGGTCGTTTCGGCCCCAAGGCCTCTAATCATTCGCTTTACCAGATGAAACTCGCACACGTTCGCGTAGGAACGAGCGAGTGCCAGCTATCCTGAGGGAAACTTCGGAGGGAACCAGCTACTAGATGGTTCGATTAGTCTTTCGCCCCTATACCCAGTTCCGACGATCGATTTGCACGTCAGAATCGCTACGGACCTCCATCAGGGTTTCCCCTGACTTCGTCCTGACCAGGCATAGTTCACCATCTTTCGGGTCCCAACGTGTACGCTCTAGGTGCGCCTCTTCTCGCAATGAGAACGAGACGCCCCGGGAGTGCGAGGCCGCATCGTAACGCGGCCGATCCTCCCTCGGTCGACGCAAAGGTCGACCTTCACTTTCATTCCGCCTTTAGGTTTCTTTCTCCCAATGACTCGCGCACATGTTAGACTCCTTGGTCCGTGTTTCAAGACGGGTCCTGAGAGTACCCAAAGCAGTAGCGTCGCCGACCGGTAATTCGAAGCTTGGCCCAGTCCAAGGACACCGCCTGCTAACAGCTGGCCAGGCCCGGGGACGGCACCAGGTCCGTGCCTCCGGGTAAGAACTGACCGGGCTTGCGGCGGGCCTGACGCACACACATTCGAAAATGGATTGGTTGCGGCCCGATACCGTCTCAGAGTACCGTCGCGCAGCCGGCCAGGCGGCCGAGGGTCTGTCGCGTGCTCTGGGAGCAACGAAACAGGCAACCGCTCGGGCCGTAGACCGACACGCAACGGGTCGCGACGTTCTACTAGGGGAGAAGTGCACGACTACGTGGCCGGAACATTCGCCGCCGGTGGTGTACCCTCGTTAATGGAACCACGAAGGTCCATCCGGAGTATCGCGCACCGACGGGAGCCAGCCTCGTCGACGATGAATCTCCCCATTCGATCTTTTGGGTTTCTCAGGTTTACCCCTGAACGGTTTCACGTACTCTTGAACTCTCTCTTCAAAGTTCTTTTCAACTTTCCCTCACGGTACTTGTTCGCTATCGGTCTCGTGGTTGTATTTAGCCTTAGATGGAGTTTACCACCCACTTAGGGTTGCACTCTCAAGCAACCCGACTCTATGGAGAGATCCTCCCGAAACGCGTACCGGTCGCTACGGGCCTGGCACCCTCTCCGGGTAAGTGGCCCCATTCAAGATGGACTTGGACGCGGTGCGACGTCACGGGATAAACGGATCCTCCTGAACACTACAATTCCCTGCGGCGGAACCGCGGGATTCAGTGCTGGGCTAATTCCTGTTCGCTCGCCGCTACTAAGGAAATCCTTGTTAGTTTCTTTTCCTCCGCTTAGTAATATGCTTAAATTCAGCGGGTAATCTCGCCTACTCTGAGGTCGTCAATCGTTATATATTATACAAATGTGTCATCAGAGAAAAAAAACCGAGACCGCCAAGTAGAGAGAGAAGATATTTTGGAGAAGCGCGCGGCGCGCCTCCGGTATATGAATCATGCTCCCTCTTTTGGATATTGTCGTGTCGATGATGGTGATCATCGATCTCGTGTAGTATCCAGAGGTGCCATCGCATGATTTTTTCAGAGAAAAGGTACATTGGACTATCTCTCTTCTTCTCTAATCGAGAGAGAATTATAGAGTTCACCCCTACCTCTATTTGCGCCTCGCCAAAGTGTCTTTTCGTCGCGCATCGTCGATTCGATCAGAGACTCTCGCGGAACGACCACCGGTTTTTACTTTAACGTTCGTCCGCTATTATCAGCTTTGAGATTCCGCTATCCCTTCACGCCGCGAGCAGTGACTCGCAGCAGAGGGAACCGTGGAAAAATAAGCTTTTCTTCCGTGGACTGAACGACCGGCGAGACCCGCGGCTCTCGTATACGATCGACCAACAACGCGACAAAGACATGGGGCGATCGGGGAGACTCTTTCTCTTCAATTCTACGAAGTGAGAGTCTTTCCTTGCACACCTTTCGCGGCATCGGCGCCTTTCGGTTCGTCAAAGTTCAAATTCACGCAGCCGCGCCAACGAGGATTCAGAGAAACTGGGTACAGAAACGTTTTAAACGACGGCGTGGAGCGCAACCACTTCTCTTCTCATCGGATGTTTGGCGCATACAAACTACACTCTCTGTGTGTCGACGGAACGTGGCCATAGGGAGGGAATGACGAGAGGGCTAGGCGAGGCCACGCGCAACGACGGGGAAATAAATCGACCCGATCATGTTAACGAGTGGTTTTTTTATTTATCATCCCGCACAGGCGCCTCTCCATTCATGTACACCATCCTTGTGGATCTTCACGGCGTCCCGAAGAACGAGTATGTGTTGTTGTGCCCTCGATGTATAGATTGTGACTTTTCACTCTCACTGTCAAAACGACGACCCTCTTCTCTCTTTTTAAAATCCCTGGGGCCGCGTGAACGCGACGATATAGATCGGCGCGCACGTATGCCGCGCGCACTCCGCGCTCTATCTCTCTATCATCTCGCTCTTTTTTGGGTCTCTCTTTCTCGGGACAAATTTTTCATTTCAGGCGACGTCGGGAGCACGGTAAAAGATCTCGCGCGGAACGTGAAGGCATATTCTACACACCAGTGCGAGCGGAGAGGCCGCTGTGTGTGATCCAAGGGGAGCGGTGCAGCACACGGGCGGTCGTTATAAAGCAACGACGCACAACGCCGTGTAAGCACGCACGCGAGTCCCCAAACGATCATTCATCACATTCTCGCCTCTCTCTTTCTGGTTCTCGCACCGGAGAGAGTACACACGCTTCACGATTCTCACGCGAGCCCGTTGCAAACGCCGACGAACGACCCAACTTTCGCTCGTACGTCGCGTATCTCGCGTGTATCATTCGACCCGACTCCGAAACGCGTTACATCGTCGGAAACGCGAGACGGCGAGGATGTGAATACGCAGAGATCCGACGCAAGCAGTCTTTTGTACGTGATAACGACCCTCAGCCAGGCGTGGTCCAGGAATTGTATCCGTGGACCGCAATGTGCGTTCGAAATGTCGATGTTCATGTGTCCTGCAGTTCACACGTTGACGCGCAATTAGCTGCGTTCTTCATCGACCCACGAGCCAAGTGATCCACCGTTCAGGGTAATCGTGTTTTATTAAATATGTTCGTAATTTTATCTTTGTTCTCGGTTCGGGTGAAGCCGAGGCCCGTGCGCCTCCAACCAGCGCGCGAAGGAGGTTCGTCCGGGCGTCGCCAGCGTTGACGACACTGTGTGTGATTTGTGTCCAGGACGGGAACACCGTCGAAACGTACCGCGGCGGAAACACCGCGCGACACGTCCGACGGCCGAGCGTATATTATTCATTTAAAAACCATCGAGATACACGGCGGTTGGGTACGAGACCCTTTGTAATTGCGTGTACACGGAGGCGGGGGCCCAGACCACCGTACGCGGCAGCATCCTCTTCTACTTACACGCTCTCTCTCTCTCTCTATCGTCGTAGTCGCCCGAAAGCGGACGCACGGCCGGCTTCGATCGGTCCAATCGGACTTTCGCTATCGAAGCTTCACAGCCGGTCCCTTTCATTTTGCTAACGGGGCACGCGATTAAGAAGCGAGCGATGATACTCGGGATGCACCTCGACGCGATGGATGGTAAGAGCGCCGCAACCCCTAGGTTACCCGGATCCTCTCCGAGGAGAGTGTCCGTCACAGGACTCTTCGGAGCGCGCGACCAAAACTAAGGAAGCGGGATGCGAGTGGAAGAAGCGTCGTCGAGAGAAAGAGAGAAAAACGTCGCGAAGCCGAGGCTTCGACGGCGGCTCGTTCCTGCTCTCTCTTCTCTCAATTAACCACCACCACTCGGAGCGCTTGTGGTGTGTTTTCCTCCCTGTCTTGGGTCGCGAGTGACTCCTTTCTCGATACGAGCATCTACAAGCTCGCGCAGACAAACACGCACAGACACGGGCAAACGCCTCCGATACGAGGGTTTACGCGAATCGACGAGGCGGCGGGTTACCTAGAGGAGAACACGATCGCAACGACGGGGTCTTGGTTCTTCCCGATCCAGTTAACGACGGTCTCTCGAGAAACCTCGCGCGAGCGCACTCGTGATTGCGTTCGTATTATTATCGTCTTCCCGTTCTCAAAGAGGGGCGCGTCTGGC
>OZ020481.1:23272899-23292899 GCA_963971345.1 Andrena flavipes | reverse complement strand
AGCAGTTTTAGACATCATATCCTCGATTTGTTCCACCAATTCTATCTCGGATATGTGCCCGCCTCCTCGTCTCTCTCCTCTTTAGGATTTTCTCCACTAGAGACGCTATTATTATACTCGGACATCATATCGTTTCGATTATTCCACGGACTAATGTTAATCGGATATGTGCCTTTTATATACGTTCACAGAAAGATCTCGGACAAAATTCATTAAATTTCCCTTATAAATAAGGATGGCATCGGATGCTCGATAAAGCGCGTAAATCACGCGTCCCGCACCATCCATCGGGAAGCACGGAGTACACGGACACGCTAGCATCAACCGTATAAGCACGGACCACTACACGCTGGACAAATCGACAAAGCGCGTAACATTCACGCTGGTCATGTACGTAATAGCGCGGACAAGTGCATGCTGAGCAAACGGGAAAGCGCGAATCGTGCCATGCTGGGCATAACGAGTTGGGACGTAATGTGCGCGCTAGGCATATCGAGATCTGACACCTCTTGGGTTTGTATCTACTTTCTCCCTCTTTCAAAGTTCGAACATTTAGTTCGATACTTTATAATATACCCGGACGCTAGCCTTACTTAGCGTTTTGTTAAGTTCAAATCGTCCATCTGCGTGGATAAAGAGTTGAATGCATGATTTCGTACAAGCATACACAGAATTGCATATGTGTCACCAACGTCACTTTTGGACGCTCACCACATAAGGGCCATTCGGTCTTAGACACCGACCCGTGGTTATGCTGTGTGGAGAAATCCGAAACGCAACACGGCAAGAACAGTCGAGACAGAATCTCGAGGAGCGGTGACTGCTTCTCGACCGAGGTCGTAGAATAGCCACGCGCCCAACGCTGCTCCGACCGAGACGCTCGGACCGTCGCTCTCCCTTATAGATACCGAACGGCCGGCCGGAACGCCGGCGCCGCCGTACCTTACGCACGGGCGCTTATGGGTGTAAACCGCCGCTACAACAGACCGCTCGCCCGGCACTTTCGGACTTAGCCGCGGACAGTGTCGGAGACAAGAGTAAACCGACTAAACGAATTATTATACACATTCGCCGCGAACATTACCACGACACATACTCGGTCACAAACGACATTCCAAAATTATATCGCGGGACTTTGAAATTTTTCCGGATCGATTGGAGTTATTCGCGATTATCTCGAAAACCAGCGCGACTACCGTGGTCGAACCATTATAGTAATACCTTCGCAATGGGCCGAGGAATCGAGTTCAATGGTTGTTTCGAGGATCGGTCGAGTTTGGCTTCGGACGATAGTGCCGGAGGACTCTGAAATCCGTCGGGACTTTGAAATTTTTCCGGATCGATTGGAGTTATTCGCGATTATCTCGAAAACCAGCGCGACTACCGTGGTCGAACCATTATAGTAATACCTTCGCAATGGGCCGAGGAATCGAGTTCAATGGTTGTTTCGAGGATCGGTCGAGTTTGGCTTCGGACGATAGTGCCGGAGGACTCTGAAATCCGTCGGGACTTTGAAATTTTTCCGGAGCGATTGGAGTTATTCGCGATTATCTCGAAAACCAGCGCGACTACCGTGGTCGAACCATTATAGTAATACCTTCGCAATGGGCCGAGGAATCGAGTTCAATGGTTGTTTCGAGGATCGGTCGAGTTTGGCTTCGGACGATAGTGCCGGAGGACTCTGAAATCCGTCGGGACTTTGAAATTTTTCCGGATCGATTGGAGTTATTCGCGATTATCTCGAAAACCAGCGCGACTACCGTGGTCGAACCATTATAGTAATACCTTCGCAATGGGCCGAGGAATCGAGTTCAATGGTTGTTTCGAGGATCGGTCGAGTTTGGCTTCGGACGATAGTGCCGGAGGACTCTGAAATCCGTCGGGACTTTGAAATTTTTCCGGAGCGATTGGAGTTATTCGCGATTATCTCGAAAACCAGCGCGACTACCGTGGTCGAACCATTATAGTAATACCTTCGCAATGGGCCGAGGAATCGAGTTCAATGGTTGTTTCGAGGATCGGTCGAGTTTGGCTTCGGACGATAGTGCCGGAGGACTCTGAAATCCGTCGGGACTTTGAAATTTTTCCGGAGCGATTGGAGTTATTCGCGATTATCTCGAAAACCAGCGCGACTACCGTGGTCGAACCATTATAGTAATACCTTCGCAATGGGCCGAGGAATCGAGTTCAATGGTTGTTTCGAGGATCGGTCGAGTTTGGCTTCGGACGATAGTGCCGGAGGACTCTGAAATCCGTCGGGACTTTGAAATTTTTCCGGAGCGATTGGAGTTATTCGCGATTATCTCGAAAACCAGCGCGACTACCGTGGTCGAACCATTATAGTAATACCTTCGCAATGGGCCGAGGAATCGAGTTCAATGGTTGTTTCGAGGATCGGTCGAGTTTGGCTTCGGACGATAGTGCCGGAGGACTCTGAAATCCGTCGGGACTTTGAAATTTTTCCGGATCGATTGGAGTTATTCGCGATTATCTCGAAAACCAGCGCGACTACCGTGGTCGAACCATTATAGTAATACCTTCGCAATGGGCCGAGGAATCGAGTTCAATGGTTGTTTCGAGGATCGGTCGAGTTTGGCTTCGGACGATAGTGCCGGAGGACTCTGAAATCCGTCGGGACTTTGAAATTTTTCCGGAGCGATTGGAGTTATTCGCGATTATCTCGAAAACCAGCGCGACTACCGTGGTCGAACCATTATAGTAATACCTTCGCAATGGGCCGAGGAATCGAGTTCAATGGTTGTTTCGAGGATCGGTCGAGTTTGGCTTCGGACGATAGTGCCGGAGGACTCTGAAATCCGTCGGGACTTTGAAATTTTTCCGGAGCGATTGGAGTTATTCGCGATTATCTCGAAAACCAGCGCGACTACCGTGGTCGAACCATTATAGTAATACCTTCGCAATGGGCCGAGGAATCGAGTTCAATGGTTGTTTCGAGGATCGGTCGAGTTTGGCTTCGGACGATAGTGCCGGAGGACTCTGAAATCCGTCGGGACTTTGAAATTTTTCCGGAGCGATTGGAGTTATTCGCGATTATCTCGAAAACCAGCGCGACTACCGTGGTCGAACCATTATAGTAATACCTTCGCAATGGGCCGAGGAATCGAGTTCAATGGTTGTTTCGAGGATCGGTCGAGTTTGGCTTCGGACGATAGTGCCGGAGGACTCTGAAATCCGTCGGGACTTTGAAATTTTTCCGGAGCGATTGGAGTTATTCGCGATTATCTCGAAAACCAGCGCGACTACCGTGGTCGAACCATTATAGTAATACCTTCGCAATGGGCCGAGGAATCGAGTTCAATGGTTGTTTCGAGGATCGGTCGAGTTTGGCTTCGGACGATAGTGCCGGAGGACTCTGAAATCCGTCGGGACTTTGAAATTTTTCCGGAGCGATTGGAGTTATTCGCGATTATCTCGAAAACCAGCGCGACTACCGTGGTCGAACCATTATAGTAATACCTTCGCAATGGGCCGAGGAATCGAGTTCAATGGTTGTTTCGAGGATCGGTCGAGTTTGGCTTCGGACGATAGTGCCGGAGGACTCTGAAATCCGTCGGGACTTTGAAATTTTTCCGGAGCGATTGGAGTTATTCGCGATTATCTCGAAAACCAGCGCGACTACCGTGGTCGAACCATTATAGTAATACCTTCGCAATGGGCCGAGGAATCGAGTTCAATGGTTGTTTCGAGGATCGGTCGAGTTTGGCTTCGGACGATAGTGCCGGAGGACTCTGAAATCCGTCGGGACTTTGAAATTTTTCCGGATCGATTGGAGTTATTCGCGATTATCTCGAAAACCAGCGCGACTACCGTGGTCGAACCATTATAGTAATACCTTCGCAATGGGCCGAGGAATCGAGTTCAATGGTTGTTTCGAGGATCGGTCGAGTTTGGCTTCGGACGATAGTGCCGGAGGACTCTGAAATCCGTCGGGACTTTGAAATTTTTCCGGAGCGATTGGAGTTATTCGCGATTATCTCGAAAACCAGCGCGACTACCGTGGTCGAACCATTATAGTAATACCTTCGCAATGGGCCGAGGAATCGAGTTCAATGGTTGTTTCGAGGATCGGTCGAGTTTGGCTTCGGACGATAGTGCCGGAGGACTCTGAAATCCGTCGGGACTTTGAAATTTTTCCGGAGCGATTGGAGTTATTCGCGATTATCTCGAAAACCAGCGCGACTACCGTGGTCGAACCATTATAGTAATACCTTCGCAATGGGCCGAGGAATCGAGTTCAATGGTTGTTTCGAGGATCGGTCGAGTTTGGCTTCGGAGGCGGCGTTCGGGATTGGTCGGTCGGCCCACATTTCGGTATTTGCCGATGCGGGTTGTCCCCGACCGGTCAGTCAATATCCCGAAGCTCTGGTCGAGCACTCTACCAGCTGTCGGCTTGCCGGCGCATGGTTGGTGGGGAACTCCGATGGGTTCCATATTCTCTCAACGGGGTCGTCGCCTCTGGTGGTACCCCCGGACCTTAGGGTCGCGGGTGGAGGATCCAGAGGCAGCCCAGGGCGGAGAATTTGGACGAAGTTGGAGGCTCGACCGGGGTAAGTCCATGTACCGCACCTCCACGTGGTGCTGCTGGGGCTCCTACACGACATAGTCGGGTAGGGGCGCGAACGCGGACATGGCATTTTTCCCCCCTATGATCGGCTTGTCCGTAGGGGTCCCTCCGTGGCGGAAGTCTTCCGTCACGGAGACGTTGTAGTCTCGGGACTCTCTCGGGGCTACGGTGCCGCCCCCGCCTTAGTAGGGGACGCCCGGCAGCGCATCGCTGTCGGGCTTTTCGTAATCCGTGCTGTGTGGAACGACGACCCCTCGGTGAGCTATCTCCCGAGGGTATGCGAAGCCAGCACGGACCGAAGGCCTTGCCTTAACCGGCCGGGCCGCGAGGTATGGAAAAACCTCTATAATCAAACCCCCCAACCCTGAGCCCCATTGGTGGTGCCGGGGCACGTGATCCCCTCAGTCTGAGGGGACACGTGGGCGGAGCGGGTCATGCTCCGCCTAACCAAGATCCGTCTGGTACCTGCCGCCCCCAGACGTAGCCCGTGCCCTTAGGGGTCCGGGCATAATGGCTTCGCAACGGCAAGCCGCCTCTACCGTTGCGCGACTCTTCCAAGCGGATATTCGTGGGACCGTTATGGAAGATCTCATCACGAAGGGAGGAGAGGGCGGTGGCCTTCATACACCCCCGACCAGCGACCGGGTTATGTCGCTGGAGCGCAACGAGGACCGACGTTCGATCGCTTCGCGCGGGTCGTCGGCCTCATCCCAGGTCCAGTTCTCGATCGCGGTTTCGCGGGTGGCTGGCCTGGCTGGGAGGGAGGAGGAGGAGCAGAAGGAGGTCACTGCTAGTGGGGGTGGCAATCCAGCCACTTCTCACGACGCACGCCCGCAGGAGGACGCACCCTCGGTGCATGCACCGGGGAGGCCGGGGAGGATTACCCCGTGCGGGACAGTTCCTGTCCCGCATCCGCGAGATGGGGGGGCTTCGCCGTCGGGGCCGCACATCGCCAGAGGTGTGCCGATCGTGCGAAGCGTGGAGGTGGTGGCCGATCAGGGGATCAGCGAGCTACTCGCGCTCCAGAAAGAG
Organism: Andrena flavipes; assembly: GCA_963971345.1. Taxonomy (NCBI): domain Eukaryota; kingdom Metazoa; phylum Arthropoda; class Insecta; order Hymenoptera; family Andrenidae; genus Andrena; species Andrena flavipes. The sequence goes on along the minus strand of OZ020481.1, from coordinate 23,287,282 downwards.
TTGGCGAATATGGTGGGGCGGCTGGACCCCGCAGCCATCACCATCGGCCCGGCACCGCGGAGCGACACGCCGTCGAGGCTAGTCTCGTCGGAGGTTTCGCCCCTGCGTGTCGCCGAGAGGCCCGAGCTTCGCGTCGTCCTCTCGCGATGCGACTCGCTCGTCGGCGGTGTTGATCAGGTGATCGACATCTCCGCCGGCGAGGGGGGGACGCCCGAGGCGGGCTCGCTGGACCCAGAGTCCCGGACGGGGGAGGGGACGAGGCCCGACATTGCCGCCACCGCGGCAATGGAGGTCGACGTTCAGGCCGTCGGGGGCGACAGCAGCGGTTTATTGGACGCTGTCGCGATTGTGGGCCGCACTCGCGGCGGATCCCGCACCGAAGGGGGTTGTTCCGACGCCCCCCCGTCGATGTCCGGCGGCGGATCCAACGCTGGGCGGAGTCCGGGATTTGTCCCCGGTAAAAGGGGCAGGAAGCCGGGAGTGTGGACGGACCCAGTTAGACTGGGTCCGGGGATGAAGGCCCTCCCTAGGAGAGCGGAGCTGCGCGATTGGGCAGAGACCATGTCTGTCGACGGCCTTGCCGGTCAGGCCCAACGCGAGCTCGATGCGGTCGCCGCGACCATTGGCGCGGCTAAACACGTCAAGACGACGGACGTGCGCGCGATAAGAATCGCCATAAGGCGCGCGTCCGCCGTGGCCGCGGAGCTCGCGGGGAGGGCGGAGCGGGGAGAGAACCCCAATGGGCCGGCGAGGGAGGTGGTTATTCGCCAGGGAGCGTGGGAGCAAAAATCCCATAAGCTCTCCTCGCAGGTGCAGGCATTGATGGAGCAGGCGCACACCCTTGGGAGGGAACTGCACGCCAAGGAGAGGGAACTGGAGTCTCTTCGCGGGGGATTCGCGGGGCGCGAGGCGCGCGCGTCTCGCGCGGGGGTTGGCGTCGGGGAGTCTGAGGTGCTGACCTTCCGCCCCGGCGTCCCGTTACGCGCCCGCGACGGGCTCCTCCCGTCCTGCATGCCCCCCTGGACCGACTCTTGCGTCCAGGTGGAGGTGGAGCCCGTGCCGGGCCCCTCTTCGGCGGCCAGGTCCTCCCCCCTCCGCGACGCACCGCCGAGTGTGAGGGGGAAGAAGAGGAGGAGGGTGGCTTCTCCCCACCCTCCCTCGGCGGAACCATCGTCCGGCGGCGCCGGTGACAAGTCTGCGGCGCAGCCGTGGGATGCCGTGCTGCGTCGCATGGACGATTTGGAGAGGAGAGTGGAGGGACGCCTCCTAAACCTGGGCAAGGTGCTGGGTCGAGGCAAACCGGCGCCGAAGCCGGCGGACCCGCCTTCTGCCCTTGCCCAGAAATGGACGGGGATCGGTGGGGGCACCTTCGCTGACGTGGTGAAGGCCCCGCCTCGAAAGGAGAAGAGACGAGAGAGGCGCCCCGCTGGCGGTCGGGCAACCGTGTCCGCGGGCGGGTCGGTGGACATTCTTCGCCCTCCCCCCATGTTTGCCCCCCCCGTTGCGGGAGGGACCGCGGCCCCTCCGGCCCCTCTGGCCCGTGTATCGGCTCCCTCCGTCACGGGTGGGAGGAGAAAAAAGAAGAGGGCGGCGCGAGGCACCCCTGCGGGCTCGGGGGGTGCGGCGCCCAGCGTCGGTGCGAGAGGCGGAGCGAGTGCTCCCCCCCCGACCAAGCGTCCGGGAGGTACGTGCGCGGCGGCTACCGGAGCAACCGCCAAAGTTGGCGCGGGGGCGGCAACGCCGGTTCTCCGCGACCCCCGCGTCCGAGTTGCGGCCACTGGGCCCGCGACTGCCGTCGAGGGCACATGGACCCAGGTCCTCGGCCGTAAGGCCAAGAGGGCGGCGAAGGTGGTGGCGGGCGCCGACGTAGGCGTCCGCGGGAGAGGCGCTGCGAAGCCGGCTCCCAAACGGTCGGGTGTTCCCGGGAGAGCCCCGGTCGCGATCCCGCGTCCCCCCAAATCCGCGGCGGTGGCCATCACCGCCCCTGCTGGGGGGGAGAAAGAATTCTCCAAGCGGGTCGCCGGCGCGATGGCGGCCATCAAGGTCGCCGACCTCGGCATCGCGTCGATGCGTCCGAGGCGCGCCGTCACCGGGGGTCTAGTTCTGGAAATCCCGGGGGCGCAGGGCTCGGCCAGAGCTGCGGCCTTAAAGGCCAAGCTCGAGGAGCAGCTCGGGGGCACGGGCATCAAGGTCCACTGCCCCCAGAAAATGGCCGAGTTCCGGCTAAGCGGTTTGACGGAGCTGGCGTCCGTGGAGGCGGTACGCGACACCTTGGGGATGCAGGGGGGTTGCTCGCCGACCGACGTCACGGTCGGTGAGAGGCGGCGAGACCCGGCGGGGCTTTTCTCCGTGTGGGTCCGCGCACCCGCGGCGGCGGCGTCGGTGCTAGTAAAGGCGGGGAGAGTTGTCATTAACTCCCTCGCCGCACGTGTGACGCCGCTCGCACAGAGGAGGCTCCAATGCTTCCGGTGCCTGGAATTTGGCCACGTACAGGCCAAATGCACCAGCCCGGAGAGCCGACGCCTCCTCTGCTACCGGTGCGGGGTGGAGGGGCACATGGCGCGAAACTGCGTCGCCGCCCCCAAGTGCCCCCTGTGCATCGGCGCGGGAATGCCCGGCGAACACCGGATGGGGGGCCCTGCCTGTCGGCCCCCCCCTGCGTCCAGCAAAAAGGGAAGAAAGGGAAAGGTTGGGGGGGTTACTGGGGACAAGGATTCCTCCGCGTTGGCGGCGTCCCGTATGGCGCCGCCCCTTCAGTCCGCGTCCGCGCCCGCGTCCGCCGCGCCGGCCGAGCCTATGGAGACCGGCGTTTTGGTCTCCACCTCGGCGGCCAAGTCCGGCGCGGGCAAGCGAAAGGCCCGCGAGGAGTCCGGGACTCCGTCCGATGCGCTCTCGACGCCGTCTTCGCCCGGGGGCTCTCCCCGGCGAGGGTCGAGAAGGAAAAAGGATAGGGGGAGCAGCCCAGTGCTCCCCCTCAGCGGCCCTCGACCCGAGGGGAGAGAGGCCTTCCTGAAGACCAGGAAGGCGACCCCCCCGGATGCCGATATCGGGGGTGCGGAGGCGGCGAGCGGCGACAGCGACGAGGCAGCGCTCCTCGCGCAATCAGTCGCCGCTTCGTACGGCGGGGGGCTTATCTCCCCCGCCACGGAAAGCGTCGTCGGGGCCCCCGAGTCGACGGAGGTCGCAGCCCGACCCGAGCGGGATCCGGTGGAGGCCGTTAACGAGGCAACGTAATGTCCCGAGGCCCGCCGATCCTGCTAGCAAACCTCAACCACTCCATGCGAGCGCACGACCTGCTAGAGCAGGCTCGCCTGGAGTTGGGGGTCGGGCTGGTCGTCGCCGCCGAGCCGTATCCGCTGGAGGACCGATGTTTTCGGTCCACGAACCCGGATCGGCAGGTGGCGATGACGTGGTGTGTAGGCAGAGGAGCCCTGCCGTGTACGGTCGCCCGACACGGCAGTGGCTGGATGGCAGCGCAATGGGGGGAATTCCTCGTGGTGGGATGTTACTTCGCGCCGAGGTTTACCGTCTCGGAGTTCGAGGACCGGCTACACGAGCTGGGAACATTCATAGTTCCCCAGAGAGCTCAGCCGGTCATACTTCTGGGAGACTTCAACGCCCACGCCGTCGAGTGGGGTTCTCCCAGAACGGACTCCAGGGGCGAGGTGCTCCTCGAGTGGACGGAGGCGATGGGGTTCTCGCTAAAGAACCCCTATGCAGTCACTACGTACCGCGGCCCGGGGGGAGAGTCGGTTATCGACCTCATCTGGGTAAACCCCGCGGCCGCCGCAAGGACGTCTGACTGCTGGGTGGCGGAGGATTGCGAGCCGGCATCGGATCACATGTACGTGATGCTGGCCACCTCCGTCCCCCCGCCTCCTCCACGAGTCGGAAGGCATCCCCCGCGATGGGCGCTCACTCAGCTGGATGCTGAAGCGGCCCAACTCGCTTCCTCCGTCGTCGCCTGGCCTCCTTTGCCAGGCGACGTCCTCGATGACCCCGTTGCTGGCGCGCTTTGGTTCCGGTGTGCGTTACAGGCGATCTGTGACGCCACCATGCCGCGGACCGGGCCGCCAGGTGGGGGTCGGAGGTCGGTGTACTGGTGGTCCGCCGAGATCGCGGATCTCCGCGCGGCGAACTTAGCCGCCAGACGCCAGTACACCAAGGCCCGTCGTCAAGACCGACGGCGGGTCTCGGAGGAACGGCTCCGCGAGTTGCGCTCCGCCTTTTCGGCGGCGCGCAGAGAACTTCGCGGAACCATAGCCCGGGCAAAGGATCAGTCCTGTCGGGAATTCGTCGCGACCCTCAACGAGAACCCTTGGGGGCGCCCGTACAGGGCCGTGTCAGTCAAACTCGGTCCTTGGGCGCCCCCGGTCACGGAGGGTCTGGATCCCCGGCTCCTGGAACGAGTTCTAGAGGCGCTTTTCCCACCTCCCCCGATTCACGGGGAGGGTGGCGCCGACGAGTCCGGGGATCAATGGTTGAACAGGGGCGCGGACACTTCCGACGCCCCTGGGGTCAGCGACGAGGAGTTCGCGTCCTCTGTGTTGCGCATGCGCCAGAGGAACGCGGCTCCAGGTCCCGACGGTGTGCCCGGGCGAGTTTGGGCCTGCGCGTTGAGCGCCCTAGGAACCGGTCTCAGGCGGCTGTTCGACGCTGTCCTGAGATCGGGCAGATTCCCCCCTGCGTGGAAAGAGGCGAGGCTGGTCCTCCTCCGGAAGCCCGGAAAACCCGCGGAGTCACCCTCGGCATACAGGCCGATCTGCCTCCTGGACGAGGCGGGCAAGCTCTTAGAGCGCATCATTGCTGCCCGCCTGTGCGCCCACTTGGAGGCTGTGGGCCCAGACCTTTCCGACCGCCAATTCGGCTTTAGGCGACAGCGATCGACGATCGACGCCATAGATTTGGTGAGATCGCTGTCGCGCCGGGCGGTCGAGGGAGGCGGTGTGAGCGTGGCGATTTCGCTCGATATTTCGAACGCTTTTAACACCGTCTCCTGGGCGGCGATTGAGCGGGGCTTGTTGTACCATAATGTCCCGCTCTACCTTCGCCGCCTGGTCTGGGACTATCTCCGCGGCCGCGTAGTGGCGTACGTCGGCCGGGAGGGAGAAGGGGTGGCTCCGGTACACCGCGGCGTTCCGCAGGGGTCCGTACTGGGACCCCTGCTATGGAACATAGCTTATGACGCGGTGCTGCGGGTCGAAATGCCATCACCGGGGGTCTCGTTGGTATGCTACGCCGACGACACCCTGGTGGTGGCTTCCGGGAAGAAATGGAGGGAAGCGATCAGCCTCGCGGAGATAACACTGCGACGAGTAATCACCTCGATAGGGACGCTCGGTCTGCGAGTCGCCTTGGAGAAAACCGAGGCCATGTGGCTCGCAGACGGTGTTGGGAGCGGTGTACCCAACAGAGCGTCCCTGAGACTCGGGGATGTCTGCATCAGGGTCGGCCGATCGATGAAATATCTCGGTCTGACCCTGGATACCTACTGGCGATTCACGCGCCACTTCAGGGCCCTCGCCCCCAGGTTGGAGAGGCAAGTCTTCTCCTTTCGGCGAATTATGCCCAACCTGGGGGGTCCGCACGAGGGCATTCGGCGGCTTTATGTGACGGTCATCCGGTCCATGGCGCTGTATGGCGCGCCTATATGGGCCGGTGACCTGGGGGACTGCCGCGTCGGGCGAGAACTTCTTGCGAGAATTCATCGTCGGGCAGTCCTCCAAGCCGTGCGAGCTTATCGCACGGTGTCGCACGCCGAATTGTCCGCCCTGGCTGGGTCCCCCCCGTTCCATCTGCTCGCGGAGATGGAGGCAGAAGTCTATTCTGCCATCCGTAATCTCCGCGAAGCTGGGGGCCCGATAGCCGGCGGGCAAGAAGAAGTGGTGCGGGGCCAGGCCCGGCAGCGCATGATAGCCAAGTGGTACGAGTGGCTGGCCCTCCCTGAACATCGGGAGGGTCGCGTTGTCGGGGCGCTGCTACCCATTATGGACGAATGGGTGGGGCGCAGGTATGGCAGGCTAACCTTCCGCCTGACGCAGATACTTACAGGTGTCGGCTGCTTCGGCACCTATCTGCGTCGAATAGGGCGGGAGGAGTCGTCGCGGTGTTTCAGCTGCGACTCGGGCGACGAGGACACGGCCGATCACACCCTAGCTAATTGCAGGGAATGGGTCGACGATCGCCGTGTCCTCGAGTTGCAGCTGGGCCCGGATCTCTCGCTACCGACGGTCGTGCGTCGGATGGCGAGGGACCGGGCTTCCTGGGATGCGATGGCCTCCTTCGCGGAGGCCATCATGATGGAAAAAGAGCGGGCGGAGATGGACCGCGAGCGAACGGGCCATCCGTCCCGGCTCGCGGCCCCCAGGCCGAACAGGGGGAGGCGGAGGGGGAGGCCGCCAAGATGACCCGGAGCCGGGGGAGGTCAGGCGGTGGCGCATAATTAGCGTCATCCCGCTCCCCACGGCGTGTCCCCGGGTCAGAGGCGGTCGGCTACGGCCGACGGGAAGAAGTGGAAGTGCCACGATGTGCCGTCGGCGCCGTGACGTGGCAGGTCGCGGTGCCCGGCGGCGGAGTTTTGTTGCGGGGGCCCTCGTGTCGGAGGGCCCCATAGGGGAGCAGCAGAACACCCGCTGCTCCCCCGGGAGCCGCGCCAAGTGCGCACGTAATGACGCGCTCCCGAGGAAGGCGATCGGGCGGAAGGGTGAGTTCGGCGGTCGACGGGGTCGCTCGCGTTGAGCGGCCCCGAAGATCATTCGACCTGGTGCCGACTCCCCGCCCGGACGCGGCCCTTCGGGCCGCGTCCGGGTTATCCCCCCGATCGCGGGGGCCGCGGGGTGGGAAGTGTCGGGGGACACTCCCACCCCACCACAACATCAACAACATCATTGCGGCCCCCAGAAGTGGCGACGCGGGCGTGTGGTCCGCCGCGCGTCGCCGAAGTTAAGGGAAGACCCCGCCGTTCTGTGCGGGGTTGTTGAGCGCGGAGTTCGTTGAAAACGCTGAGGGGGGGGCAAGCGGATGTATCGCTAGTCTGCTCCCGCATAAGTCCCTCCCCTCAAGCGCGCGACTCCGCGCTCGAGGAAGATCACCGTGGAGTTTTAGTGGGTGCAAGCCCCACATAACCCCGTCCCTCCCCCGGGGGGCGGGGTATCCGTTAGGGATTTCTCCACGTTAACAAAAAAAAAAAAAAAAAAAAAAAAAAAAAAAAAAAAAAAAAAAAAAAAAAAAAAAAAAAAAAAAAAAAAAAGTTTGGCTTCGGACGATAGTGCCGGAGGACTCTGAAATCCGTCGGGACTTTGAAATTTTTCCGGAGCGATTGGAGTTATTCGCGATTATCTCGAAAACCAGCGCGACTACCGTGGTCGAACCATTATAGTAATACCTTCGCAATGGGCCGAGGAATCGAGTTCAATGGTTGTTTCGAGGATCGGTCGAGTTTGGCTTCGGACGATAGTGCCGGAGGACTCTGAAATCCGTCGGGACTTTGAAATTTTTCCGGAGCGATTGGAGTTATTCGCGATTATCTCGAAAACCAGCGCGACTACCGTGGTCGAACCATTATAGTAATACCTTCGCAATGGGCCGAGGAATCGAGTTCAATGGTTGTTTCGAGGATCGGTCGAGTTTGGCTTCGGACGATAGTGCCGGAGGACTCTGAAATCCGTCGGGACTTTGAAATTTTTCCGGAGCGATTGGAGTTATTCGCGATTATCTCGAAAACCAGCGCGACTACCGTGGTCGAACCATTATAGTAATACCTTCGCAATGGGCCGAGGAATCGAGTTCAATGGTTGTTTCGAGGATCGGTCGAGTTTGGCTTCGGACGATAGTGCCGGAGGACTCTGAAATCCGTCGGGACTTTGAAATTTTTCCGGAGCGATTGGAGTTATTCGCGATTATCTCGAAAACCAGCGCGACTACCGTGGTCGAACCATTATAGTAATACCTTCGCAATGGGCCGAGGAATCGAGTTCAATGGTTGTTTCGAGGATCGGTCGAGTTTGGCTTCGGACGATAGTGCCGGAGGACTCTGAAATCCGTCGGGACTTTGAAATTTTTCCGGAGCGATTGGAGTTATTCGCGATTATCTCGAAAACCAGCGCGACTACCGTGGTCGAACCATTATAGTAATACCTTCGCAATGGGCCGAGGAATCGAGTTCAATGGTTGTTTCGAGGATCGGTCGAGTTTGGCTTCGGACGATAGTGCCGGAGGACTCTGAAATCCGTCGGGACTTTGAAATTTTTCCGGAGCGATTGGAGTTATTCGCGATTATCTCGAAAACCAGCGCGACTACCGTGGTCGAACCATTATAGTAATACCTTCGCAATGGGCCGAGGAATCGAGTTCAATGGTTGTTTCGAGGATCGGTCGAGTTTGGCTTCGGACGATAGTGCCGGAGGACTCTGAAATCCGTCGGGACTTTGAAATTTTTCCGGAGCGATTGGAGTTATTCGCGATTATCTCGAAAACCAGCGCGACTACCGTGGTCGAACCATTATAGTAATACCTTCGCAATGGGCCGAGGAATCGAGTTCAATGGTTGTTTCGAGGATCGGTCGAGTTTGGCTTCGGACGATAGTGCCGGAGGACTCTGAAATCCGTCGGGACTTTGAAATTTTTCCGGAGCGATTGGAGTTATTCGCGATTATCTCGAAAACCAGCGCGACTACCGTGGTCGAACCATTATAGTAATACCTTCGCAATGGGCCGAGGAATCGAGTTCAATGGTTGTTTCGAGGATCGGTCGAGTTTGGCTTCGGACGATAGTGCCGGAGGACTCTGAAATCCGTCGGGACTTTGAAATTTTTCCGGAGCGATTGGAGTTATTCGCGATTATCTCGAAAACCAGCGCGACTACCGTGGTCGAACCATTATAGTAATACCTTCGCAATGGGCCGAGGAATCGAGTTCAATGGTTGTTTCGAGGATCGGTCGAGTTTGGCTTCGGACGATAGTGCCGGAGGACTCTGAAATCCGTCGGGACTTTGAAATTTTTCCGGAGCGATTGGAGTTATTCGCGATTATCTCGAAAACCAGCGCGACTACCGTGGTCGAACCATTATAGTAATACCTTCGCAATGGGCCGAGGAATCGAGTTCAATGGTTGTTTCGAGGATCGGTCGAGTTTGGCTTCGGACGATAGTGCCGGAGGACTCTGAAATCCGTCGGGACTTTGAAATTTTTCCGGAGCGATTGGAGTTATTCGCGATTATCTCGAAAACCAGCGCGACTACCGTGGTCGAACCATTATAGTAATACCTTCGCAATGGGCCGAGGAATCGAGTTCAATGGTTGTTTCGAGGATCGGTCGAGTTTGGCTTCGGACGATAGTGCCGGAGGACTCTGAAATCCGTCGGGACTTTGAAATTTTTCCGGAGCGATTGGAGTTATTCGCGATTATCTCGAAAACCAGCGCGACTACCGTGGTCGAACCATTATAGTAATACCTTCGCAATGGGCCGAGGAATCGAGTTCAATGGTTGTTTCGAGGATCGGTCGAGTTTGGCTTCGGACGATAGTGCCGGAGGACTCTGAAATCCGTCGGGACTTTGAAATTTTTCCGGAGCGATTGGAGTTATTCGCGATTATCTCGAAAACCAGCGCGACTACCGTGGTCGAACCATTATAGTAATACCTTCGCAATGGGCCGAGGAATCGAGTTCAATGGTTGTTTCGAGGATCGGTCGAGTTTGGCTTCGGACGATAGTGCCGGAGGACTCTGAAATCCGTCGGGACTTTGAAATTTTTCCGGAGCGATTGGAGTTATTCGCGATTATCTCGAAAACCAGCGCGACTACCGTGGTCGAACCATTATAGTAATACCTTCGCAATGGGCCGAGGAATCGAGTTCAATGGTTGTTTCGAGGATCGGTCGAGTTTGGCTTCGGACGATAGTGCCGGAGGACTCTGAAATCCGTCGGGACTTTGAAATTTTTCCGGAGCGATTGGAGTTATTCGCGATTATCTCGAAAACCAGCGCGACTACCGTGGTCGAACCATTATAGTAATACCTTCGCAATGGGCCGAGGAATCGAGTTCAATGGTTGTTTCGAGGATCGGTCGAGTTTGGCTTCGGACGATAGTGCCGGAGGACTCTGAAATCCGTCGGGACTTTGAAATTTTTCCGGAGCGATTGGAGTTATTCGCGATTATCTCGAAAACCAGCGCGACTACCGTGGTCGAACCATTATAGTAATACCTTCGCAATGGGCCGAGGAATCGAGTTCAATGGTTGTTTCGAGGATCGGTCGAGTTTGGCTTCGGACGATAGTGCCGGAGGACTCTGAAATCCGTCGGGACTTTGAAATTTTTCCGGAGCGATTGGAGTTATTCGCGATTATCTCGAAAACCAGCGCGACTACCGTGGTCGAACCATTATAGTAATACCTTCGCAATGGGCCGAGGAATCGAGTTCAATGGTTGTTTCGAGGATCGGTCGAGTTTGGCTTCGGACGATAGTGCCGGAGGACTCTGAAATCCGTCGGGACTTTGAAATTTTTCCGGAGCGATTGGAGTTATTCGCGATTATCTCGAAAACCAGCGCGACTACCGTGGTCGAACCATTATAGTAATACCTTCGCAATGGGCCGAGGAATCGAGTTCAATGGTTGTTTCGAGGATCGGTCGAGTTTGGCTTCGGACGATAGTGCCGGAGGACTCTGAAATCCGTCGGGACTTTGAAATTTTTCCGGAGCGATTGGAGTTATTCGCGATTATCTCGAAAACCAGCGCGACTACCGTGGTCGAACCATTATAGTAATACCTTCGCAATGGGCCGAGGAATCGAGTTCAATGGTTGTTTCGAGGATCGGTCGAGTTTGGCTTCGGACGATAGTGCCGGAGGACTCTGAAATCCGTCGGGACTTTGAAATTTTTCCGGAGCGATTGGAGTTATTCGCGATTATCTCGAAAACCAGCGCGACTACCGTGGTCGAACCATTATAGTAATACCTTCGCAATGGGCCGAGGAATCGAGTTCAATGGTTGTTTCGAGGATCGGTCGAGTTTGGCTTCGGACGATAGTGCCGGAGGACTCTGAAATCCGTCGGGACTTTGAAATTTTTCCGGAGCGATTGGAGTTATTCGCGATTATCTCGAAAACCAGCGCGACTACCGTGGTCGAACCATTATAGTAATACCTTCGCAATGGGCCGAGGAATCGAGTTCAATGGTTGTTTCGAGGATCGGTCGAGTTTGGCTTCGGACGATAGTGCCGGAGGACTCTGAAATCCGTCGGGACTTTGAAATTTTTCCGGAGCGATTGGAGTTATTCGCGATTATCTCGAAAACCAGCGCGACTACCGTGGTCGAACCATTATAGTAATACCTTCGCAATGGGCCGAGGAATCGAGTTCAATGGTTGTTTCGAGGATCGGTCGAGTTTGGCTTCGGACGATAGTGCCGGAGGACTCTGAAATCCGTCGGGACTTTGAAATTTTTCCGGAGCGATTGGAGTTATTCGCGATTATCTCGAAAACCAGCGCGACTACCGTGGTCGAACCATTATAGTAATACCTTCGCAATGGGCCGAGGAATCGAGTTCAATGGTTGTTTCGAGGATCGGTCGAGTTTGGCTTCGGACGATAGTGCCGGAGGACTCTGAAATCCGTCGGGACTTTGAAATTTTTCCGGAGCGATTGGAGTTATTCGCGATTATCTCGAAAACCAGCGCGACTACCGTGGTCGAACCATTATAGTAATACCTTCGCAATGGGCCGAGGAATCGAGTTCAATGGTTGTTTCGAGGATCGGTCGAGTTTGGCTTCGGACGATAGTGCCGGAGGACTCTGAAATCCGTCGGGACTTTGAAATTTTTCCGGAGCGATTGGAGTTATTCGCGATTATCTCGAAAACCAGCGCGACTACCGTGGTCGAACCATTATAGTAATACCTTCGCAATGGGCCGAGGAATCGAGTTCAATGGTTGTTTCGAGGATCGGTCGAGTTTGGCTTCGGACGATAGTGCCGGAGGACTCTGAAATCCGTCGGGACTTTGAAATTTTTCCGGAGCGATTGGAGTTATTCGCGATTATCTCGAAAACCAGCGCGACTACCGTGGTCGAACCATTATAGTAATACCTTCGCAATGGGCCGAGGAATCGAGTTCAATGGTTGTTTCGAGGATCGGTCGAGTTTGGCTTCGGACGATAGTGCCGGAGGACTCTGAAATCCGTCGGGACTTTGAAATTTTTCCGGAGCGATTGGAGTTATTCGCGATTATCTCGAAAACCAGCGCGACTACCGTGGTCGAACCATTATAGTAATACCTTCGCAATGGGCCGAGGAATCGAGTTCAATGGTTGTTTCGAGGATCGGTCGAGTTTGGCTTCGGACGATAGTGCCGGAGGACTCTGAAATCCGTCGGGACTTTGAAATTTTTCCGGAGCGATTGGAGTTATTCGCGATTATCTCGAAAACCAGCGCGACTACCGTGGTCGAACCATTATAGTAATACCTTCGCAATGGGCCGAGGAATCGAGTTCAATGGTTGTTTCGAGGATCGGTCGAGTTTGGCTTCGGACGATAGTGCCGGAGGACTCTGAAATCCGTCGGGACTTTGAAATTTTTCCGGAGCGATTGGAGTTATTCGCGATTATCTCGAAAACCAGCGCGACTACCGTGGTCGAACCATTATAGTAATACCTTCGCAATGGGCCGAGGAATCGAGTTCAATGGTTGTTTCGAGGATCGGTCGAGTTTGGCTTCGGACGATAGTGCCGGAGGACTCTGAAATCCGTCGGGACTTTGAAATTTTTCCGGAGCGATTGGAGTTATTCGCGATTATCTCGAAAACCAGCGCGACTACCGTGGTCGAACCATTATAGTAATACCTTCGCAATGGGCCGAGGAATCGAGTTCAATGGTTGTTTCGAGGATCGGTCGAGTTTGGCTTCGGACGATAGTGCCGGAGGACTCTGAAATCCGTCGGGACTTTGAAATTTTTCCGGAGCGATTGGAGTTATTCGCGATTATCTCGAAAACCAGCGCGACTACCGTGGTCGAACCATTATAGTAATACCTTCGCAATGGGCCGAGGAATCGAGTTCAATGGTTGTTTCGAGGATCGGTCGAGTTTGGCTTCGGACGATAGTGCCGGAGGACTCTGAAATCCGTCGGGACTTTGAAATTTTTCCGGAGCGATTGGAGTTATTCGCGATTATCTCGAAAACCAGCGCGACTACCGTGGTCGAACCATTATAGTAATACCTTCGCAATGGGCCGAGGAATCGAGTTCAATGGTTGTTTCGAGGATCGGTCGAGTTTGGCTTCGGACGATAGTGCCGGAGGACTCTGAAATCCGTCGGGACTTTGAAATTTTTCCGGAGCGATTGGAGTTATTCGCGATTATCTCGAAAACCAGCGCGACTACCGTGGTCGAACCATTATAGTAATACCTTCGCAATGGGCCGAGGAATCGAGTTCAATGGTTGTTTCGAGGATCGGTCGAGTTTGGCTTCGGACGATAGTGCCGGAGGACTCTGAAATCCGTCGGGACTTTGAAATTTTTCCGGAGCGATTGGAGTTATTCGCGATTATCTCGAAAACCAGCGCGACTACCGTGGTCGAACCATTATAGTAATACCTTCGCAATGGGCCGAGGAATCGAGTTCAATGGTTGTTTCGAGGATCGGTCGAGTTTGGCTTCGGACGATAGTGCCGGAGGACTCTGAAATCCGTCGGGACTTTGAAATTTTTCCGGAGCGATTGGAGTTATTCGCGATTATCTCGAAAACCAGCGCGACTACCGTGGTCGAACCATTATAGTAATACCTTCGCAATGGGCCGAGGAATCGAGTTCAATGGTTGTTTCGAGGATCGGTCGAGTTTGGCTTCGGACGATAGTGCCGGAGGACTCTGAAATCCGTCGGGACTTTGAAATTTTTCCGGAGCGATTGGAGTTATTCGCGATTATCTCGAAAACCAGCGCGACTACCGTGGTCGAACCATTATAGTAATACCTTCGCAATGGGCCGAGGAATCGAGTTCAATGGTTGTTTCGAGGATCGGTCGAGTTTGGCTTCGGACGATAGTGCCGGAGGACTCTGAAATCCGTCGGGACTTTGAAATTTTTCCGGAGCGATTGGAGTTATTCGCGATTATCTCGAAAACCAGCGCGACTACCGTGGTCGAACCATTATAGTAATACCTTCGCAATGGGCCGAGGAATCGAGTTCAATGGTTGTTTCGAGGATCGGTCGAGTTTGGCTTCGGACGATAGTGCCGGAGGACTCTGAAATCCGTCGGGACTTTGAAATTTTTCCGGAGCGATTGGAGTTATTCGCGATTATCTCGAAAACCAGCGCGACTACCGTGGTCGAACCATTATAGTAATACCTTCGCAATGGGCCGAGGAATCGAGTTCAATGGTTGTTTCGAG